>CAJNDT010004357.1:0-563872 GCA_905221615.1 Symbiodinium sp. CCMP2592 | reverse complement strand
CCCTTCTCCGTCTTCATATGCCGCAAAAAAGCAGGATGAGCTTCGCCTGGACGGCCCTTTCCAACAAGGTGAGTAGGGATATTGGGACGGCCCTTTCCAACAAGTGGCACTAGGGCTGGACGGCCCTTTCCAACAAGGTCAGTAGGGATATTTTCCTCCACTGGCACTCTGCCTTTGTGGCCCTTTCCGGCAGGCTTGCCCTTTTGGGCGAAGTAAGCTGCTTTCCCGATCGGGACGGCGTCGCCCTTGCTTTTCAAGCCCTGGGCCTTTGCCACCCAGGCCGGCTCAGCGCGTCGGCCCTGCGGAACGAAATTGGAGCCGCTTGCCGTATCGTCAGCATACTCGGCAAGTTCCTTGGCGAAATCCTGCTCGTCCATCCTTTGCTTTTCCGTCATTTCAGCAGGAGCACTTGCCGACATAAACTGTGGCTTGGAACCAACAGGCAGAGGCTGTCCGTCGCCGAATTTCCTTTTGGCAGGAGGCTGCTTTGCCGGCGGGGGACCCATCGGCTCTGGCACTCTGCCTTGCTCTGCCGGCGGGGGACCCATCGGCTCTGGCACTTTTAGCACAAAATTCAGCTCGGGATCTGGCACTCTGCCTTGCTTTGCCGGCGGGGGACCCATCGGCTCTGGCACTCTTGGCGGGGAATTCGGCTCGGGATCTGGCACTCTGCCTTGCTTTGCCGGCGGGGGACCCATCGGCTCTGGCACTCTGCCTTGCTTTGCCGGCGGGGGACCCATCGGCTCTGGCACTCTTGGCCGGGAATTCGGCTCGGGATTCGGCTCCTCGTCATGCCAGGCATCGTATTCGTCCTGGATGACGGGCATTCTGGCCGTTCTGCCCCAGCGATGTTGCTGCTGCTGGTGGCCAGGAGGAGGATGAGCTGGTTGCACCGGCCCCCTGCCAGGAGGAGGATGAGCTGGTTGCACCGGCCCCCTGCCAGGAGGAGGATGATCTGGTTGCACCGGCCCCCTGCCAGGATGATGTGGTTGCACCCTGCCAGGAGGAAGTGGTTCCCACTCCTGCTGCCAAGGGTGATCAGGCAGAGGCCCAGCATTTCGCAGCGGTCTTACTGACACCTGCCACGGAGCAGGAGGCCTCGCCTTTTGCTGAGGCGGTTTATGCAAAGGCGGGCGGGCCCCCCTGGGAGGAGTCCCATCAGGATGATGTATTGCTTTGCCTTTGCCTGGCACTCTGCCTTCTACTGGCACTCCTCCTTTCATTCCTTTGGCTTTTGCAGTCGCAGATCCAGGGGGATCCCAGGGAGGTGTCGAATCCCAACACTGAGGTGTTGGCGGAGGATTCGGCGGCGCAAGTGCCTGCGGCTGCATTCTGCTCATTACTTCCCTTGTTGCCTCGACCCTCATTTGCTGGCATTGTTGCTTGCACAACTTGTACAGATCGTACACCATTTCACCAGTTCTCCACTTATTCGGGCCATAGTCCGTTTTGAATTTTTCGCCAGCGGCAAGCATCTTCTTCCAGACCTCTGACGCGTACTCGGAGACGGTGGCGCCGTGGTTTGAGGGAATTTGCCACAAGCTCAGAAAGCAGTTGAGGTGACCCTTCATCTTTTTTGCGGGAACATCATTAATTGGTAGGCAACCGGAGCAGTCCACTAAGGCAAACGTCAAATTCTCCTCCCCCACTGGCACTCTGCCTTTGTGGTCCGGCACTCTGCCTCCCATGACAGTAATGTTATTCTCATGGAGGTCCCCCAGAAGACTCTCTTCCTGCCTAAGGGTATGCATTTGTAGCTTCAAGACAAACTTGAACAGCTTGAAGAGGATCAGCATGGTCTCTTTCTCTGGGAACTTGGTTGGGTCGGAAAACCTCTGGTTGAGGAAGGCTCCCACAGTCGTCCCATCGCCTTTGGCTTCTGTGACGAGCACCGATCTTCTCATCCGCGGTGCCACTACGCCCGAGGCATGGGTGACCAAGGTTTTCAAGTCGAAAGCGAGCGGGACAGGAAACGATTGCCAGTGGGTTGTGAACGTTCGAGATTTCAGAAAACGCCAGTCATATTGGTTTCCACACTCTGTTTCATCCTTTGCGAGTTTCCTGTGCAGCTTGACACAGAGGTGCACCTGATCTGTCGGATGATCGAAGTCCAAAGCATCTTCAGGAATAGAATCCACCAGTTTCAGGGCATCTGCTGCGACTTCCGAGGCTTTGAGGACTTCGGCACTCTGCCTTTCAGACCGATCAATCCTGAGCTCGCGCAGAAGCTTCAGAATGTCGATGACCCACGGCTGTGGGATCTTCGCAATCATTGAGTCCCGATTCATTCCATGACCGACGTATTTCCATTCACACTTGCACTGTTTGAATCCTTTCCCGCCTCTCACGCGGAATTGCAGGCGGATCTCACCGAAGGCTGTGACATAGTGTTCTAGAGGTTTTTTGTTCGGCAAGGGAAAATTCCAACCCATCTGCAAGGATCCATCCAGCTGTTGTTCGTAAAACTCAGAGGTGATGTTGCCGGCTCGCACATTGGCCCAAAACAATTGACCAAGCGGCCTCGCATGCACAGGCGCTGTCATCCTGCGGCACTCTGCCTTGTCCAGCCAGATTGCGGCACTCTGCCTTGTCCAGCCAGATGCAGGCACTCAGCCTTCTCAGTCCAGCTCAAGGCGCTCTGCAAAGAATGGCGAGGCGGCACTCTGCCTTATAATGTCGAAATGATATACTACCTCTGACGTCAATGTGTTGTTAGATTATAGTTACTAGTATTTGACACAATTTAAATTATATCAACTATATTTTGATATTATGCTCACATTGACATTAAATATCATGCATATGCCATCATTCAAGCACCACGACTCACTTCACTTTGAGCAACTCCATCGACAGAATAATCATGACATGACACTTTTATTGAAGCAGCAGCTACACGGAGTTTAACTTAATTGAGTGGCCAGACAGACTCAGCATGATCGGGAGCTTAGCACACGAATGAAACCTAATTCAAGGGCTGTGTTGATATTCAAATCTGCCATATGCCATGATTCAAGGACCACTGCAGCAACATTTGAAATTTGAGCAACCATCATAAGCCATAGGCAAAACAATCATGACATGACACTTCAGAAGCCCGAGAATGCTAAGTTGAATTTGGCAACGCAGAAGCAGCATGATCGGAAGCTAAGAATGGAGACGCCAGCTGACGGCCAAACCTTGCATGGTCACTTTCATTCATACTCAGACTCTCTCAGCACAGTCGCAAACCCAACACATCCAACAGAACTCAGAAGTGCTCGGTCTTCAGAAGTCTCAGCACTCACAGTTTTGCTTCTGCAGCAGGCAATGCTCTTCTGGAGGCACTACTCTGACAGCGACGAGGCCTTCTCCAAAACACTCACAACTTTGATCATGACTTGTTGGTTTGCCTGCACCACAAACAAATAACCTGTTGCTGTGCGAAAGGCAGGCAGAAGTCCACATGAGCAGACATCGGCACTGAAAAAATTGAGAAGAGTCAGTCGACGAAGCCTGACCCACCTGGCACTCTGCCTTCCTGGCACTCTGCCTTCGTCACTGTCCTGGGCTGAAAATTAAATTGATATTGGAATTTGGGCCAACCCACTCACTGAATGGTCCAATGGTGGGCACTCTGCCTTTGGCACTCTGCCTTTTAAGGCACTCTGCCCTTTTTTCTCACGGCCTTTGGACTTCAACGAATTCGCTGTCTACAGGTGTCATTTGAACTTGCTCAATCATAGGCCCTTCGAACTCGTTGTAATCCTCCTCATCTTCCACACGCTCTTCATTCCAGGCCTCCGGATCATCTTCGTCGTAAGCGAATCTCACCATGCTCGTGGTCCACAAGATTTGGTCACCGTCGGTGACTTCCCCGTCCCACAGCGTCAAATTCTCCACCCCCCGCGCCCAGCCCTCATTACAGGCATAGAGCCATCTTTTGTCCATCATCACTTGCATGCCTGCACCGGTGAGTTCCAGCTTCAGGTAAGCTGGCGGTGCGTGTGGATCGATCCTGAACTGCGATCATGTTGAAGTTGCTACTTGATTCTAGTCAGTATTAAGATCCGTAGGTATAAGATAATAAATAAATGTAGCGTCGAAGCATTGCTTGAATCTGAGTGGCCATCTAATGCACTTTGGCCACCATTGGTAGCTTTGAAGGGCCGTCTGGGCCGTGGGGCGCAAGGACCAGTGCGGATAACTTTTGTGAGTGTTATCCTGCGTGGCACCGGGTTGCGCCCAAGCGGCGATGCCGTTCGCTTTGAAGAATTCATATCGAACCTGCAGGGAGACATCCAGTCAAGCAGTAAGAAACACTCACAATCAACACATGCTATGATTATCATCACATACACTGCCCACTGCATGCCAAACGTCCTCCACGCACATGAAGTATGTGTAAAGGATCTGGTTGGGGTCTTGCATCGGGATTTTGCCCTTCTTTCCCTTGCCCTTGCCAAGATCGCCCTTGCTCGCACTTGCACTCTGCCCTGGCCCTGGCTTTCCTCCTCCCTTACTTCCTCCCTTCCCGACCTGACTTGTTCTTTGGGATTGACCGGCGTTGCTCAAGTTGGCCATCTGCCAACTTGAAAACTCTTGCAGCCGAGTGCGCTGGCGAACTGCGCCCGTGTTTTCCATGGCGGATAATGACTTGCCCACTGCACAAATGGGACAAGGGCACTCTGCCTTACACCGGAACCCAGACAGCTGCAACAGCACAAGTAGGCAAAAATGAGCACTCATTACAATCACCGGAGACTGACTGTCAAAGTCACACTTGCACCCACTGAGTCGCCGGCTGGATTCACTCATCCAATCGCCCCAGCGGCCCTGATCACCATGTCGGCACAACCGACAAAGGAACTGACAGTTTCCACAACCGAGACGGGCATGATCTCACTTTCTTTTTAAGCTCAGTCAGTAACACCGGCAGCCAGGTTTAAAAGCACGAATTAAGCTGTGACTGCCAGCTGAAAGTGGGAATGTAACTATTATCCTTATCAAGGTAAGGACTGTGTTTCACTTCCAGCCAGCAGTCCAGTGTCGGGTCCAGGACTCTCTGGCTGGGCCAGTGTCGGGACACAAATTTCGACGGCTCAGAATCATTCATTGGAGCAGAACTGTTTGACCATGGACTTCGGGTTCATTGTCGATGATCAACTGTACGTGTGCAGCTCATCCTGCATTTCCAGCAGTGCTTCAATCATGTACTCACGATCCCGGAATGGAGCATAGTAGGCTCGGTGGTTGATCCACCTGACAATGGCTTGTTCCATGGTCATCGAGGCAAAGGCCAGGACTAGGACACAATAAGCAGCACAGGTCCTGTTAATGCCACCGTAGCAATGGACAAGCACACGAATTGGCCTCTTCTTGCCTCCACGCTTCCGACCACCTCCCTGAAGCTTCATCGCCTCAAACAAAGCAAGAGCATTACCGAGCTCACCAGGGAATGTCTCATCGGCCACCTTCAAGGCACTCTGCCTTCCATCGGCACTCTGCCTTCCATCAGCGGCTCTTCCGAACAGGCTGCCCATGTCACTTCCCTTGCTGAAGCCCTTGTCATAGGAGCAGCCATAGCCAAATGAGCCCTTCGTCGATGCCTTCTGGATTTGCATGTGATTGGAAACCTGACAGGGGCCGCTGTAGCCCTTGCTGATTGTCTTGCCCTTGCCCCTGCCGCCATTGGCCTTGCCCATCATTTTGCCCTGGATGGCACTCTGCCTTTGACTCTGGCTGAACTCCTCTGCTGAGCGCTGCCAGCACATCATAATCTTTCTGAAATCTGAAATGAGGCGGCGCCAAATGGTCTTGAACTCATGACTTCTTTGTTCAGCATCAAAGTCATTGGCATGTGTTTGTTCCCAGCCACCATACCGAAGATGTGCAGTGCCAAACGGTCCACAATTCGCCAAATACTGATACCAGTCCCATGGCTCAAACTTCCGAGGTCTGTCATCTGCATTCATAGAGATGACAATGTCAGGCTTGACCCGGAGCTGGTCATATCGGATCGGGCAACCAATACTGCCAACAAACACTTGCCACTGGGGATGGTCGTAAATCAAAACATCATCCATGGGCCACGTCTCGACATCATGCTGGCATGGCCGAGGTGGCGGGATCGACCCAGGCAGCACATCTGTCTGGCCGGTCCATGCTTTGTACAACTTCATATCCATATCTCCGAAATCTGAGATGGCCTCAACTGCCAATTTGATTCGTTGATCCAATTGTGCAGCCATTTGGATCTTTCGGAGCCCGGTGGTATAGTCGGCAGCTGATCTGCCACAGTGTAAACAATTCCACCGAAGTTGTTGCACGGCTTCGTTCCAGTAATCACTGCCAAGGTCAATGTGATTGGCCTGATGATGGTCAGCAGCAGAACTCTGGCACTCTGCCTCGGAACTCCCTGAGCACCTTGAAACGGTCGTCGGCATCACTGCTTTCAGCGAGCACACAATTGTCCAACGATTAAAACATTAACAGTGACTAATGCATCACTATACAGTACATTAATCAATGATATGTAACATTGTGTTACTACTGTTACATCAGTATGAATGAATCACTTGATTCCCTGGCCGGCAGATGTCGATCATGTATGGTGCAAGGCAACTCACTGACAGACTATGCAGGCAGGCAGGCAGCCAGCCAGCCTCGGAGACAGCAGGGTCCTGAGGACATCACTGCCACCCGGCACTGTGTAGTCAGCATGTCATGCTGGGTAACCTTTTGAATCCAAGTTGCACACACTACCGCTGAGGTCTCAAATCGGACAGTCTAGCTCTGCTGGCGAGATCGTCGAATTCAAAATCCTCTAAGCACACGCAAACCCGGCACTCTGCCTTCCCCAACATCCGTAATACGGTCTCGGAGGCTGTACAAACACGATGAATCACTGATTCAGTGACGACACAAATTCGTCTGACACATTGTAATGTGAAATTCCTGGCACTCTGCCTTGCCGCACAAATCTCGGAACGAGTACGCACAGGATCATGTCATTGATATGCCAGTCTACTTGCAAGACTTGCCCACGCTCTTCAGAATTCAGAAACATCCACAATGTCGAAAAGGACTCCTCTAGCAGCTCGTCGAAATAAATCACATAATCATCGTCGTCAAAACTGTCCGCGACCGAGCCCACAAACGAACCCCCAAACGACGCAGTGCTTGCAAACTCGCCAACAGCCAATAAGTCCGAGACCGAGCCCAGAGACTCACTGTCACTCCACGACGTCGACGACATCTGCCGGCTTGCACGGACGCCTACTACGACTTAGACTAGAGACAGAGCAGGTCGTCGGGATCACTGCTTTCATCGAGCACACTTCAATTGTCCAAAGATTAAAACATTAACAGTGACTAATGCACCACTATACAGTACATTAATCAATGATATGTAACATTGTGTTACTACTGTTACATCAGTATGAATGAATCACTTGATTCCCTGGCCGGCAGACAGATGTAGATCATGTATGGTGCAAGGCAACTCACTGACAGACTATGCAGGCAGGCAGGCAGGCAGCCAGCCTCGGAGACAGCAGGGTCCTGAGGACATCACTGCCACCCGGCACTGTGTAGTCATCATGTCATGCTGGGTAACCGTTTTGAATCCAAGTTGCGCACACTACCGCTGAGGTCTCAAATCGGACAGTCTAGCTCTGCTGGCGACATCGTCGAATTCAAAATCCTCTAAACACACGCAAACCCGGCACTCTGCCTTCCCCAACATCCGTAATACGGTCTCGGAGGCTGTGCAAACACGACAAATCATTGAAGCAGTAACGCCAGAAATTCGTCTGACACATTGTAATATAAAATTCCTGGCACTCTGCCTTGCCGAAAATCCCGCCGAAGTCTCGGAAAGAGTGTGAACATGATCTGCTCATTGACAGACCAGGCTACTTGCAAGACTTGCCCACGCTCTTCAGAATTCAGAAACATCCAGAATGTCGTAAAGCACTCCTCTAGCATCGTGTCGAACGGAATCACAGAATCATCGTCGTCAAAACTGTCCGCGACCGAGCCCGCAGTGCTTGCACCCTCATCGTCAACCAGAACCCAGTCCGAGCCCACAGCCTCACTGTCACTCCACGACGTCGACGACATCTGCCGGCTTGCAGGGGGGCCTACTACGACTTAGACTTGAGACAGAGCAGCTGTAACACGACTATAGTAGATTACGCAGGGCAACAGCGAGCACAACTGCTGCAGCGGCAAGTTGCGATACATGACACGCTCAATGACTATGCAAGGCAGCTTGTCCTCTGCGATGGCAGCATGTCCTCGGGATCCTCGTCATGAGCCTCGGTGCCAGGACTGTACCATAATAATGGAAGTAGCTGAAGCCAGCTGATGCTGAGATCCCAGCAGTTGGCATCCACTTCTCGATGGGCTGGAAGCCGATGAAGACCGATGGGAGAGAAGGAAATGGAAGAGAAGGCGTTCAATAGGCTTGGATTCAAACCGAACACTTAGACCTGGCCAACGGTGTGGGGAGCAACCCCGATGGGGCAGGGACTTAAGTAAGGCAACCTCGAGAGGCTCGACTGGCACTCTGCCTCTGTCGATCCAAGTCGCAAGGCTCCCTAACTACCGTGACAAGCATGGATGGCCTCCCCTCCTGGTTGGGAGAAAAATAAAAAAGCCACAACCACTGGACCACCCCACCCGGCACTTTAGCCCATGTGCCCGGGTGTCATATGCCACTGCCCTGGCACGTTGGCCCCAAGGCGGTCCAGTTACCATCGACAACACCTGACACCCGGCCAACGGTGTCCACGAACCGAGATGGGCAGTCGATCCGTGTGGGTAAGGTGGCACTCTGCCTCTGTCGATCCAAGTCGCAAGGCTCCCTAACAAAACGTGACAAGCATGGATGGCCTCCCCTCCTGGTTGGGAGCTAATAGCAAGCCACAACCACTGGACCACCCCACCCGGCACTTTAGCCCATGTGCCCGGGTGTCATATGCCACTGCCCTGGCACGTTGGCCCCAAGGCGGTCTAGATACAATCGACTCATAACCTGACACCCGGCCAACGGTGCCCACGAACCGAGAAGGGCAGTCGATCCGTGTGGGTAAGGGCAAGATCTCAAGGCAAGTCAACATGTCACTACGGCCTCCCTTCTTTGTTCAATCACAACCCAAAACTATTTAAAAAGATTAAATATTAAAAATTATTAACTTCAACAACAAATAAACAACAATTTTGTAGACATACAGCAGCAGGAACCCAGGTAGAACAACAGGAAGCCAATTGACTCACTCAGAAACAAAATTCACAAACATGTATTTTTTACACCAAAAATAAAATAAAAGAATTTTAACAACTGTAAAACACAAAAAAACCTATTTAAAAAACTTTTAAATACAAAACAATACTTTTAAATACAAAAAAAACACTTTTAAACACAAATAAAGCCAACCACATACAAAAATGAGATTTTGGGTTCCTTTCATATAAGCCTTGTTGATCTAAACCCTGTGGTTCTGGTTCGGCGCAAAGGGTTAAGGATATTAGGTGCATTATACTTTGTCTTCAGTGCACCAATGCTGCACTGAAGACAGTTGTAATTGCACTGAATACAAATCCATTTTGAAATACTACACTAGTTACACTCCATAGTGGAATCTGTATTAGGTGCATTATACTTTGTCTTCAGTGCCACAATGCTTCACTGAAGACAGCTGTAATTGCACTGAATACAAACCCACTCCTAATGGATTACAATGATTCCACTCCCTGCTAGAGTTTCTATTAGGTGCATAATAATTCGTCTTCAGTGCAACACTGCTGCACTGAAGACAACTCTGATTGCATTGAATACAAATCCAATAGTATTAATATATTGCTAATGTCCATAGCATAGCTGGTAGCCGTCAATGCATAGGGATCCGCTTTGTCGTAATTCATTGAATAATGATAAAATAATATTGCACTCCATATTGGAATCTGTATTCGGTGCATTACACTTCGTCTTCAGTGCAACAATGCGGCACTGAAGAGAGCCGTAATTGCACTGAATACAAATCTACTATTAACATGTTACACTAGTTACACTACACAGTGGAATCTGTCTTCGGTGCATTATACTTCGTCTCCAGTGCAACAATGCCGCACTGAAGACAGCCGTAATTGCACTGAATCTAATAGAAATTATGACTGAAATACCAAGTTACTATTTTTAAATTCTTTCCTTTATGAATACCGACTGCATAGTAGAACCCTATAATTCCACGTACAGGTGTTGCACTGAAGGTAGCCAATGATTGCAGCGACGATTACACATCTTTCTAGCTTTCGATTTGTTTGCTTGCCACTGGATTTCGTTCGATTGCAGCAATGCATGGCCACGATGCAAGACATGACAGCAGATTATTAAATGAAACGGTCAATCAAGTAGAATCCCCTCACCTCAGCAGGCTTCTGCCCTGATGGCTACAACATCCCAGCGAGTTTGATACATAAGAGTAGACAGACCCGCCAGGCATGCTCAATTCCGCCTCCAACCGCAAGGGCCACAGCACAAAACACGCCACGAAAGCAAGCAAGTCAGTCAATCAGACAGACGACTAGGCGGCCTCCCCAATGGTCTTTTCAAACACCGGTGTTTGCCCGAGAATGCCAGACAGATTCACCCCCACTCGGCCAAGGTGGGTTCCGCCAAAATGAAGGGGGCCGGAAGTTTCTGCCTTTCTGGGTCCCGCCACTGCCACGCCGCAGGCTTATCCCATACTTGCAGATTCATAGCTTCCGATGACCTGGTATGCTCCGGCAATAACTCCACCGGACAATGACAGGTCCCCCCCCCCTCATTGTCTGCCGCCATTGGCAGACCGCAGGCTAGTAAGTAGCCCTGCAGGTGTGACGGTGGGTCAGCGAATCAGCACAAAGAACAAACGCAGCCCCGAACCCGAACTGCCTCCGCCCGGCCCCAAGCAGCAGCAGAGTCAAGCGGCGGCAGCAGAAGCAGAAGCAGTCGTCTATGTGCAAAGATGATTCCGCACGTGCCACGAAGTCCGGAATCAGGCTTCGGTAAAGAAACATGTTACAACGAGGAGTCCAGGAATTGAATTCAACAAGTGCAGAAGCATCAAGTGTGCGACCAGCGACAAGTGTCTGAGTTGAAAGGCTGGTCTCACTAGTTCCGTGCAGCCCCCTCTTCCAAGGTTTGGCCCCGTCCGCCGGTGACCCCCCCCCAAGCGG
Organism: Symbiodinium sp. CCMP2592; assembly: GCA_905221615.1. Classification (NCBI taxonomy): domain Eukaryota; class Dinophyceae; order Suessiales; family Symbiodiniaceae; genus Symbiodinium; species Symbiodinium sp. CCMP2592. The sequence goes on along the minus strand of CAJNDT010004357.1, from coordinate 552,670 downwards.
CAGCAGCACCAGTAACAGCACCGGAGTCAAGTGGCGGCAGCAGCAGCAGTCATGGCATGAGCAAAGATGATTCCAACTTCGGCCAAGACCACGTGTGCCAGAAAGTCCGCATGTGACACAACTGACAAGGATTCATTTCAATCGACAACTGGACGAGAAGTACGGAAGCAACAGCAATTTAGACAGTGTGACAGGTGCGACCAGTGATAAGGCATCTGAGTTCAAGGCCTGGTCTCAGTCGACGTATCCCTCCCAATCCAATGTCAGGCCAGCTCCTCCGGATGCAAAATGCTTCTTGTAATCAAGAACAAGATAAGTAAGACTCGCCTGCCCAATGCCACCAGGAAGTCGTGCTGTGCCCTGACAAAAACAAAAGTATCAGGCCAGGCAGCTGCACATGTGGACATGCCCGTCTGAGCGAGAGGCCATCGCCGAGCATGACATCCGACCCAACCTCGGGCACGGCAACTCTCACAATGCATGTCAGACGCAGTACTCAGTGACTCAGTACACGCCCGCACTGCAAAGCCCATTTTTCTCTTCTCAGGCGGAAGACCACTCACCCCTCAGTCATCAGGCAGCCTCAGACTCAGTCAGGCCCATGCCCTGGAATCTTCGTCCTCGTCGCCGTCCTCCTCCTGCCACTGAGACGAGGATCGCCAACGCCAGCCCGAGCCGTGCCAATTCTCAGACGACCACTGCTGCCGCTCAGACGTCCACTGCTGATTGTCAGACGACGTCCATGGCTGCTCAGACGTCCTTGTCGTGGAGGATGCCGCCCCGCCTTGCCCTGTTGGGCCATTCCATGGGGCGGCTTCGGCAGTCCGTGCACTGGTGCTGCCCGTGTCAGCAGGCACGGTCCCAGCGGCCCCCGTCGTCTCGTTCTCAGACTGGTCATTGTTGTCAGACGACGACCACGGATCTCTCGGATCCGGGATTGGACGGCGGCCTTCTCCAGCTGTGCGATCTCGGACGCTTTGGCGAATTTTCCTCCATGAGGAGTGCTCCGTCTGAAGCCAGTCAGACTTCCTCAGTGAGGGAATAAAAGTTGAAAGTGTCAGAATCGACTACATTAGTTATCAACCCCGAAAATGGAAAAGTTTACTATACAGCCAACAAGTTTCTCCCTGACGTGCTTCATCACCAACTTGGAGGCGGTGACGTTGGTGAAGCTGCTGTCCCACACCCACTCGCCTGAAGTCCAGGCAATGAACAGCTTCCAGAAAAAGACCCCCAAAGTTGAAAGACGAGCCACGTGTCAGAAGGACGGTGGTTCGATGAGCATACGCCGGGGCATTCGGGTGGGGGTGCAGCAGCAATGAGACCAGGCCCTTGGATGCAACATGCACCGCTGGAACTTTTTGCATGCTGGCACATCACATTTAATTGTCATTGTAGCTGCAGCCCAGACTCGGCTTTGGCTGCCATGTCGACGCCGCACTTGCAGCAGACCCAGAGGAGGTCAGGCGCACGGTCATGCAAAACTCGGTGCACCTTAGCTTTCGCCCTTGCCTTTCAGCATGGTGCTTCACATCGGACTCGGACCAGAGGGAACTAAAGATGCAGCCGGATTGCTGCCCGGTCGGCTTCAGCCTCATGCTCGTCGTACCAGTGGGACAAAGCAAAGACCTGGTTGTCAAGCCGCGGTGGTCTGCCTAAGTAAGGCAGGAAGATCATTGGTCATGGTCAGTTTACATTTCAGACATCCCACTTCAGCCGAGCGACGAGGCAAAGCACTGATGTTCATATTCTCCTCCATGGCAAGCCTCCGCATCAGGCTTGCCCATAGAGCATGGTCCTTCTCCTGCTCCGTGAGTGCTGCCATGGCGGCGAGGCTCAGCCAGGCTACCAAAAGTTTTGGCCTACCCTAAGGGTTTAACCCAACATTCATAAATCAGACCTGCAAGCTGCCACAACCCTGGCTTGCCATGCCATGTGACAGTGATCTTGATCCACAGCACACAGGAATAAAGTTAAAGGCAGCACGCATGGCATCAAACACATGCCCAAATCCAGGCTGGCGAATCCACTTGACCGGGTCCCCCACAGACTCTGCAACGACGGCAGCTCGTCCACACGGTCAGGCATCCGAGACCTGTCGTGTATCAAGTGGGCAGTCATGGGAGGCAGGGTATTTAAGTCCAAAGCCAGAGGAACCGAAGGCAAAGTGAAAGATGATCACGAAACCTGAACCAGATGTTCGTGGATTTCCGATTCCTGGCACTGCAGGGGCACCGGTATGCTCAGGCCGCAGCTGCCCAGACGAAACAGAAGGAGGAGTCCTTCCCAAAAGCAGTCATGGCTCTGTGCACGTTATTGCAAAAAAGCTGGCAAAGTTGTGACAGTCAGTCAGCTCTTTTTTGGTCACTGCTCGCTGCAGCTGTACGACCAGGATCAGCCTGAATGACCCTCAGGCAATGCCTTTTGGCTTCTCCGACCACTGGCCACAAGCACAGCCCGCAGCTTAAAGTAGCCATGGTTTGATTGAAGTTTTGCCAAGTCTGACTAAACTGTAGTATACTTTTAATCAGTCATCAGTCAGTGGCCAGAGATCAGGCTAAGGTCTTTGAAAAACCATGCCACGCGGGGTAACAAGAAACGTGCCCGCCATCCCTGAGGGAGGTGGTGGCAACGGTGGAAGCTTTCTAAGTGCAACCTCAGGCTTCACCTTTTCAGGCTCCACGAGGAGGCAATTTCCAAGCGGTCGAGACCACTTGTGGAAGTCAACCTCATGGTTCGTCAACCACCACAGCAGCTGGGCTTCTTGGTGCACGATTTCGTAGCGCAAAGCCTTGGCTGATTGAGTGATGTCAAGTTTTAAACTTATCATCGGTGCCGAACATGTCGCATACACTGTTAAAATAACATCATGGCCGGCCAAGTGACCGACATGAGCTCGAGGCGGTGCACCTCATTGTTCGGCTTGGGGCAGTAGAACTTCGAAAGCCCGAAGCGGTCCAGGGCATGCTGGCGGCAGGCAGGACACTCGGAGAGAAGTTCACAGTGACATAAAATGACAATGCAACATCGGCGGAACCGGCCTTCACCTGGTCCTTCAAGGTAACCAGCAGTGTGGCCCGACGGGTAAAGAGGCCCAGCAACGAATCGAACGACTGCTCTTTCAGCCGATCTTCCAGCATCTTGTCGAAGGAGTCATCCTCCTGCAACTGGATTGGTAATGCACATTGATAATGCAAACACAGTTCAGAGTCTGTCCAGTCTCCTTCTTTTTCTCCTCAGCCTCTTTCTTGTCCTCCTTCTCCTTTTTCTCTTTCTTGTCCTCCTTCTCCTTTTTCTCTTTCTTCTCCTTCTTATCCTTCTTCTCTTTCTTCTGCTTTTTTTTCTCCTTCTTATCCTTCTTCTTTCCTTTATCTTTCTTCTTCTTCTTCGACCCTTTGGCCTTGCCTTTGCCCTTTCCCTTGCTAGGGGACTTGTCCTTTCCCTTGCCCTTTCCCTTTCCCTCAGTCTGAGTCTCAGCCTGGGCAGGCAGGTTATAATGATTTTCAGGACCAATGCTCGAGCCAATGTGTCAAAAAACGTGCCTCAGTCACGATGGGCTTGCTGCTCGAGGAGGGCTCCGAGGTCTTCGCCTTGTCCTCCGGGGGCTTCGGCTTTAAGACTTTCGTGATTACTGCAAGAAAAACGGGCCTCTGTCTTCTTGTCAGGCTTCACCTCCGCAACCTGGCCGGGCTCGGGTTTAAGGACCAAAGATTGTGGCTTTTTATTTTAAGCGGCAAAGCTTAAAGCCTCCTTTTCCACTTTCTTCTTCTTCTCCTTTTCAGCCTGAGCCTCCTCATCCTTGCTCTTCTTGGCCTGGCCGGGCTGCGATTGACGGAGACGAGATTGAAACTTTCCAAGGGTGAAGGCCTTCTTTGAGGAGCTCTCCGCCGCCTTCTCAGACGCCTTCTTGTCGTCCTGCCCGGGTTCTCAGAATAAGGCTAAGGCCACATGAATGCTCACGCAAGTCCAGCCCTCGAGTGCTCCTTCGGAAGCTTCTTCGGATGGACCTGGCCGAGTTAATTATTTTAAATGACAGCTGCTCACGAAATACGAAAATCCCGCCTCAGGCTGGGAGCTCTCCTTGGCAGCCTTATGCTTCTTCTCCTGGCAGTCCGACCTAATGACAGCTGCTCACGAAATACGAGAATCCCGCCTCAGGCTTGGAGCTCTCCTTGGCAGCCGCCTTCTGCTTCTTCTCCTGGCACAGGGGTTTATGATTAGGCTAAGGACGACAAAAGAAATCGGTACACGAGTCCCGCCTCGCCCTGATTCTTCCTGGATGTATCAGCCTCCTTCTTGGGCGGGGGCACCTGACCGGGCTAAGGGCTAAAGACAGATGGAAGTGCGAACATCCCGCCTCAGGCGGCTTCAGAAGCTCCTCGGCGACCTTGTCAGCCTCGACACAGACATAAAGAAATGAAAACGGCCAACCGAGTTATGAAAGTCCCGCCTCGGCGGCTGCTTTCAGCCTCTTTTGTCTTCGCTTCTGTGCATTTGGCTTCTTTCGATTCTTTCGTTCCACCCTCACACAAGGCCAAGACTTAGCTTAGACCATACAAAGCAGAGCCGAAACCAGCCTTGCAGGAGACTCAGACGACGAGGAGGAGCTCGAAGAGCTGGATGATGACGACGGCATTTCAGGCAGGAGCCGGGGGTTCAGGAGCTGGGAAGCCCTTTAATTATAGGGCTCTGTGACTGTGATATGTCCATATGACATGTCATGTGATGAAGTGCTGTGCTGTCCGGGCGGGCATGGTGTGATGTCGATGTTGAGTGAATGCTTCAGGCAGCCAGGGCCACCAAGGCAGCCATCATGGCATGAGTCCAATGACACGACATGTCTGATCAAAAAGTTGCAGCACGCACAGCGAGCACATTCAAGCATGCACACATGCTTCCAACAAATAGGCGAACGGCAGGCTGCAGTCCTCGGAGATGGAGCCCCGTGATGCCAAAGTCGTCAGCCTCCAGCCTCAGGACCGGTAAACGTGCCAAGAATGGATAATACGGACCTCTGAGTTGTCGGCATCGCAGCACCGACATCAGTCGTGGTCCAGAGTCCACAGCCGGGTCAGGCCTCAGTCAGGCAAAAGCAATGAGCCAACGTCAGAGGAGGTGCCTAGAAAGACGGTCCAGAAACCGAGCACCCTGCATCTCATCCAATGGTCAGGCCTCAGTCATACCAGAATACAGTGCAATCATTCGTAATTCGCAATTCAAAACAATATCCCAACATACAACAATATTAATATAATGTTGTATGTTGGGATACTGCTGCTTTGCATTCAGTCGAGTGCCTGGCCCAATGGTGTCGATGAAGTCGGCATGGCGGTCAGGCCTCGGCCACAGCATCATACAGCATCAATCCGAATCAATCCCGAAACCCAGGCACCTCACAGACTCAAACGAAGTCCCGAAACCGAATCCAGCCGAAAAAAACCCTGAAACGCTAAGGGTATTAAAGGACCGAAAGCAAAGGTACAAATCCCGAACCCTGAGAAGGGGTCTAAGGTCTCAGGCTCGGGGCGGGAAAACCCAAAAAAATCCCTTTTCAGACCGGCCGGCACACGAGCCAGGCGAGAACCCCGATGGAGGTACCGCCGGCAGGTGGCCAGGCCGATCCGGGTGGGCATCCAAGCCAGGCTCACGCAGAACCGGCAGGGAGCCTGCTCAGGCCCTTCACCGGCAGTGGATCTCTCGATCGGCATCGAAGCCTGGCTCACGCAGAACCGGCAACGAGCCTGACCAAGAGTCCAAAGCTCAGGCGAGGGCAGCTGAGTTTTCAATTTTCGGTCGGCATCGATGCCTGGCTCACGAAGAACCGGCAACGAGCCAGACCGAAGGACTCCAGAGCCTGGCTCACGAAGAACCGGCTCCGAAGCCCTAGCTCGGTCGGCTGGAGGCTGGCTCACGAAGAACCGCCTCCGCCAGACCGAGCAGGGAACCAAAGCCAGGCTCACGAAGAACCGGCAATGGAACCCAGTGCAGACGAGCAGGGAACCAAAGCCAGGCTCACGAAGAACCGGCAATGGAACCCAGTGCAAACGATGCAGGGCACTCGCAGGGCAGCTTATCTGGGGGGGGTCAACCGGGCTTAGGGTACTATCTAACTATTACTTAATTAAACCCCTCAGGCTGCGGCGCGAAGAAGAAGGAAGTGGAAGTCGGCGAGAGTGACGGCGGGCTTTAGGGTTTAGTGTTTTAGGGTTTAGGGTTTCAGAAGGGTGGGTACGGATATAGGGTTGACGGTTTTGGTGTTTAAGGCTGGCTTATGAGGTTGGGAATTTAAGTTTGGGTTCGGGGCTTAGGGGTTTCGGGGCTTCGGGGTTCAGAGTTCTTTCAACTTTCGCTTGAGTCTAAGGGTTTGGGCTTAAGGGTTTAGTAGGGGTTTGAGGTTTTGGTGCTAGAATTTCCTATTACCATTTGTGGTTATTACTTACTGTACTATTACTAGTCTAATACTATTAATACTATTGTCACTCTTAGCTATCATTGCTGTTCCCATTACCATTTGTGGTTATGATCACTGTTACTATTAAAATTACTAAAATATCGCAAGTGGGCTGCTGTAATTTCCATTTGGGTTTAGAATTGGTTGTCTTAGACTAAGTGGCCGTGAACCCAACCTTTCAACTTTGGGGTAGACTAGTAGAATGGGTTTCAGGATAGCAATTAATAAGAGGGCTTGCTGGAGTATTAAGAGAGGTTAGGGGTTAAGTCCGGTTGGTCAGGGTTTCAACTGAACTAGTGTCTCTTACCACTGAGATTTCGGCCCCGGCAGTGATAACAGTATTATTAGTATTAGACTAATAATCGTATAATAATTCGGCGGGGTAGGTGCGAGGTTCGGGCTCATGGGGGGTTCCCATCGGTTTGACCCTAAATTAGGGTTTAGTGATAAAGTTCAAGGCTTGTTGTGAGGGTCAGACTACGTTCGAGCACTACAGCTATGCGGCTTTTTTCAAAACCATACACCCCCATTAAAACCAAAACCAAAACCTTAAGAATCACCTCTACTGTTTTCCCATCCCCTTCTTTAGCTCTCTACCCCCCAAACAACCCTCTCTCATTGCTATCCTAGGCAACATACAACCCATTCCAACCAAAAGTTGAAAAGTTTGTTTTACAGCCACTAAGTTAGTCATTGATCCCATAACAGCCTGTGACTCCTTTATACAAACAATTGCCAACTATGCAAACGTCTGTGCCACACACCAGCCAACCCTGATCCCCAGAGTGTTAAAGAACCCTTCGGCCTCCGATGGATACAGCACAAAGTCCACCACCACTCGCCAGATCGTCCTAGATGCCTGAAGAGCTGCTTGGTCTACAGAGGTCTCCTTTCGTCAAAGGTTGAAACCAAACGGCTAGTATGGGCATCCCCTTAAAGGTCCCGCGGATCCCCCGAAATGGCCAGCCTGCCTTTGGAAAAGCCCAGGGGTCTCTTTCAGGGGCCATGCTTCTAACCTTAGATTCCCTGAAGGACGGGATGTTCTAGAAGTCTATGAGGAGGCGGGTATGGTCAGGCTGCAACCTTGCCTTGCAAAAGATAGCAGGACCTGTGAACCCGTGGATGTTGAGCCTTCTCGATACCTGAACACCGAAACTGTCCATACCTGAAGCTACGTCGTGCAACGGCCTCTGCACCAAACTCAGCACCTGGGGTGCCGCTGCCGCTGAAGCCAGTCCTTGTTTTGAGTATAGGGTGTCCTTGTCCCCTTTCTTTCTCGTTTACGGGCCACGTTGCAAGGTTTAGGTGGTCTGAAAAGCGTGGCGTTTCTTGAACGATCCTCTGAAGTGCACTGTACGGCTCGTTTAGAATTGAAGGTTTAGGCTTGCTCTGCTTGAACTTCTTGCATCATCCAAGACTCTTGAACATGTTCCGCTTCAAGGTATCTCTGAAACCCAGACATGTAAGACACAAAATGCCAATGGCCGACCCTTGATGTAAAGGTGTACAGTGTACAACAGTTAAACCCGAATATCCTACAGCCCTAAGCCCGCTAAGATCCCAAAACGAAACTAACACAGACCGAAGAGCAGCTAGATCCCCGGATCCTTTAGGCAAGAAACCTGAACGTTGTCGAAACTTTGCAATGCCTAAACCTAAGCGCCGGAAAGCAGCCCGAAAAGCCGGACTGCGCCAATCTAAACGCTAAAAGCTCTATGAATCCTCAAACCATGAAGCCCCATAAGAGCCAAACCGGCTCGCAGCAACAACTCAAAGAGAGTGCTGTGCTGATAGAGCCCTCGAGCAACCCGACGAACTTCTTGATCCTGTCAGCAAGAACCAGAAGAGCCCGAGCAACAAAAACCAGCCCCCTTTGTGTCGTCCGGGCTTCTGAGCTCGGAGTCGCTGGCCCTCTTCGAAGACCTGCTTACAAGCAGGGCTGAAAGACTTGTGTGCATTCGTGCAAGCGGGCTGTTTGGGTTAGACCGTCCGTCCGTCCGTGTGTGTATGTGTGCGCGCCATAAGTACATGCATTAACATGTAACAATCCATGTATCTGCGTATCTATCCAGCTGTCTATCTATCTGTCTATCTTTTTCTCTCTGTTCTCTCTCTCTCGCTCTCTCTCTCTCTCTCTCTCTCTCTCTCTCTCCCTCCCTCCCTCCCTCCCTCCCTCTCTCTCTCTCTCTCTGAGTCTGTCAGTCAGTCTGTCAGTTATTCTGTCTGTCGGTCTATCTGTCAATGAGTAAACCAGTCAATCACTCCAAACATCATTCAATCCGGCCAGCTATCAACCAGTCAATCAATCATCCCGTGAATCTGTCTATCTATCTAGCTTGTCTATCTGTCTATCAATCAGTCAGTCAGTCTGTCTGCCTACTGTATCTGTCTATCACCTATCTTGTATCTATCTATCTAGGTTACTGTTTCATCGTGGGGTGTTCAGGGTTTATGCTTGCGGTCATTTTCAGTGTTTCCGTTCGGGTTGTAGCATCAACTAACTATTCTGAAACATATGAATGACTTTAGAGTTCATGTTGCTTTTTATTAAGCTTTAACTTTTATGTGTGGTTTTACTGTTCATGGCTCGTGGAGTGGGTCTCACTTAGGGTACCTTACTTGCACACCAACAGACTACGTCACTCTAACGGTCCAACGGGTGCTGGGGCTTTGAAGACTTGCATTGAAAGCTCGTGCTATTTAAACTACCACCATGGGACTGTTATCCCAAAACACCATCTCCGTTATGTTGCTTGCCACTTTCTGTCACTGCGTTAATTCATCTGGACATCTTTGCTTGCAGGCTCAAGGTCCAGGGTTTCGACTGGCACGCTTGCTTTGTGCGGTTCTCGACTGTACAGTGAAATTCCTTCTGCTTGCCGAGGTTCATACAGTCCAGCGCCATGCAGCCCTGTTTACAGCTTATGAAACCGTGCGAAAGCCTTCTTTACATGCAAGCTGCCTGCGCCCAGTTCGGGACCAATCCAGTGGAAGGACACCTGGTGGCACGGTTCGGTGTGAACGTTGGGGTTCCCGGGTTGCTATGGCGGCTTGTAGAATGATGATGATGATGATGATGATGATGGGTGTGTCTTTTTGTGCGCAAAAAGATACGGCTCTTAATCATGTGCTTGCTGTGAGCCGTAAGGCCTCATCGAACTGCAATCCCTGAGCCCTGAACGTTAAAGTCTAAATCTTTGAATCACTCCATGACCTCCAAACGAATCCTCTAAGCCTGGCACTGCGTGGCCCCGAGCATCTTATAGCTGGTCTCGATGAGTGTCTCCCATTTCCTGCAGGATGGTCTCAGGATCGGACGGTTTGAAGTTTTGGAGCTCTTTGGACTTAGCCGTTTAGTGTTTTGGGACCAGGTGTGGAGTTTATGTCGCGGGTTCGCTTGGGAGGTAGTGATTGGTTCTCGGGTGCGGTTCTCGCCATCTAATCGCACCCGCCTCTAAAGATGCACTGCATCCATGTTGACGTGGTCTCCGCTTGAAGCCGCTGCACCCCAAGACCCTAAACCACGAGACCCTAGCTGTCTAAATGCCCAGACACTGAGGCGCAACACCCAAACCCTTCCAGACCCCGAAGCGCTAAGCTGAACTGCCCAGTGTCGATTCAAAGCGATCGCCCTCGGAGGAGGATGAGCCGTAGCGGTCGTCGTGGGAAGCCCTCGAAGGAGAATGACAATGCCGGACTCTGCCGGAGTGTACTTTGGAAGTCGCAGCTGTGAGCTTAGTATTCGCCCGGGGTTGAGGATTCAGGGCAACTTTGGGGTTTAGGGCTAGCAAGGTGATACTGTGATGTGCGATTTGGTGGTGCATCCTCAATGACGCTTTACGACCTTGCCAGCGACAACTTCCCATCTCAGGTTTGTGCCTCCGGTTTGCCCATGCTTGTCAAGCAATGAATCTTGGGTGTTGGGATAAGGGATTCAAAAACCCGCCCTTGCAATTTGTTCCGCCCTTGTAATTTGTTCCACCTGACCTGGAAACTCGGCCAAGGTTTCCGCTCTCCGGGTGTAGTTGCCCTGATTCTGAAATACCCCGACAGACAACCGCACTTTCTTTTCCACAGTGGCCCCTATACGGAACCAGAACCAGAAAATGTGAATCGAGTACTACAAGGGTCCAAACAAACTCCATGAATTGTAATGAGAGTCTGAATCTGAAACCAATATTTAGATCCACTTCAAGTTGCAGAATCCCAAGCCTTCAGCGTTAAATCCGATAATATCCCCTAGCCCGGTATAAATAGAGACTTCCATGGATAGGTAAGCCCCAATCCTTAAACTCAGATAGGGCACCTCAAAATTAAGGTTGAGCCTTTGCCGGTGGTTTATGCAGGATATGCATTAAGTGACTTAGTTTACAGGTTCCTTATTTTCGAGAATGTATTGGAAGCTTGTTGGGTTCACAGTCCCATATAATGAAAGGCAGCATTTGAGGTTCTAGGGCTTAGCTTGATGCTAGGAGGTCTGCGGCATGTTTCAGGATATCGGTTTAGGGATTTCAGAAATTGGATCCTTCTATGCAGCTGGGAGGCATGTAATCTCGACAAAGGCGATACACGCCCGGTGCATGATAGCTGGGGTTCTGCCCTGCACAGGCATCATGCAGAACTGCTCCACGAAATGCGGCTTCAAAACTTACAGGGAGAATTGCCCAAAGACTCGAAGGGATGTAGCCCCTACCCCAAGGGCCGGAGCGGTAAACCCTACGAACTCCCAGCCGCCGTGTTATCATTTATCAAGGCTCAAGGTCCTTAATGTACCGAAGCGTCACAAACTTCAGCTCTTCTTCACTCGGTCAGGAGCAAAACCGGAAGGCATCCCCAAAGTAATCAGTAAGGTCCGTATGAAGACGGCGAATAATAAGAAAGTGGTGGTTTTCCATAGGGTCCCCGGAGCCAAGGAATGACAGCGAGGGACACCACCCCTCAAGGCGCAAACCCGTTGAAGCCCCTACATCTTCAAGTTTGGGCCTTGGCTGCCCCAGCCACCCCAGCAGGAGCCCAATTTCACGATTTGGTGGCGGCCGCTTGGGGAGGCCACGGTGGCGCTGAGGTAGAACTGCCTCGCGCGGTCAAACTGCTTGATGAGCGTAATTATCCGCCTGTCGATCTATCTGTCTTGTACGGAGAAAGACATGAATGACTATGTGACTATGTATACAGTTATCTATACATATATGTGGGTATATGTATACATAGTTACTTTTGTGGGGATACGTTCGTTCTGTACGAAAATCACATTATCATTACACAGATGCATATATCAGGACACCTTTGTAGCCATGCTTGCTACATCCCCGATCCTGCCAGCAAGCAATAGCCTTGACGTTCCAAAAAAGTCGAACCCAAAATCCCCAACCCTAATCAGCATCTTCTACATTGGCAAGCTGCTTGCACGTGTCATAGGCCCACTGGCCAACCTCATCCAGCCAGTCCTCTACATTTGCGTGGGCGTGAACATGAGTTGGGGACTTATCTTAAACTTCGACGTCTCGCAGCTGGGATCGCACAAGCAACCCGGCCTTGAAACTCAGGTGCTTTAAAAAGGACGTACCTCCCGAGGCAATATATACATATATATATATATATATGGTCACCCCCCCCCCCCCATGACAGACCATCCCCTTCAAAACATCGCTCCCACCGGCGTGTTCGTGCTTTTTCCGGGGTCTCGAGTTTGAGCCCTCCGAACGTATCTGTGGAACCACCAAAAGACTGAGACCCGTTGACAGACCATGCCCTTTCAACTCAGTCGTAGCGCATGGTCTGTGATCGGGGGAGGTTCCACTCAGCTTTCAAAAACTCAATTCCAAAATTTCCAAAATTATCTCCCCTAACTTTCCGGATTTCCAAAATTTCCAAAAATTCCAAAATTTCGAAATTTCCGAAATTTCCAAAATTTCCAAAATTATTTCCAAAAAGTCCGCCCTTATGTTTTGGAAAAATCATGTCGGCTAGGTCGGGCCGTTTTGGAAATTTTGGAAATTTTGGAATTTTTGGAAATTTTGGAAATTTCGGAAATTTCGGAGATTTCGGAGATTTTGGAGATTTTGGAAATTTTGGAACTTCTGGAATTGATTTTCAATGGGCTGATTGTGACCCATCGGATGACAGACCATGCACTACGACTCACTTGCAAAGGCAAGGTCTGTTTAGACGGTTGTCAGTGTTTATCTATTTTTCTAAATTGGTACTCCTACGAATACTATTACCAATACTCATTCTGACATTGATCATTTGCTGACTGCCCAAGCTAATACCAGCATTAACACTAATATTTACACTTTTTTAAGCCAATACGAATAGGCACCATACAAATAACAAATACTAATAATGACTAATACTGACGTTCATACTCCTATGCATATCAATAATTATGCCTATATTGGTAGTAGTGTATTTTAATTCCAATACTAATACACTCCTGCATATACCAATGTACATAAATATACATACCACTATATTAAAGTACAAATACATTAGCTCATGCATGTATTTATCTGTTAGTATTTTCATGTAATCAGGAGTAATACTAATATAAGACAAACGTTCATGCGAATACATAACCTCATTTTAATATTAGCACTCGCACTAGCACTATTACTAATACCAATCACACTGTTTATACCAACACCAAGATTTACATAAGTATTGATACTCCTACGGATACTACTGCGTATACTCTTATGCTGTTAACAGTAATGCTGTCACCAATACTAATACTGACATTGATAACTTGCTGAATATTCAAGATAATGCCAGTATTAATACCATTATTAACACTTATACTAAGGCTAATGCGACTATGGATAATCCTAATACGAATATTAACATTAATACTCCTACGAATACCAATAGTCATATTCATATTGATGTGAAGACTAATACCATTACAAAAGACGCGTGCATATGCTAATGCACACCAGAACACATACCATTTACTTAAAATGCCGATATGTATCAATGCATTCATGTACTGATGTTTTAGGACAAGCATATACCCATATACCAATGTAACAATACACTACTTGTTAATGTGTGAATATACTATACTAGTATGCTATTATATTAGTATGCTACTATACTAGTATGAGACTACTGTAATATGCAAGTATACCGACGTGGCAGGTTAGTGTACTAATATGACAACATACTGATACACTTATAAATCTTTAGACAATACACGTATATTGCATATACTAGTATACTAATACACTAATGTACGAATATACTGGTATGTTAATATACTAACATATGTTTACTCATGCATCAGTTGTACTAAAGTATTGAATCTACGAATATGCAAGTATACAAATATGTTGCCTCTAGAACACATCAATGTGTTGATATACTAACCTGCTGATATACGAAACTATCAGAATAGTAACATATCGAAACTAACTCTAATTTTGATACCAATACTAGCACCTCTGCCATTATTAACTGATATTAAACCCAGCATGAAGACTGATACTAATACTAGCAGTGGTACTATTACTGGCATTGACACTGGCACTAACACTAAGACTAAAACGAAGATGAGCACTAACATTAATGTATACTTACTACTGTCGATATAAACATATATATATATATACATACTTACAGTAAACACTAATACTATTGCTGATACTAATACCAATACCAATATTAATACTCATACTCATCCTATATCAATGCTACCACAAAACTCATAACTCACGTGTCGCGCATCTGGTCGATGCGTTCTCAGTACATGGCATGTTAAAAGTGTACGTGGTATATGTACTGTAAAGGATTTGCTTTACAGATTGTCGTCATGTGTGGTGTGTTTAGATGCAATATCTCAGCCTAGTCACCGAACGAGAGTACACTATCACAAGGGCATGGTCTGTCAACCGGGGGGGCGGTGAGCATATATATATATATATAATCACTCGAAGTCCAACACAGAAGCAATAACAGCAAGACCCTTTAGAGGCCCACAACATGCCCTAGACTCCTGATTCCGAACCCTCAGATGCAATATGAAGCTGGGTTTTACTTCTAGTATCCGAAAAAAGGGAACCCAAACACAAGTGGAGCAAGTCGCAAACCCTAAATGCCAAAACCTTAACCAACTCGTAGCGGAAGACTCTAACAGCCCTACAAGCACTCCAAACTCGCTGTCCCAAGCCATCTAGCGATTTCCAGTAGACTGGCTAAGACCTCTAAAGCCGGAACCTGATCTCTCCCGTCGGTCCGGCTCGCGGCTGGTGCCCTCCAAAGCCAAGACAGCCATCAACCTCGGTGGATAGCTCTTCCCAGTGGACTGTTTAGGATGCAGACTCAGAGTTGGAGCGGTTCTGGGATTTCTGGACACCCCAATCAGCTCTTGTCTTGAACTATCTACAACTGGGCATGCCAGACCCGCTATCAATGGAACTTCGTGGATGATTGGATTTAGCTGCTGCAACCTCGAACCCACCGGTTCATGTTTTTGGAGCTTCAAGGCTGTGGGAGTCTAGAGTCTTAAGATGTGGTGCGTTATGTTACCGCTGAACATATGACGGGGTTCAGTCTTTTGGGCTTTCCGTCGGACTTTGGAGCTATGCGCTGTAGTTTGAGGCTTTGCGGCTTAGGACTTTAACACATCACAACGCTGCGAACTAGGCTTCAGCAGGAGCAGAAGCATTTCCGACACAGCTCCAACCCCTCTCATTGGTCCTTGTGCCCCAACTCATTCCCTGAACTTGCGGTGAAAGAGAAGAATCCACACTGAAGCCAAAAAGCCCGGAGCTCCATTGCAGCCTGGAGGCATACCCAGCAGGGCATCAACATCCCCATCCGGTGCGGCGCCGCGGCCGTCGATTCGGGTCAGGTCCTATTTCAACAGCGTAAAACGCGAAATTCCAAGCTCGGAGCCTGGAAAACAGCATCTCCCGTCCTTTTGAGTATATGTTTTTTTCACCAGGGCTTGGGCATGCTTTCAACCATTGTCCGAAGTCGGGGGAGTAACGATGTCTCCGAAAGGAAACGCAAATATGCAGATGGCACGGCGTATCGTAACCCCAGAAACACCAGCAAATCCTGACATGCACCCTGCTCACACAACCAAATTGTCAGCTGAAGTTGAGGCTTCGCTCGACATAGACTCACAAAAGCCAGCTCCTCTCGTCCTAAACTCGAGAAACCAGTACGTACTTTGGAACTGAAGGCGATGTTTCCACACAATCTCCCCAAGTCCTGCAAAATCCTGAATCCTAAACCCACACGTGCTAGTTACTAAAACCTGAACCCTTAAGCCAAAGTACGCACCTTGGCCCCAAACCTCGACATCCAATCCTGCTGTGAGGGCGGGTTGGGTCCGTCCTCCCCAAATTTCCAATGAGGGAGGCACGGGTACCGGCCACCGCCGCACCTGAAGCTTCAGGCTTTGAGACAGGTGGCGTCCTAACGTCTCAGCATTGCCGGTCGTATCGCTCAGACAAGCTTTCAAAATCAGCATGTATCGGTGTACAGTCTAGGGTTTTGTCTTGATGTTCGTGGCTCAAGGTCTGGGCGTGAGGTTTGACGAGAACAGGCCACATCAACATATGGCCGTTGTTGCCCAAAGTTAGGATCCTCCAGTTTAGGTGCATGGCTGAGCCGCGAGGTTTCACATCTGCTTTGCGGATGAGTCGAGCGTCTGCTTTGGCTGTAAATGCGTACTTACCTGGTAAGAAGGTTCAACCAAAGATAAGCCGGAGTTGTAGGAGTTGGGCTGAAGGCTTAAGTTCATTCTTTCTGGAGTGTAAATAAGGCGGCCTCAATGATTGCACTAGAAACCCCGTCCATTCGACCTACTCACGCAGTTGCTGGGGTTCGCAAGGCCTGCTGTGGCTCTTGTGCCTTTAGTTCTCGGGCGGCTCGTGCACGCCAGACGCCAGACCCTACGTTCAGGAGTTGGGCGCTTTAGATTGATCGGGGGATCATGGCGACTTGGCAAGCAGCACAGGTTGTTTCAAGAACAGTCTAAAAGCTCAAACCGAACAATCGAGCACCAGTCCTATTAGGCAGGTCTCTCTTGTCTGTAGCGCTTAGTTGCAAACTTGGAAACCTCTTGGCTCGAACTACTACGACGACGACTCCACTTAAGTTTTAAATGCCTCCTACTTACGACGTACTATCTACTACCCTCTACGCACTACGTTCTAAGTGCTACGCACTGTGCTACTCCTCCTACAGCGACTACTACTGCTACTGTTAATTACTCCTGCTACTACCATAAAGTGACGACGAAGACGACGAAGTCCCACCACTACGTTGTGCTACTAAGCAAGATCATCGCCGTTGCTACCACGGCCACACTTACGAGGACGACGACTACTACACCACCACCACCACCACGACGACGGCTATTAGACAACGGTAGAATCCTGATAACGACACACTAACCACAAACAAAATCAAGGGTGTTTAAAAGGAGAACCAGGATCGAAGCCATTGAAGGCTGCACAAATCATGAGAATATAATAAGTGCAGAAAAAACATCGTCATAATCACAGGATCCCGGAGACTCATATTTCGAAAAGAAGACTGTGCTTCAAGTCACTGGAAGCCCTCGTCGTCCTGGCAGCTTCCACCAGCGGCGCTCAGCTCGCACATGCGGCGCCATCCCAGGAACAGCCTTGTCTTCAGGCAGAACGACCGTTGCCTCCAATGTTCACGGCTTTTGGTTCATTGCGTTGGGTTCCGGTTTTAGGCCTAGGGGTGCCCGTGATTGCAGCGTCAGTGTTCTGACCGTGCAGCTTCGATCGGGGCCAACATCCTACTACCCGTTGACCTCAACAACCAGGGAATGCAACTCAACTCCCAACTCTCCGAAAGCTCCAAATCCGAAACAAGTTCAATTTTCAGAGTCGCGATGCGTTAAATCATAGGTAACCGAAATGCTTACACTGCAATTATTGAAGTAAGGCTTAAACTGGTTCTGCCCATGAAGAGCTGTTCTTGCAGCACAAAAACCCAATCCACTTACCAAGTCCTCCGATCCTGAAACCCAGCAAAAGCCCGAACACAAATATTCATCCGCACAGCAGCAAAACAGCGCTACAACATCGCAATATATCGCAATCAAGCCTTCCCCGTTTACTAGCGATACAAGAGCGGCGAACACAGAGCAAGATTCTACTTCAGGGCAGCCCTGTTACATCTACAGTACACAACCCCACACCTAAGGTCTCATCATTTAGACTGCCACATAGCTGACTAAACTGACTCAACATCCCCTGAAATGAGACGACTCATATTCAGAAGTGCTACAAAAAGAAGCATGGGGCTTTCTGGGTTCTTCAGTCCCCTGACCCTTTTTGTCAAATGCCCTTTCGCTTGGGCCGTCCCCCTGTCCCAGTGGCTCATGGGTGAGTTCGGACACGCGGTTGAAATCCGAGTCGGAGCCTTGCTCCAGGACATGGGCTTCAAGTTTACGTTGCTTCTGGCGTGTATGGCTATTCAAGGCTTTTGGAACTTAGCCCGCCTAAACGCCACCCCAAAAGAGAGCAAAACCCGAGCTGTCAAACATCAGAACCGAACACCCAGCTGTATGGAAGTCAAGGCAAGAACCCGAAGTCCCACCCTGATGCGTGCCTCAGGCCTCCACATGCCGAACGCCTAAACTCCAAAGCTTGTACTCGAAACCCAAACTCCAAAGTCTCCAAAGCCAAAGTCTAAAGAAGAAAGGGAGCCCATGGCCGCCAGCACCGTGCCGGAGACGAGGAGCCCGTAGCCTTGGCTCTCCGAAACCTCAGAAGCTTTCACTTTTTTGTGGGAAGCGGCGGCTCGGCTGCAAGTTGCTTTTGCCAAGGCTTCGGTCTGGAAGGGTGTTGCAGGGCTTGACAAGGGTTTCTCTGTTATGGGCTATCGCTATGCGCTACAGGTTCTTCTTTCAGGATGTGTTGGTCTCTCTAGAGGATATGGATTTTCGGGTGTAAGGATCTAGGATTTGGGGGTTAGGTGACTATGACTGTCACCGCCTTTCGGCGTGCACGTGTTTCAGACTTTGGGTGGGCCACCCTTATGCTTCGAGAGTGAGTGAGTGAGTGAGTTAGGGCTCGCGAGGCATAGAACAAGGCTCTGCCTCTGCCGGTTTGAGGGATTCGGGGCTGTAGAGTTTAGGATTTAGGTCTTGGATGGTTCGGGGGGTTGGAGTGTTGAGGACCCGGAGCTTACCGTCTCGATGCGCTGAGAAGGGCTACGTTTAGAATGTATGGCTTGCCTTGATTCAGGGGTGGGAGCTGAAGTTAAGCTTCGTCTCAGCACTGGCTTCTATGCCTCGGATCAAGGGTGTAACTCCGGTTTTGAAGGTTCGGGGGTTTTGGGTTTGAGTTTAGTTAGTTTCAAGCTCCCAACACAGGTTAGGAAACAGTGGCTACAGGGTTCATGGCTGTCAGCGTTTCGAGTTTGAGGTTGACAGCCGGTAGTGCAACTCTAAACGCTTAAACCTAAACCACAGGCCCTCGGCCCCAGACAAACCCTAGCCTAAACTCGTAAACCCGGAAAACTTAATTCCGCTTCGTGTGGTAATATCCTCAAATCCTGTGTGTTGCTCTTGGGGCATGCTGCTGTTGTTCTACACACGCGTCACACTTAGATACTGTTAGGATTCCTGTTTCTCGTAAATTCCAGCTCAAGCTGATAACTTCAAACGAACCTGACATACGTTCCAACTTAAGACGGCGGTGTGCCTTGAACCCTCAACCCTCACATGGATTAAAAGGTTTTTGGAACGATGGACATGGCACAGGGACGGCCCGTAGAGATCTCGCGTAATGCCTCCTCATTTGGGGGCGTCGGGTTTACGTTTCCGCAAGAAGTAGTTTAGATGCTATTTGGGAATATGTGGATTGATAAGGCGACAAGGGGATTGAACAGTATCCCAAGTGACACCTCGAATATGGAGGATTTTCGTCACAAGCCCTAAACCGCACCTAAAACCCGACAAGAATCCCAAAACAAAAAAAAACAAAGCCGAGCAGCGATGCCCCCAGCAGCTCCGCCAGAAGACTGAACAGCTCGCGCCTGCGCTTTTAAGATGCGAGGCTTCGGATTTCGGACTTCTTGGCTCTTCTTGTCTTTGGGGTCTCTATAAAGTTTGGCTTGAAAGGTTCTTGGTTTTGGAATTCTTTTTGTGGGATTCAGGTCTTGTTCAAGATGCGTGGATTCTGGACTTGGATTTCCGCAACCTCCAGCAAGAGGATGCTACCTATCAGCTGCGTCCTCGCTCTCATCGTCGTCATGCTCTCAATCGTCCTCGAGGCCAGTAGGAACAGTATTAACACGCGATCCTCCTCATCATGACCCACATCGAGGTGCGAAAGGTCATGACTTCCCCGATGACGCTATGTGTGGTAGTGGCGATTACGGTGATGATGGTGGTGGTGGTGGTGGTGGCGGCGGTGAAGGAGGGAACGAACAAACTCAGCAAAATCCACCAACGCCAGAGGACTCCATATGCGCTCGATATAGAGACCCGCATAGCCACCTAATGAAACCCGATTAAGACCAAGCAGAACCTGAAGCAATCCTTTGATCTCCGGGCCTTGGATCCCGAAACCGGCTGATTCGTGAGCTCTTCAACAAACTCGAAGAGGCGGTCCTTGCAGGGCTTGTTCCTTTGTGAATCTCAGGCGCTTTTATGAGTTGGGCTGATAAAGGTTTCAAAGGTGTTTCAGGGTTGCACGGGCTCCTCTACTACAGCTACAACAACGACGACAACAACAACAACCACAACCACAACAAGAACAAGAACAAGACGGCTCGTGCGTCTGCTGCCGCGCGGGGTGAGTCGTTTGTTTTTGGGAGCTTTTTCTGGACAAAAGCTTGAAAACCTGAGTTTCGTGTTGCTATCGTCAACAAGACGATTTTTCGGATGTTAAACCATGTTTTTTCGTCTTGTTTTTTGGGTTACTGCTGTTGCTGCTGCTGCTGCTGCTGCCACTACTACAACACCACCACCACCACCACCAACAACAACAACAACAACAACAACAACAACAACTACTACTACTACTACTACTACTGCTGCTGCTACAGCTACTACCATCATCGTCAGCAGCATCATCATCATCATAATTGTTGTGGTGTTTGGTATCGCCAACACAATCATCTTAGGTTTCTTCCTACTTGTATCCCGAACGGTTTCCCGAACACGGGTCCTTGCTGGAGCCAACTGTCGCAGTTCGTAAAGAGTTTGAAGGTCCTGGGACTTACAGCTCCGGGAAGCAGGATTGAATGATGAAGGCTTTGAAGGTGCAGGTGTAGGGATTTCGTGGTTCAAGCTGTCGGGGGCTAATCCCTGACAGGGTGGTCCTCCCCCAACAAAGATCATGCAGACTAGTCATTGGACAGCAAGCCTGTAAAGCAGGTGCCTTTGTCGGTCTGGTATTGGGGATAACTCCGAAACCCTAGATCCAGCCTGAGTCTCAAATCTAGCCCATGTTTGACGACAGCAATACATATTGATATCTATTGATACGAGGAATCCACCGACCCCGCTGCTGGGGCGGCGGCCAGAAGTTAGGCTTGCTTCTGTTGGAGGCCAACTGTAGACTGTAGACCCTCGCACTTCGAGCGTTGCAGTGCTCTTGCAGCGTGTTGCGGGTCCACCGCGTGGCCACTTCTAGCTAGATTTTAGCTCGATTTTCGTATTCTTAGAGTATTAGAGTAATGTAATGGAGCCTCGATGCATGCCCAACCCTTCCCCAACTCTATCCGGCTCACCCGACCCCATCCGGCCCTACCCAACCCTACCCGGCTCCACCGTATAGCTACCTGGAGCTAGACTTTAGCTAGATTTTAATGGTCGTAGAGTAATTTTCATGAAGCCCAATGCATGCCCAACCCCTCCCAAACCCTACTCGGCCTCACCCGGCCCGCTCTAGCGCGTGGCCACTTTCAGCTAGATTTTAGCTCAATTTTCGCATTCGTATTTTGAAAGTCATTTCACGGAGCCTCGATGCATGCCCAGCCCTTCCCAAACCCTATAGCTAGATTTTAGTAGTCGTAAAGTCGTAAACTGATTTAATAAGGCCCCAATGCATACCCAACCCCTCCCCAACCCTACCCACCCCATCCCGCCCCACCCGACCCTACTCGGCCACACTGCGTGGCTACTTTGAGCCAGGCTCTAGCTAGTACTAAAGTAATTTAATGAAGCCGCAACGCATGCCCAACGCTTCCCCAACCCTACCCGGCATCACCCGGCCCTACCCAAGCCTACTCGGCGTCACCGTGTTGCTACTTTAGCTCGATTTTAGCTAGATTTGAGTCGTCTTAGAATAATTCACTGAGGCCCCAATGCATGCCCAACCCCTCCCCAACCCTACCCGGCCCCACTCGGCCCCACCCGGCCGCCCCCCCCAACCCTTCGGCCCCACTGCGTGGTGCGTGGCTGCCTTCCAGCTGGATTTGACAACCCTAGTGTGTTAATGAGGCCTGCATGCCCGACTCCTCCCCAACCTACCCGGCTCTACCGGCCCCACCCGGCCTTAGCCAACCCCGCTCGGCCCCACTGCGTGGCTACTTTGAGCTAGAGATGTGCTTGGAACGCATGGCCAACCCCCCCAACCCGAACCGGCCCCATGCGGCCCCACCCGGCCCTGGGCTATCAAAATAACTTTGAGGCCCACTGCGTCCACCCGGCCCTACCCGGCCCTACCCAAGCCTACTCGGTGCTGTAGCTACCTCCAGCTCGATTTGAACTAGACTTGAGTCGTTTTGGAGGAATTGAACGAGAACCCTACTCGGCCCCACTGCGTGGCGTGTGGCCAGCTTGAGCTAGATTTTAGCCAGAGAAAGTACATGAAGCCCATGCCCGACTCCTCCCCAACCCTCCTACCGGCCCCACCCAACCTTACCCAACCCTACTCGGCCCCACTGCATGGCTACTTTGAGCCAAATTTTAGCCAGATTGATGGAACCCCAATGCATGCCCAACCCCTCCCCAACCCTACCGCTTTGAGCTAGATTTTAGCTCGATTCTAATCGTATTATTGTAATACAAAAGTAATTTAATGGAGGCCAATGCATGCCCAACCCCTCCCCAACCCTACCTGGCCCTACTCGGCCCTACCCAAGTCTACTCGGCGCCACTGCGTGGCTACCTTGACCTAGATCTTAATAAGAGTGTAGTAGTCGTACAACAATTTGGTGACATGCCCAACCCCTCTTCGGCGCCTCTTTTGCCTCCGTAGAGGCATCCCCTGGCTGCTCAGCGGCAGTGAACTCTACCCGGCCCCATCCGGCCCAACCCGGCCCTACCCAACCCTACTCGGCGCCACCGCGTGGCTACTCGGAGCTAGATGTTAGCTAGATTTTAGTAGTATGACAGCAATTTAACGAGGCCCCAACGCATGCCCAACCTCTACCCGACACCCCAATCTCTCCCCTAACACCCGACCCCCTAATCTGACTGCGTTTTATAGAGTCTCTATAGAGTTGTTTAATTCCATCCCAATGCATGCCCAAGCTCCCTCTCGCTCCTCGAAACCCTCATTTGCTCCACAAAGCCCTCCGGCATCGTGTTCAGAGCCGCAGCGGGCTTATTTAGCTGTTTCAGAGCGTTTCATGGAGTCTCAATTCCATCCCAATGCATGCCCAACCCCGAAAGCCTTCCGGAACCCTGTGCAGAGCCGCGGCCTATTTAGCTATTTTAAAGCGTTTTAACTCTAGAGAGTTGTTCAATCTCTCGCCCCCGAAACCCCCACTTGCTCCACAAAGCCCTCCGGAACCCTGTTCAAAGCAGTAGAGCAGACTTATACAGCTGTTTTAAAGTGTTTTGTAGAGTCGCTATAGAGGTGTTTAATTCCATCCCAATGCATGCCCATGTAACGCCCCTCTCGCCCCCCGAAACCCACAAAGCCCTCCGGAACCCTGTTCAGAGCAGCATCCATCCCAATGCATGCCCAACCCCCGTCTCTCCCCCCGAAACCCCCATTTGCACCACAAAGCCCTCCGGCACCGTGTTCAGAGCAGCAGGCCATGGCAGGCCATTTACGTGCAGAGCACAGAGAATCTCAGTTCTTGGCGCCACGATGTAATCTTCTAACTTGTACGGGGCGTCTTATTGAAGGGGCGGTTTGGGTATACCCTCGATCTGAACTACACCACAGTTGTATTGTGTAAATGACATTCTTTTCATGGTCTTATTGCTATTCTGTCATTATTGTTGTTTTTATATGAGTCATGTTATTGATTTGTGTTTTGGCTGCAAAGTATCACGCATATACAGCCCCAAGTGGGCAACTGGATTACACGAATATTCTCTTTTAAAAACTCAGTATACATCGTGAACATGAAGCCCCCACGAGCAGCAGCGTTATGAAGCACACAGTCCCGAAATCAAGAAACACAGCAGCTGTATTAAGATAGAATGTGTATATCAGGACCAATTCAGATCCAATGGCAGCTCATGCGCCACATCCCTTCTTAGAATGGGCGGCAGTCCGGGGCTCGGCGTGAAGACATTATCTGGGGCCAGCCGCTGTACAAGGCAAGATGCAAGTCGGGGCAATAGGTGGCCCGGTGATTACAGTGAAGCAGTGATTTAAGGGGAGTCCACTCATTCCGCAAGCGAGCTTCTTCTGCAGTGCATCAGCCTTATCGTCTTACGGCAGTTCAGGGCCACCCGGGATCCAAAAGCCCGCGGCCTCTGGGCATAAGCGCTCCCAAGCCTGCGCAGGAAACACCACGAAACACGACGGAGGGTTAGAGGGTCGGAGAGTCCGAGAACTGCTTGGGCTGCGGTCCACCAGTCAGCTTGGGCAGCCTTGTTAAGAAAGATCGCCTTGAAACTCAGAGTTGTGATCTAAAGCAACTGCGCGTCTTTCCATGGCGCCTGAAATACAAACACACATGAGTCAACCCGTGGTCTGACTAGTTGATGCAAGACATGCCCAGGGCCACTCTAGCGAAGCCGAGGCCTTCGAACAGAACATTTCTGAATCATAGGCTGGTCACCTTCGTCTTTGGAGAAGCCACGGTGCACTCCTCAGGCATCTCCTAAGTGGTGTGGGAGACTTTAGCCAGGCTTCTAAGGTCTAGGATCTGGAAGAAGATTCAGGGCTTAGGGGCTTGCAGTTTAGCACCTGACCAGAGGAGCCCAACAGAGCTGGAGTAAGTTGTAAGACTCCACGTTTTGGGACTGTTGGCGCCTATTCAATTCATGAATCTACACACAGGTAGGAGGGGACCAAAACTACCGACAACCCGATTTAACTGTTGCCAAGATTCGCAGTGCAAGCCCGGCGCCTCTTCCTTGATCTCATCTTGCCTTGAAGAGTCGGGCGGAAGAAGCGCTTGCAAAGTGCTGAACTTCTGAACCCGGAAATCTTGAGTAGGCATCCGGAGCTGCAACGCTGAAAGAATGAAATTTGTTCGAAAAGTAACCAATCAGAAAGGGCGAGTCGAAGCAAGTTGTGCACAAATATGCACAAACATGTGCGCAACCCGTGCTGTTCCCTCGGGATGATGCTGGATGCTGGTCTTCTTTCATTCAGGCCTGCCGTGTCCCAACATGGAGGTTGCAAAGTGTGAAAGGCCGAGAGGCAAACAGGATCCAATGAGGGAATCGTTAAAACAAAGATGCCATCAGAGTCCCCGAATCCTCAAGGTCCTCAGTCCTCAGGCATCCCAAACAAATCCTAAATCCTGAGCCCGACAGGCACTACATTTCTGAGCCCCGAAAAATCGCTGAAAATCCCAGGCAGTCCCAGATCAGAGCCCAGGCCGAGTCCATCACATTTGGCCATCGGCGCCATCGGGACAGCCCTGAGCACGCAGGCACTGGCTTCAGATTCAGAGGATAAAATTTCTAGATTCAGAGAAAACGGGGCGGGACTTCACTCGCGTCGCAAAAAGTTACTGATGGGCTGAGACATGAGAACCCCTTCAAAGCAAAGGTGGATCGAAGCGCACGCATTGGGGAAAGTGGTGTTCCAGGTTAGACGAGAAGAGCCCCTGAAAGACACACCGTGACACACCTCTAGAAAACGACGGCTCCTGAAGTGAATGATCGGATTTTCTGAAGCGCGATCTCGGAAGAAATAACCCTGTAACTTTGTCGAAAAGATCCTTACGTGGATCTTGGGCGCCGAAGGCCATTGGCGCGTGTCTCCGCATCTCGAGATGCTGGGGGCGATGGGCACTGGGGGCCTCGCGCCTTCACCAGGTGATTAAAGCCCAGGCCTCATTGTGAACGTCAGATCATTCAAGACCGCCGCTGCGAAACTCCTGATTAGGCTTTTGGGTTTTTGGGCTTGGTCTGAGTCGCCTCTGCACTTCAACTGGGCCAGCACGCCACTGCGAGTACTATGGCGGGTGTTTTGCTTGGACACTTATGAAGTCCACTTGAAAGTGTTGCAACTGAGGTTACAAGTCATGCAAGTATACTTATAAGCCACACAATCGTTGGTATATCTGATGTAAGTGCTGGTCTGCTCATATCATGCTTGTATTTAGAAAGCATGGTAAAAAGCTGGTTTGTGAAGTATTTAGTAAGTGCGGGGGAATCGCAAAGCAATTGGTTGCTATGGACTTAGCAAGGACTTATAAGCTCTTGGCGACTCTGCGAGCGATTCCACGAATAGAGAAAAACAAAAACAGTGCTAGTGAGATGTAAAAAATTTGAACACAAAATCAAAAATATAATTGGATGCACAGCAAAAATCATGCCACGGAAATTGGTTTTTGACGTATCCGTGATGTGGAAACTTGATGGAAATGGAAAATAAAACACGGAAAAAAACTTCCAAATTGCAAAATTCCACACGCGGGAATCCACGGCAATAATGCCAAACAAAAACAAATCCTGAATCCTGCGACCAATCCAGAATTTTACACGGCGCGGCATCGCCCGCCGTGCAGCAGCAGCACAACACGACCAACAAACACAAACCTGCAGGGCGAGGCATCGCCCGCCGTGCAACACAAAGGTGAGGCATCGCCCGCCGGGCCCGCCATATATATATATATATATATATATATACGGCGAGGCATCGCCCGCTTGAACGAATGGCAAGCATGCGTGCAAAAAAAGGGCACCGACTCGTCTTTTTTAAATAGGGTTTGGGGTTGGGTTTAGGGTCTGGGGTTTATAAGGTCTTCGTTATACGGTGTTGGCTTGGAGTTTAGGGTTGAAAATTAAGGCTTTGACGGGTTTAAGGTTTTAGCAACCCCGTCTGTCCTAAACCCTACAACCCCAAACCCTTTTTTTTTTGAGTGCATGCACTCGAGGCTTTGCCTGCATGAGTGACTGATTGTTCCGCGCAGATGCGGAGGCACCGCCCCGCTCACGAGGCATCGCCCTATATATGGCACGCACACGCACACGCACACGCACACGCACAGGCACACGCACAGGCACACGCGCACACACACACACACACACACACACACACACACACACACTCACGCAGTGCAAACCCCTAGCAGCAACCGCGACGCCATGGCCGGCTGGTCATGGTGGGGCGGGTCGTGGGACGACAACGACTACGGCTCGGCCTGGGGGCAGGAGCGCAGGCAGGACAAGGCAGGAGGAAAAGAGAAGGAAGGAGAAGAGAAGGAAGGGAAAGAGAAGGAAGGAAAAGGGAAGGAAGGAAAAGGGAAGGACGGCCAAGGGAAGGGAGCAGGGAAAGGAAGTAAGGGAGGGAAAGAAAAGGAAGGAAAAGGGAAGGGAGCGAAAGGGAAGGACCACCACGCATGACCGTTTGAACTCCCGGAGGGAGGCACCCTGACCGCCACGACGAACACGCGGCTGCTGCGCTACGAGTCTGAGAGCAAGAAGCCCCAAAAAGTCCACAGAGTCTGAGCCTGCCGCTCTTGCCAATTTCGCAGAGCGTCGCGTAAAGCTCGTCAACCTCGCCTCAGATCCCCGCTTGAAAGCCGCTTCATGGTCGAGCGGTGAACATTGTCAAACGTCCGGGAAGGCGGCTGGATGGCAGCTCTACCACAGAGCGAGTTTGCCCCCATCACACAGCCTGAGTCGCACCTTTCGCCATGCCTCTGGACCCCTTCGTGGTCCTTATATGCGTTGAAGGATTAGGGAGGATTAGGGTCGACAGCTGCGCCTGCTCGATGACATGGAAGGACCTCATGATGGCCTGGCGCTTCGGAAAACATAGCTCAAAACAGTCGGCATGGTCTTGTTGAAAGTTTTGCTGATGTTTGTATTAGTACGGCCTGCTGCGGAGGACATCTCTCGATGAACTGCAGAGACAGGGTCTGAGGTGTGTTCGAGGTATTCCACCCGGCAATCGCGGGGGATCTGCAGAATGTCGCGAAGATCGCATGACGAAGAGCAGTAAAGCATTAAGGGTCATTCAAGCTCCGTGCTCGACAAAATCTAGGGCGCTGTCAGACTCTTTGATGTGCACCAGGCAGGGTTAAGTGTTCGCTGGCCAGCCTTCCACGGGGGCATGAGAGTCCAACGCGCAACTGTCTTACACTGACAGACCCTGTATTAGCAAAATATTCAAAGCTATCACAGTGCTTGCAGGTCAGGATGTATGTGTACGCCTGTGACATAAGATTCAGAGCGATGCATGTAAGATCACGCTCACCTTATAGACTCAACTGTACCCGGGCTTGCGCTCCAGGCGCGAGACCATACTGACGTCAAGTCCCTGCCCCCATACCCATGTAATGGAGATTGAAAAAATCATGAAACCATATGAAACCCGGGAAGAGCATATTGTGCTGCGGGCCGTGGGGCCTGCACACCCTAAATTTGAATAGAAACGAAAGCGCGACTCGCGTGAGATGCTTCCAACGCGCCTCCAAGATCTTGAATGCCAGGTTGAGGAGGGCCATGTAGCCATCCGCCATGATGACGGCCCAACACTGCTTGGCCTGAGCAGCCCAGACAAATGAGTCTGAAACATTCTGCCAGGTTAACCTCGCACCCAAACCCAAGTTCAATTCGGAGCGATTCTTCATGCGACGTACTGGCTCACATGTTTGAGCGAGGGTCGAGCTCCGAAGCAAACATGTGTCACGAGCAGTTCTTAACCTGCCGAAAGTTGGCTCTAGTTGGGACAGATTCTTCAAAGCGT
Source organism: Symbiodinium sp. CCMP2592 (assembly GCA_905221615.1). NCBI lineage: Eukaryota > Dinophyceae > Suessiales > Symbiodiniaceae > Symbiodinium > Symbiodinium sp. CCMP2592. The sequence continues at coordinate 524,161 of CAJNDT010004357.1, read as the reverse complement.
GCATCCAGCAGCTGAGCCCACGACGGCATCGATCGGGAGCAATGTGAAGAACGACAACCACCAGCGATGTGCATACCTAGGCTCTGGCGCTGGCGCTAACAAGGGCAAAGAAAACTGGGTCGCGCCTTAAACCCTAAACCCTAAGCCCTAAACCCTGAGATCATGCCTGGGGTTCCGGTGACTGTTGGAGCCATTTGTATAGGCTGCCGAAAATCTATCCGACTGCTTCCTTGTGCCAATTCGCAATCTGGGTGACTCAACTTTTACCTTAGGGGCTGAGTAGCCTGGCCCAAAAAAAGTAATTCTTTTCAATTATAGTAGGGTTACAATATGGCCCAAAAGGTTCAAGCGGGACGTGTGCAAGTTCGTCCCCAGCGTCAAGCGTGAGACGTGCTAAGCTCAAAAGGTTAAAGGTTACCTACTCAGCCCCTAAGTTACAATTCCGAAGCAAGCTGCACACACGATAACTGTTGGGAAACTTTGACACAGCTTAACACACTACCAACTCCAAACCCCAGACCCCTTTGTCTCCATGTGCTGGCAAGGTACATGTACACTTCTATGCCCAGATGCTGGAAGTGAGCGTTCCTGGAATCGGGTTTAGCTGACAGCAAAATACAAACATATAAATGTGAAGGCGTACTCTTGCAATCGATTGATGGCGCGCGTGGGGGCACGTCCGCGCAGCACACATTCAGACACTCAGTCGCACCCGTAACAGATTCTAAGCTGGGTGTGTGGGGGGGGGCGGGGCGTGGGGAGGGGGCGGGGGGAGGAATCGGGAACGAGCAAATGGGGCACAAAGTGAAAAACAGACACTCAGACGGTCAGACACTCAGAATCAAGGAGGGGGTGTCTGAGTGTCTGCTGTTCCACACTCTGACACTCAGACAATCTGGTCGTTTGTTGGGGGAAACCCGGGCAATCAACGCGACCCTTTGTTAACTGCTACAGCTACTGTGTTACAGATATGCAATGGCAAGGAGTTTATAGACACTTTTGGGGAGTTAAAGCGTACTGATGCAGGCAAATGGGCACAGACACCCGGACAGAAACTCGACGATGGAGACATGCCGGCGCCCAATGCGGACTTCAATGATGTAGCAGAATGTGCAAGGCCTAAAGCCAGCCCTGAACCCTCACCGCCTTCACCGCCCTGTCCTCGTGGATTTGTGTATCCATTAGAATTTAAGGGCATCCAGCACAGCCCCGAACCCCCACCGCCCCCACCGTCCTCACCGCCCGCACGCGGATTCGTGTATCCAGCCCACCCTTCCTCTGCCCTTAAGAAGCTTCTGTAATTCTGGTGGATTCGTGTATCCTTTAAATAAGGAACCCCCGCCCCGACCCCAAGACACAGGTTGGGGTCTGGTGGGGTTCAGGCTCGAGGGCTTCTTGCGTGCAAGCTGGGGCTTTTTGTTCTTGAAGTTCATGCCTAAACCCTTTTTACGGCTAGGCCTGTGCGCCTAAACCCTAAAACCGAAACCCTCAACCCCAAACCTCAAACCATAAACCCTAGACTCGGAGAGGGGAGGGGGAGGGACTGGGGGGCCGGCCGCTGCTGTCCGCCAGGCGTCGTTGATATATTTTGGATCGCATTGAATCTCTGCAGGGGAACTGCGCGAAAAACGCTCCATATACCATTTACCCGGCACGCGGAGTACGTACGCCTCAAAGATCTGCGAAGCCCCATGATTGATTGTGCTCATCTTGGCTGCCCCCACCAAGCTCCGGAGCTCCAACTCCTCAACCCGTATAGCCTTGCAATAAAAGCCCGAAGCCCTAAACTAAACCTCATTGCACCAGGTCCCGGACAGCATCGGCAGTTCATGCGACAGGCGGTGCCTTGGATGAACATCATCGCTGCTGCCACAAAGCTGGCTCAACCGTCAGCAGCCACGTTCGCTGAAAACTGTAGGATGCATCATGTAGTCTTTATGTTACAACAAGAGCCTGCCATTGCAACAATATGATCAAGAAGCCCTCAAATCAGCACCAGCCAAGAAGCCCGAGCCGCTCCTTCAAATATCCCAACAAAGGGAACCTGAGTGCAAGCAGGTAGGACCATTCAATGATCCTGTGGACTGTGGCGTTGGTATCAACTCTCTGCCCTTTGGCAACGACAATGCATAGGGGTGCACTCCGTATATGCAGTGGCCCCGACGGATGCACGAACAGGTCCACGAAGCAGAAGTCCTCCCACAGGGAGCAGAGAATCGTTTCTTGCGGATCCTCCGGCACGACGATCAACCATTGCTATGGTCCAGATACGGAGGGCTGCATGTGTCCTGATACATGTGCCGCCGAGCGTGGCTCCTGCATTTGGGACGATGGCGCCTGCGAGTTGTGTCGACCTCCATTTTGGGAACGGAAAATCGGTGGGATGTTTGAGAAAGTCCGCCTTTCTGGGGGTTGGTATCTCCTTAAACAAAAGGCCTGTGCATGTGAGACTTGCGAAGGTCAGGAACAACAACACCACTAGATCACCGCATCAAATCGCAACATATGCATGTTCATGGCTTGGATCTCCAAGGTTCAATGACACAGATCTTACGTTTTACGATAAGGGGATCGTCGTAAAATTACAAAAATGCAAAGATTTGTGAAGATCTGCATTGAAACGTGCCTGAGCACGCGCTGCAGCCTACAATGTCTGCAGAACTGTTTCACGGGTAGCAACGACAGCCCCGAACAGGTAGTGCAAGCTCAAGGTCTGCACGGGCAGACACAAGCGCTTGTTCCCAGGCCTTCGAACAAACGAAACAGGTGGATTGGTCGCAATAAAGGCGCAGGCAGGTACTGGTACTGCAAATCTGCTCTACGGGTGGATCCTGACCAGGACACCCACCCCCAGAACTAAACCGTCAAGCTGTCGTCAAATCTTCTAAAGTGGACAGCACGAGCTCCCTGAAGACCACCCCCCCCCAACACAGTATAAAAGAACTGCCTAGTCTTTCTGAACAGCAAACCGAAAAAAGCGGGGGCATATTAATTTCAGAGACTGCCATGTCTGCATCAAGGTCCTTATGCTCCATCAAGCGGACCATCCCGGAGAAGGCTGCCTCCTGTTCAATGCAGCATACAGGCGTACCATGCATAAAATGTCGTGCACCTCCTCGCAAAGGCTGATCGTTGACTTTCATTTGAAACCAGGGCTCTTCACGGCATGATTATCACTCTGACGACGATCAGATAGCACACATTGGCAGGCATTGCTGTGCAAACCAGTTGATCCGGACCGTTGCACAAACGCGCGCTCTGCAAGAACTCAATGCCCTTCACTTTCACTGGTCCACTGACAATCAGGGGAACCGCCGCACTTGAAAACCCGATTGTAAACTTGCAAGCTACGATCAGAAAAGATTATTCACGAAAATGCACTTCAGAAGGAACGCCCCTGTTCTAAGCTTTAAAACGTCCTCTGTGTCGGACACTGTCAGGAGCATGCCGGCCAAGTAGTTCATGCCCTGGCACTGCGCAAGGTCCAAAACTTGAAAAAGCCTATGCCGTCCATGATCATGACCAGAGCAGGCCGTCTTGCATCAGGAAGGATGAAAGCTGATTGAAAGGAGCCTAAGTCCTCTCCACCTCAAGGCCCTCCACCACAGTACAAATCTGAAGGGCAACCGAAAGCCTGAAGGCCCACAAGCAAGCCCTACTCGGAGGGCAAAGAGCCGAGTCACGGCCCACTGCAGGTTATTCCGAAAAAACAAATGAACGGAAATCAAAGGCAAGTCTATCCTACAAGTAGGTCGTAGTCAACTCTCCCTTTTGTCAACCCAGCTCGGCGCACCTGCCAGTATGACACTGCTAGTCGGAAGCCTGGAAGACGACTAGAGATAGATCATGCAGGAGTTGAGGGTTTCGGGTCGGGTTCAGGGCTAATAAAAACTAGGGTCCAGCTTCAAAGTCCATTGATAAGGGATTCTGGCAATAAAAGCGAAGGGGGCCATACTTTGGAAGATCCATTCTTTCATGATTCAGGGCTGTGGGCCGTGAGCTTCACAAACCTTCAGAAAAAAGTCGCGCTCATTGCGACTCCTCAAATGATGAGTTGCCCCTGTGCTGCTCTCTTTGGCGCGCCGAGCCTTTTGTGTGATGAAGATACTGCTACGGCTAAACTTGCTTCCGCGGCCCCCAAAATCTCTTCCTTCTCAAGCAACCGCCAATGCCGAAACACGAAAAGCAAGTCGACTTGCAAACCCAGAATGTTCGGCTTTCGAAGAAATAATGACTTTCAACCCAGTGCCATTCCTCAGAGAATTGTCGCGCCGCTGCCTGAAGCTTCATTGGAAGTCGCACGGGTTAGTTTTAAGGCTCCTGGTGCACAGGAGGAATTAGTGACAGGTCCATGTGGTCAACTCCATGACTTAGCTATCTCAATGTTACTCAACTGTAGCAGTGAATGCGTGAAACCACCCACTCAGTTCCCGGCTCGACAGGCATACCGTCTCAGGACGTGACCAAGCGATGTCTTGGTTGGTACAACGATCGAGCTTGTCACTCACGTGGATCTCGCCGAGCCGCTGCACTTCTTGCTGTCGGAGCCAAGAGAAGGTGCGTTCGGCATCCTCGAAGCGAACAGTTTTTGCTGGAAGCCGAGCAAGATAACCCAAACATGTTTGTTCATGGGACCACTCTTAAAGTTTGGGACCCTGACCCGCTGGATGCGCGACAGCGTCGACTCATCGACGCCTCGCGAGCTCAAAGCTGAAGATTTATTGAAGGACTGAGTTGAGGCAGGCATGGGCCTGAAGTTTCCCCTACATCCCTCCGCTGGAGTCCCAAAATCGCCCTGACCCCTACAGTAAGCTCTCCGAGACTTTGACTGAGGCTTTAAGGGCTTAGGCTTCTGGGTTCAGATTTTCTTGAAGCCTGCAGTCTGACGCATGCTTCAGTGGTTGAGATTCTCCGGGCACAGGGTCGAAATAATTAGGGCAGTTGCTCTTTACAAGGTACCATGGCCAGGACTGGCACGTAGCTGTTGAGGGCCAGGGCTTTTGAGTCTCGGGGCTTCGGGCTTCAGAGCTCCAGCCCCAAAGCCGAAACCACTTCAGATGACGCGAAGGCCGCTAGGGAACATCCTCCTTTCAGACAAAGAAGACAGAGAGCCCGATGTTCTACTTATATAGATGCAGGATGATCCGGAATTCCATCCCAATGCATGCCCAACCCCCCCTTCGTCCCCCGGAACCTTCATTTGCACCACAAAGCTCTCCGGCACCCTGTTCCGTGCAGTAGCGGGCTAATTCAGTTGTTTTGGAGGGTTTTATACAGTCTCAGTTTGCTCCTCAAAGCCCTCTGGAACCCTGTTCAGAGCAGTAGCGGGCTTATTTGGCTGCTTTAGAGCGTTTTATACTGGAACCTGCCCCTACGCCCCATGTCTGGCCCTGCCCTTTGCCCTTCCCTGAGGTTTTCCACCGCCCATGCGGGCACGACAGCTGGAAACTCATCCTGCTCAACCTTTGTCTCACCGTCCTGTCTTGGTTGTACCTTGGCAAGCCGGTGCTGTGCCCTCGGGAGATCAGGGTCGGTGCAAAGCTGCACAGACGACAAGTTGAAACAGTTAAGCGTTTGCCGGCCGCCATTTTCTGCGATTTTTCCCTCTTCGGTTTTCGGCCGGGGATCTTGGCCGGCACCCTGCCAAGGTCGAAGGTCACACTGAGGTCCTGGGTGCCCTTGCACGGGCCGCCTCTTCTTTGGCATCCGTACACAGCGGGTGCTTGGGGCCTCCTACTCTCGCGTCTTCTGTTATTGCACAACCGGCTCCCAAGGTCGGCGCACTGCCCGGACCGCCCGCTACCAACGCTCGCCCGATTCAGGCATCAAGGATCAAGCTGCCCGAGGTTCAAGCCCAAGTTGCTTAATTCCATCCCAATGCATGCCCAACTCCCCTCTCGCCTCAAAGCCCTCCGGAACCCTGTTCAGAGCAGTAGCAGGCTTATCTAGCTGTTTCAGAGGTTTTACAGAGTCTCTATAGAGCTGTTTAATTCCATCCCAATGCATGCCCAACCCCCCTCTCGCTCCCCGAAACCCTCATTGCTCCACAAAGCCCTCCGACACCGTGTTCAGAGCAGCAGCGGGCTTATTTTCGCTGTTTCAGAGAGTTTAGAGTCTCTGCAGGGTTGTTTAATTCCATCCCAATGCATGCCCAACCCCCCTTTCGCCCCCCGAAACCACCGTTTGCCCCACAAAGCCCTCCGGACGCTTGCTCAGAGCAGCAGCAGGCTTATTTAGCTGTTTAGAGCGTCTTACAGAGTTTTATTGAGTTGTTTAATTCCATCCCACTGCTCTCTAGGGCCCTGGCAAACCCTCAACCTTGCCTTATACCTAAGTTCCTCAATCGCAGGCTAGCCGACTCTTGGCGAACCCTCAACCCGAGCCTACCTAACGCCGACCCTTGGCGGACCTCAACCCTAGACTACCTAACGCCGACCCGTGGCGGACCCTTGTCAACCCAAGCCTACCTAACACCGACCCTAGCCGAGCCTACCTAACGCCGACCCTTGGCGAACCCTCAGCCCTACCCACTACCGAACCCTATAATTGTCTGATCCGAGCCCTATCCCGACATCTGGGTGTCCCGGCCGGACTTGGGCAGAGCTCCCCGGTCCCCGAAGCCGACAACCGCGGATGCGGCGAGGTATATATGTACGTATATATATATATATATATATATATCTATACACACACACTATATACACGTACAAGTATACTCACATAAATTAACAAATATAAAGGCCTCCCTGGAGTAGAGATGTATACATATATATATATATGCTCACCCCCCCCGTTGACAGACCGCGGGTCTAAAAAACACCGTGCGCGACGATATTCTATGAAGCAAAACCTTTACATGAGGTACATAGTATAGCACCAGACGTGCGGCACATGAGTTACGTAATAGTCTTGCGGTAGTATCGGTATTAGGGCGAGTATTACTATTAATATTAGTACTATCGTTTGCTGTAAGTATACATATCAATTCTTGCCAACTATAAATTAGTGTTAGTGCTCATGTTCGTCTTAGAATTAGCGCTAGGGCCAGTGTCAATGTCAGTAATACAGCACCACTGCTACGAGTAGTATCAGTATCAGTCTTAATGCTGGGTTTAACAGCAGCTTATATTCGCAGAAGTGCTAGTATTAGTATCAATATTAGAACTAGTTAGTGTTGATATGTTAGTATATTGATAGTCTCGTATATTAGCAGATTAGTATATCCATACATCAATGTATTCGAACAGTAAAATCAATACATCAATGTATTCGAACAATAAAATATTTGCATACTTGTATACTAGTATATTTTACATGTTAGTACAACTGGTGCATGAATACACTACTATATTGCTGTATATTAGCTTACTAGTATATTGACATACCAGTATATTCGTACGTTAGCATATTAGTATACGAGTATGTGTACTATATTACTGTGTTATCTAATCATTTATAAGTATACCAGTATGTTGGCATGTTAGTATACGAACTTGTCATGTCGGTATTCTTGCATAGTGCAGTAGTCGTAAATGAGTATAGTCACATATTCGTATAGTATATTCATACAGCAACGAGAAGTATATTGTTACATTGGTATATGGGTATATGCCTATGCCAAAGCATTAATACATGAATGCACTGATGCATATATCTGTATCTTAAGATAGTGGTATGTGCTTTATGTACATTAGTATATGCAGGTGTCTATTAGTAATGATATTAGTATTCATATCAATATGAATATACTATTGGTATTCGTAGGAGTATTAATGTCAATATTATTAGAATTAGGACTATTTATACTCGTATTAGCCATAATATGAGTGTTCATGCTGGTACTACTAGTGGCATTCTTGAATATTCAGCAGATTATCAAAGTCCGTAGTACTGCTGGCGATAGCACTACTTTTAGCGCACAAGAGTTTACGTATTCGTATTCGTAGGAGTAGCAATAGCTATGTAAATATTGATGTTAGTATAAATTTTGTGTAAAGTATTAGCAGTAGTGTTAGCGTTAGTACTATAATATTATTGATGATCTACATTAGCAAGAATGTTTGTATGATTATTACTATTGATCACGTGAAATTCTAACAGTTGAATACATGAGTGAGTTAAAGGATTTGTATTTAAATATAGTGGTATGCATATTTATGTACATTAGTACATACAGGTGTGTGTTAGTATTGGTATTAATATACAATATTACCAATATGAATATGATTATTGATATGCGTAGGAGTACTAATAGCAATACTAATCAATATTAGTATTTGTGTTATGCATATTCGTACTAAGCTTTATAGATGTGTAATAATAGTAGTAATGCTGGTATTAGCTTGAGAATTCAACAAATGATCAATGTCAGTATTAGCAATGGCAATACTATATGTGGGAGTATCAATACATATATATATATATATATAGATAGATATAGATAGAGAGATATTCGTCTAAATATGGGCATGAGTATTGACAGCCCTTGCCTTTGCAAGTAAGTCGTAGTGCATGGTCTGTCATCGGATGGGTCACAATCAGCCCTCCTGAGAATCAGTTCCAAGGTCCAGAGATTCCAAAAATTCCAAAATTTCCAAAATTTCCGAAATTTCCAAAACGGCCCGACCTAGTGGACAGGATTTTTCCAAAACATAAGGGCGGACTTTTTGGCAATTTTGGAAATCCGGAAAGCTTTAGGAAAGAATTTTGGAAATTTTGGAATTGAGGTTTTGAAAGCTGAGTGCCCCCTCCCCCCGATCACAAACCATGCACTACGACTGAGTTGAAAGGGCATGGTCTGTCAACGGGGGGGGGTGACCATATATATATATATATACACATACAGATATAGATATAGATACGGATACAGATATAGGCATAGATAGATATATATATATATATATACACACATCTGCACTTATATGTACAAGAAGAGTAGTCTGGGGGGGTACCTCTGAAAGGTCAGGAGGGCCTCTGATGCGGGCAAACGCAAATTTTGCTGAACGGGGGCTTCTTCTATTAGGGGTCGGCGGCATTGGCGGCAGCCATTACATCGGGCAGCGCTCGGTCGCCGAGCGCTTGCGTCCTGTGAGTTCCGAGCTCGGCTCTGTCAACCCAGTCAAGCTATGCGAAGCAAAAAGCCACAACCGCCTGTGCTGCCGACGCTGCTTGATCGGACCCTCGTTTTTTCCATCAGGCCACGCGGGCCCTCGCCCGGAGGCCTCTCGGAACGCGCACGCGCCATTCCCCAGGCTATGGCGGGTTTCGGGGCCGCTGTGGACGCCCCCCAAGAGGCCAGCCGGCGAGCATCATCAGCACCCGGGCGCCCGCAACCGGCCAGGAGGCGATGTTTTGCAAATTTTTTGAATGGGTTGCGGAAGCCCCCAAAGGGCGCGCATCATCGGCATCAGCGGGGTTCGGCGGAGGGGGGTGCGTGCTACATGGAGGGCCGACGAGGGCTGAAAGGGCAAGAGGAAGGGGCAAACACAAGGGCGGCTGCGTGACCTCGCATCAGGCTTCTACCTGCGCTGCCCGCCCGCGGGCGCAACCCCGAGAATAGAAATGCAAGCGGGTTCGGGAGCTGGGACGATTACACATGACAGCACATGCTCTTTCTGTAGGAAACAAGAAAGACTATTCAATCATGCTGAAGCACCTGTGAAACCTGCCGAATCCATCGTGCAGGCCATGTGCTACTGCAAACCATACGTGAAGCTTCAATGGCCTTACTATCGTCCCTGCCGCAGCGCAACTTCAGGGTTGCCTCTTTGGCTTCGGAGGGGGGGGTGGGCGGGTGGGGCTGGTTAAGTCGCTGCCGCACATCATATTCACCGCGCACAGCCTAGTCAGCGTTGGTATCGGTATATCAGTTCCACCCGAAGCAGTGCTGTTGTCCTCCGAGCAGCCAAGAATTCCGAGAAACGATTCCGACAAACATCGCACGTACTTGTAGCAAACAACAGATAACAAACCCTTAGACTGAATGCTGAACCTGAAATTATCCATTAAAGACATTGCCTGACCCTACACATCACGAAGACAACCCTGTAAATACCAACAGAGGGAAAGAACTGGACTACTCTGGTAATTTAAGTGGATCCTAAACCGTAAACGCTTCCAAATCATGCCTTTACGACTAAACCGGCATGAATGAAGCTTAAGCCTTACATCATGCAGTCCTGGATTTGGAGACGGTACTGGCTGCGGCTGCGGTTGTGGCTGCGGCTGTGGTTGCGGCTGCGGCGACGGGCCGTTCTTATCGAGGACCTTTCCAGCTTCATGTGTGCAGGACCCTTTCAGAAAAGACGCCTGAAATGGAAAGTCAAAAGCCCCAAAGACTGAACTCGGCAGCTCGACAGTGCAACGCCCCGAAAGCCTCTCTACTACAAAACACCAAATCCCGAACCCTGCAATCCACAAGAGCTGAACACCACCATTCTGAAGCCTCTAACATCCCACAATCCCCAACACCCAACCGCCCCCCCACGTAGAACAACCCGCCAAGCCAACTCTAAGCAGAACATCCGCCCAAACCAATTCCGACCAACATCCAAGCTCGGAATTTTCAGGCCGAACTCCTGAACGGTTGACGGTTGTTGGGCGCGCTGGGTGCTTTAGAAGATTTTTCGGGTCCTTTAGGGATTTGGGAGTTTTGGGCTCAACACAATTTTCTTGTGGTTTTAGGTTTGGGGATGCGTATTTATCTTGAAGCCCTGACCCCACAACCCCAAGCACTGAAGCCCTTCGAAGTCCCTGCCAGAAAGCTAGTCCTAGATTCTTTCACTCCAACCACCTAAGATCACCGCGCCAATGCTGACTCGCAAGTAAATCAGACATGCTGAACCCAAGCCAAAAGCCCCACGACACTAAGCAGCTGTTTCAGGGTTTCATGTGCTGCTTTGGTGAACCCTCACAGTTGTAGTCTCAAGTATGCTTCCAGGGACCTCATAGTTGTCTAATGGGCGGTCAGAAAAAACCCTGCTCTGGAGGTTAGCGGCGGAAGTACAGGGACAGAGTCTGTTTATTGAATTTCGGTGCTTTTCCTCACTGAGCTGCTTCTTTAAGTAGATTCGATCCGTGAAAGGGTTTATGCAAACGGTGTACTTTATGCATGGGGGTTGAACGTTATGTAAAGCGAAGGGCCTTGCAGGTCCAAGGCGTGCGAAAGTCCTCACCGAGCTTCGATGGTCGGTTGAGGGATTCAGGCTGTTAAGGGCTTGACTGGTAGAGGTTAGGGTTTTGAGGTAAGATTTCATGGGTTCGAGGGGTTCGAACAGGGGGTTGGTTGAAGCCTTTCTCTCACTCGTGCAGGCACGACGGACAGGCTGGCGGGTCTGCCTCCCTCCTACCGCACGCACACATCTATATACTATTTCACTGTCATTACAGATACAAAGCAAACCTCATAAATGCAGAAATAGCTTCAATGGTCATCCAGAGAGACATGAGTATCTGTCTGTCTCTGTCTCCCTGCCTCGCCCTCTACCTGCACATGCGCACATACGCAACGCACATACATACGCACACATACACACAAACACGAACACAGACATACACGCACACACATACGTGTGGGCATTCATGCCAAGAGCTGGAACACAGCAAGCACCCGCGCGTTACAAGCCGAGTCTGGATGGATGCATCACCTGGATGGATTGATGGAGAGGGATAGGCAGAAAGACATAGATTGATAGGATGGGATGGGATATCATAGGATAGGACAGGAAAAAGTAAGGTATACATAGATAGAAGTGGAATCTAGATAGACAGATCCATAGATCGACAAATGGATACATGGATAATTAGATGGATGGGTAGATAGATGAGGGATAGGTAGAAGGACAGAAAGATAGACAGTTGTATTAGCGTTGTATAGCTAGACAGATGATTAAACAGACACATAGATCAATAAAGTGCACGCACATAGAGCGGACATAGTTTGCAGTACATGCATACATAAGTGCATGTCGGCATGCATGCATGATGCAGCTGTAAGTATGCACGTGCGTATATATATATATATATATATATATATGTATTATTATTCTACATGTATACATATATATATATATATATATATATATATATATATATATATATTCTTCATATGTACACACATATACACGTCTTTGGTGAGTGACTCATCCATGCACACAAAGCACGGTGCTCATGAAAATCCCAATATCATTCTTGTTACATCTTGCTACTAGTGCTCCCAGCCGAAACTCCTCCGGATCGGTTGGGTTCAGGCTGCCGGGCTCGCAGCTTAGACGGCAGGCTGCCCAAAAGTCGTCCTCGCAGCAACTAAGAACTGTTGAAGGATGAAGACAATCTCGGATCTAGAAGCCTGAAAGTTGAAGGTGTTGAGTTTGTGCCCTTTAATGGCTTGCAGGACCTGCTTTCTAGATTCTCCCGCAGGTCTGTGGTCTTGAAGCCTTTGCTTTGTGACGAGATGGTGGTTTGGGGGTTCAACTAGTTCTTGAAAGGTTGGTCTTCATGGACTTCTGCCAAACCCCTGAAGCTCTGTCAGGTGCAAAGAGCATGTCTCAGGTTCATGGGCTCTTCGGTGTGGGTTCCGCATGCGTGAGTTCAGGGCCATATAGGGGTTTTAAGATTTCGGGTGCAGGAGTTTAGGGGTTGGGGGCGGCGGCAGGCTTGATAGGGCCCTTCAGCAGGTTGGCAATGAGAGAGTGCGCAGAATAGCCGTGACTTTCAAACCCAAAATCTTACCATGCTGTCAGTTTCATGTGCAGCTACACATTTTTCCGATCATTCCTGAAGCCGCGGCTCAAGCCTGGATCTTTCGAATCCCTCATCCCAGAATGCCGGGCCCCAACACCTTGCATCGTAATCCGGTATTCCGGCAGCCTTCAACATGTCCACCTGAGGTTGCTCGAGTTACAGTAATTACACCGCACCCACGTTCTCCCCGTCGCCTTTTCGTAGCAGGTGTGCTCGGCTTGCTCGCAGCAGCCAGCACTGCGGCAGTCTACACCAGGGGCCGCGCAGGCTGAGGACGGCCGCGTCGTTTCGATCGGAGCTGGGGTGGTGACCCGTTGGGTTGTCGGAGAGGGAGTGGGGGCCTTGCTGGTCGTGCTCGGTGCCGGTATTGGGCCTGGGGTTGGGGAGCTTGAGACAGAGCAGGAACTTCCCGTCGCGACTGGCCAGGAGCTGAAGCAGTCGCCGAAGGATACCTGATGCAAGCTTCTGCACACGGACTGCCGCTGATGAGCACGAGAATTATAGTATGAAGATGAGGAGGATGATGATGGGCATGGCGATGGTGATGATGATGGCAATGGTGATGATGATCATGATGCTGGTGCTTTTGATTGCGCTGTTGATGATGTATGGTGCTGAACCGGCTAATGATGATCATGACGACCCTGATGGTGATGATGCGGGCGACACTGGTGGCGGCGATGGCGTGTGCGGTGATGACCGTGCAAACGCCGAAATGTCTGCTGTGGCTGCTGGTGATGATGTTAGTGGGGACAGTTCATTTTCTACTTTATTATTGCCACTCCAACTTAATACCGCCACATAGTCGCTGCTGTGCCCCTGCCGCAAACCACAAACTCCCCACCAACCCCCACACTCTGAACTCAAGCCATCGACCGAATCTCCACACATGCACTTTATCCCTTCATACCTTTAGCCCCAAAGCCCTGGGGGCAACAGCACCCTGTAAGAGGTCTGATCCTAGAACAAAACCACAGCTCCGGCCTCCAACGCATGCTCGAGGCCCAGACGAAAGGAGGCCCGAGAGCCCCCACCGGCAAGATTGGCCTGGAGAATCGAGACAATCACCACCACCACTGCCCGCCCAACCGAAACGCTTGGCAGAACTCGTGAAGTGCTCGTGGTACGCGGAGTCGAGGGGATGGAAGGGGGTTCGTCCGTTTGACAACAGGGTAGGGGGGGGGGGGGGGGGGGGGGGACGCGGGAGTTATGTAATGAGAACGAAAACAAACTCCAAATAGTGGGAGCACTGACTTAAAGACTTGGGATTCCAGTATGACAGCCCAAAAAAGTGTTGGTAAGAACCCTACTGGTGGGGTTCAGGAGCTCTTCAGGAGCAAGGGGCTCAGAATGGTACCGGTTTTCGCCTGGAAAACCTTCAGCCTTAATTTCCATGTCCTGCAGGAGTTTCCAACAGAGTAGAGCAACTGCTGCGAGAAGGTTCTTCTTCTGTCGATGGGAATGTGGCGGGAATGATGAGGACGAGGAACACGTTGAATCATCTGATCACCGTCATGAGCCGTCAACAACTTCTGTGTCGTGGCGACAGTGATGATTGCGACGACAACAACGCCGATGACGACGAAGAGGACGTCTGTTAGGAATCACTGCCGCGACGTTACCATTTGTAAGTTATGGTCGTTCCTATGTCCTATGATCGGCCATACTTGCAATCACCCAGAGCCACAAAGCGCAGCATCTTGGCATGTAAGACTCCCTGCCCCGTGTCCCGAAGAATCCAAGCCCGACTTGAAAGTAGCGGAAGGACAACCGCCCCAAAGCGCGGAATCGGATGTAATTGGGGGTCAGATCACAAGTGTCAACTGTTTCGGGATTCGGTTTTTGTTTTTGGATGTCGCGTTCGACGGTTTTAACCTGGAGGATCCGCGTACCCGACTGAAAGGGTTTTACGTGCCGCGTTTTGACGAAACCTTACCAAGGCCCTACTATTTGGGTGTTTGGATTGTTAGGGTAAGACCCCAAGACCTGCTTGCTTCGGCTCGATCCCGAGGGGGCCTGCCAAGTTGCTCCCGAGACGCGCTGCATCTCCGTGGCCTTCTTCTGTGGATTTGCGGAGTGCGTGCGAAGGTTCTCCGCTTAGAGCTTTTAGGATTCGCTCGGGGCACAGGTCTGCTGTTGGCTAAAAGTAAAAGTCTTTCGGGAAGCTGCTCTGCTAATCTTCATCCCCAACATGCCGGAGGTCAGCCTACTGGTATTGCTCATGTTGTCATCCGCTGCAAGGGATGCGAGGGGGAAACACGACCCCCTGCAACAACACATGCATGCATGACTACAAACATAAAAAGGATACATACGTAATTACATACATGCGTCATACCTGCGTTAATCCGTCCGTCCATTGAACTCCGAATTTCAGCCCCGCAACCCTAAAGCACCGCCTTACCGTCCACCGAAATCGAAGCTTTCACGACGGCATAGGGCAGGTTGCTGAAGATGGCTCTGGTATACCTGCCAGTCCGTCGGAATCCTTCAACTTAAGATTCAGGGTTTCGCGCGCTTGGTTTAGGATTTAGGGTTTTGGGCTCCGGGTTTCATTGACTGTCCCTGAACCCCCAATCCAAAACCCCCAAGGCCAGCTACACCACTCAAAGGCTCAAAGGCTCACCAGGCGTTGTTGCCATCCAAGATTGTGGCCACTGGACCGGCGTCCGCTACCTGCCAAGCTTCACATGCTTTAACACCTTTTGGAACGACTATATACTTGCGAGTTTATGATGTTGGGTTTGCGGATTGGGGACTGAAAGAATAGGTTTCAAGTGTTTGTGGGTCGTCGTGGTCGTGTAAACTACAGTATCCTGCTGGCACTGGGGTTCAGGGCTTGGGTCTCGACTCTAGGTTTTGAGGGCAAAATCGCATCATTGCCTCGAACTTACCACGTTGTGCTGAATCTTTGGTGCATGTGGTCTTGCTTAACACGATGTCGGCAAAGGGGGGCGCACGCTTGTTTGCACACGCCTGCTGAGTGCTGAAAATGTGCGTTTTCGTGTGGGTCCTCGCACACCGACTTTCCTGCCGGAAGCCTCAAATGGGCCCGCTTCGGAGGCTGGCGAGGTCTCTGTTTGTAAGATCTTGACAGCTCAGCACCACCACAAACCCAGCGTTGCTGTGGAGCATCCATGCGCGAACCGTGATAGCGTCCTGTTCGTTCCTGTTCACAACATGTTTATAGACGATAACTACGCCTATACCTGTTGCTTCTATGCTGTTGGGGTGGGGTGGGGTGCAGGGGCTAATGACGTCCGGTGCCTGCGTTGCGTTGCCGCAGAGCACTCATGCCCGAACCGTGATAACATCTAGTTCCCACAACTTGCTCTCGGACGCCTATCTCGCTGAGGCGGAGGTTCTGGCTAGTCAAGGGGATTACAACCCTTAACGAGCCCTTCACTTGCAGTGACAAATATTCGCGTTGGTGCGAACCTGACTCTCACTGTAAGCCGAATGTCGTCAAACTAGAAACCTAATGATAAAGAACAGTTCTCACGCTGAGGGGTGGCTTTGGGCTGAGAAGCTTCTTGTGCTTCAAGGGTTGCGGATTTAGGGCGCAGACGGGTGATGGAAGACTCTACACATGATCCCTGTCAAACATCCCAGAGCCATAAAGACAGAAAAAAACAAACCCGGAACAACGACGGCAGGCAATGAGGCTGAGCCAAGGAAGTTTGTGGCGGGCCTTGAGAATGCGACCCGAGAGTTCTTACACAATAGGCCAAGCTAAGGCGCCTGCCCTCGCTAAGAGTCTAAGAGGCTCGTGGACTTGTTTCTGTAGTATTGCTTCTCTAGTCTGAAGGACCCAATCTAACCTGTTGCCAGCAACTATAATACATACTGCCCTGAGTAGCAGAACCTTAGAGACAGTGTCACTCGAAGAGATCTCCGGGCTAGGGTACGTTTTTGAAAGTACAATAAATGAGGAGTAAACAACCCCAAGCGCGGAAGCGCAAACCCCAAACCAAACCCCCGAACCACAAACCCAAACCCCGACTCAGAACAGTTGCCTGAACACAATTGCAAAAAAGCAAAGACACGACACCTAGAGATGACAGTATCCAACCTCGCATTGGACTGGCTCCAGGCTCACCTGGCTTCCCAAAAGCTCTGCGGCGGGTTGCCAAATTTGGGGGTCATTCTAGTTCCAAAGAGCCCAAATGTGGCCTGCAGCCGCAGCTCTGCAGCCGAAAGCACAAACTCTAAAGCCTCAAAGGATTTCCTAAGCTTCCCCAGACGAGTCTGGAAGGATTCCTCTTCCACTCCCTGGCCCAAGGCGCTGAACCAAATCCCTCCAAACCAGTAAGCCTAAGAACTACACTCCGAAAATCCAAAATCCCAGGCCCTAGAACCTCAAAGCCTCAAAGCACTCTGAAACCCAAAGCACCTCGAAAGTACCGGAGTCTGCACCCGAGATGGTGCGGAAGGCATCGAAGAAGCAGCCAAGGTCGGAGCCTCTTTCAGTTCGGGCAACAGTAGGTGGCGGGATCCAGGAACGCGGCAATACGGCATTATAGGTCTATAGTACTAAAGTATATAGTACCATAGAAGCTTACTAGATCCAGTAAAGTAACATCGCTAATGTTGCATGCATTGCGTTATCAGATCTGAAATATCTGCCGATCTCTTGCTGACCTGGATCCTGGTAATCCCGCTAGTAGCAAGCCGATTCGGGCACCGGCACTGCAGGGTTGGAGGATGGTTGGAGTCTATCCGGTCCGATCTGCGGAGGTTGCAGCGCACCACGGCCAGGACCAAATTGTAAGAATGGCTGAAAGCCTCGCAAGACCCAACACCCCACAACTCCCCAAGCAATACACCAGTATCTAGCACATCTCAAGTTTCTGGCTTAGGGCCGTTTCGTTCAGCCTTACCTAACCGCACAGCCTCAGCTGAATCCACCACCGACCGAGCGACCGTGATACCACAAAATGCAGATAAAAATCCAGGACCTCGGATCCTGAGATTTTGCGATTGAAGATAAGGATGTAGGCTCAGGTTGTTGACCTCTAGGACTCTAGGATGTAAGGAGGTGGGTAGCGATTTGCGGTTACGACCGACTTTGAAAGGAGACTTCCTCATCGTACGAAGGTTTGGTATGATTGAGGGTCATGTAGACCCCTGACGAAAAGGTCCAATTCCCAAAGAAATGAATGCCAACCTCTACCTGGACCGGCGTGGAACATCCACAACATTGAATGGCCCTGGCGTGTTACCCGACATGGCTCAACGCCGGCCCCTCCCGAAGCAGGTGTCAGCTTGATGGGTTTATGTAAGGTCTAGAAGCAGCACGCCTGCCTCCATGCGACCCAATGATCTGCACCACCATGCTGCCCTGGCCCTCACGGTGAGCCTCCATGTGCTAAGGGCTTCTGGCTTTAGGGGTGGGGTTCATAAAACTGGTCTGTCGGATGCCGCTTGACCCACTGCCCTCACCACGCCCCCAGTGCCCTCACCACCACCACCCCCACTGCTCTCACCACCCGCCTTTACCGCCGCCACTGCCCACACCACGCTCACGCCCTCACCACCCCCACCGCCTTTACCGCCGCCACTGCCCACACCACTTTACTGCCCTTGTAGTACTGTGGAGTTCGCTGTATTTGTAGGTGGTTAGAGAGTATAAAAAACCTGCCAATGTGTGCTCGACCCCACCGCCCCCACCGCCCTCACCACCCCCACCCCCACCGCTCTCACCACCCCCACTGCCGCCACCGCCCTCACCACCGCCCTCACCACCCCCACCACTCTCACCACCCTCACTGCCGCTGCCACCCTCTCTTACCACTTTCATTGCCGCCACCGCCCCCACCCCCCTCACAACCCCCACCACCCCCACCGCTCTCACCACCCCCACTGCCGCCACCGCCCTCACCAAGGCCACCGCCCCCACCGCTTTCACTACTTCCACCGCGTTGACTGCTGTATTTGTAGGTGTTTGGAGAGCATTTAAAGGCTGACAATGTGTGCCCGGATACCCCCGCACCCACACCGCCCCCACCGCCCTCACCACGCGCACCACCCCCCACCGCTCTCACCACCCTCACCACCGCCACCAGACCTAATTTTCATATCGCCTTTCTAGGCTACACCCGAAAAACCCAGCCCAGACCCGACCACTCAAACCCAGGCCCCATCAGACCCAGCCCAAAACCCGACCACTCAAACCCAGACCCTATTAAACCCTGAGGCCCTAAACCCCTAGCCGCCACGAACAGAAGCTCGCACACATAGATGGCACCCCCCCCCCGGTCTCACCACCCTCACTGCCGCTACCACCCTCACCACCGGCACCGGACCTAAGTTTCATATCGCCTTTCTAGGCTACACCCGAAAAACCCAGCCCAGACCCGACCACTCAAACCCAGGCCCCATTAGACCCAGCCCAAAACCCGACCACTCAAACCCAGACCCTGTTAAACCCTGAGGCCCTAAACCCCTAACTGCCACGGAGGGCGCCCTAAACCCCTAACCCACGGAGGGCGCCTAACCTCCACGGAGGGCGAAACCCTAACCGCCACGGAGGGCGAAACCCTATTGCCAGCCTACAACTACTACCCCGCCCCCCACCCCTTTAAAACGCCGGCCTCCCGCTGTCGATTTGTGCGTGTCATCTTTGCACGGAGCATGCTTATCTTCTCTGTGTCGTTCCAAGTACTTTGGTACCACACGCTTCTCGATTCGTGCGTGTCATCCTTGCGCAGGAGCCATGCTAATCGGAGAATTCCCTTGGGCATCCTACACCCTAGTATACTATAGAAATGTTACAAATAAACCACTATGACATGTAATTTTCTAAACCCCTGATAGCGAGCACTCTGGCAGAGCGACAGTGAAGTCTCCGTGGGGGCTGCTCGTCTTTTATCTCCTTCTAGGGTCGGCGGCAGCCATTAAATCGGGCAGCGCTTCGCTGCCCTGTATGGACTGAGCTATGGCTCAGACGAATGGGCTTGTCTTGCGAAGCAAAAGCCACGACGGGTTGTGCCGCCGACCCGCCGCCGACCCCGCATCATCGGACCTCCGTTTCTCCATAGGGCCGCACAGGCCCTGGCCCGGAGGCGTCTCGGAACGCGCACGCGCTTCGCAGCCATTCCCCACGGCATGGCGGGTTTCGGGGCCGCCGTGGACGACCCCAGGAGGCGAGCCGGCGAGCATCATGAGCACTCGGGCAACCGGCCCCGCGGCGCGAAGTGGGCGCGAAGTGATGATTTCCAAGTTTTTGCGTGGGTTGCGGAAGCCCCAAAAGGGCGCGCATCATCAGCATCAGCGGGGTCCGGCGGAGGGCGGATGCGGGCTACATGGAGGGCCGACGAGGGCTAAGAGCGTAAGATCACCCATAAGTTGTGCACTTCGGGCCTACGTCACACTTTTGTTCCGGTGTCGAGCTGTCGTTGTCTCGGCACCGTCTGGAAATTTTGACCGTGTCTTTCCCGTTCCCCCGCTACATCCGCTGACAACAACTCGCGCTGCCCGCACCTGGGCGCAGCCCCTAGAATAAACCATACATCATTGCACAAGGAATGCCGGCACCGTGAAACTGCGCGCTGGTCACTGGACCATTTATATGATTTATTGACGAGGGGCCATGAAGAGCAACAGTTAATGCTAAGGCTCCGCCCTGCATTTTTGGCTTTTCGTGCTTCAGATCATAGTTCGCTGTTGCCCTGTGCTCATACACGGTGCTACAATCAATACGAGCGAACGTGAATTTTGGCTTGACAGCCTAAATAGAGGAACTTAGAACTCCGCTGGCACCTTCCAGCAGGAACCGCAGGCTGCACCATTGCCGTAGATCTCCTCGAGAGTTTGTGGAGTTAGGGGCGGGGGGCGTTTAACGGTCAGAGTATTACGGGCATAAGGATCCGGAGCTAGGATTTGAGGTAGCTGCCAAGAGACCATCCAGCCGGTTTTGCACTCCATAGATTAGGGTCCGTCACTTAAGACTTGAGACATATGAATATAGGAGACCTGGTTTCAAGGAGTTGAATCTTCTGCTTTGTGATGTGGCTTGGGGATCCAGTTTTCATGATGCCCGGGCACCGGGGGCGGCCGGAGAGGGGAGGGGCTGAGACAAAGTGATCATCCGAGGCCTTCCCATCGCTCTTCTTGTGGATGGCTCAGTAAGGAGACAAATTGATCCAGAACAGAATAATGATCAAGTGAAGTCCATGAATTCTGGCAACTCTGGAAAACTCTCAAGGTAAATACACAAGATCCTTCAGCAGATTTTGCGGGGTTTGGGTTGTCGGGGTTAGGGCTCCATGGACAGAGGATATGTCGGATGCGGTCCGGGTTGGCGATGCACACCGCGCGAGACGCCAGGTACTTGCTCGTCGCCGCTGGCGACCTTTGCAAGAGAGCCAACACCAAAGGGTCCAATACCGGTTAAGCAAGCTAGCAACGAATCAAGAGCAAAAAGCGTAATTAGTTCTGGCACACGGAAAGCACCCTGAATTATAGTAAGAAACCCGAGCATGCCGTGGGCAAAGGCCAGATTGCAACTAGGACAGAACTTACAGGGTGTTGGGTGATCCCAGATGCGCTCTTCATACCAGAAGAGCCCAAGTACATTAATTTCAAAGGCCATGGAAGCGCACGTTATTTAGGTTATGTTGTCCTTTTTGATCGTTTACGCCGACGTCTGGACATAACACCAATCTGATAAAGACAGCTTGTATCTCCGCCGGTTGCACTAAATTTGTCTTCGCACTTCGCTCATGCTGGTTTTACTTCAGTCAACGGGTAGTGTGGACTTGAAAACGAGGCTTATGGATCCGGGAACCGCATTACACAAATCCTGCATGCTTCATGTTTTATTAAGCAAGGCTAAAGAACGCAAGCCAAACTCTCATGTCGTACACATAGACTAGAGTCGACTAGAGCATAGCTTAAAGCATTTTCTAAACGGGCCGTCTTCTTGCCTGCGATTAGATCTTTACGGGAACAAAGTACGCTCCATTGCATTCTTTGTCTCTGCGTTTAATATCTTTAATTTAAAGATTTAGCACATGACAAGTGAAACGAATTCGATATCATGATGCATGGGTGAAAGAATGATTTCATGTGTTCGCTTGTACTTTGCCCACAGTATCCTTCCAATGAAGTTTGCTTCTTAAAACCGTGGCGTTTCTCCCAGATGCAGCTTCTCATCAAACATCTTCCTTTTGTGCCTTGTTAGCTTATGTAATTACGAAAGACGCAACTTTACGCATCTTCTCTGAATTTTACGGCCGGCCTTCATGTCGTATTCCTCTCACGCATGGCCACACTGGTGTTACTGACTTGAGTGCCGAAATTGTGTTTGCCTAGTTGTAGTACATTTCTTATCGCCTACACTTCACCTTTTCGTGCCTGAATTTTTTACTTTACTGGCATTCGCTCCTACCCTAAATCCACCTTTCAAAATGCGTCCCGGCAGCTGCAGACCCCCTTGCGATACTGCGGCATATTCGCAGGAACCGCCACGGAGAGCCTCGGCTTCAGGCCGATTGCTGCAATGCTCGCCGGTACTCGAAGGATCAAACGATTTCGTAAGAGGGTCTAATAACTGGTTACCCTGCTAAAGACCTGCAGGATGAAGGCATTGATGATGCAACTTCGGCGCGCTGGCTTACTGGTTTACTGGATCGAACATGTAGTGTCAAGTTCGTAACGTAATGCTAAAGATACAACAGTGAATGACCTACAAGTATCAGCAAGTCATGTTTCTGTTGCCCGAGCCAGCATGTTCGTCAGGTCGACTCCTACAGGTACCAGGCCCTGAAATGTTCACAGGAAGCGCGCATATCTCAGTGCGAACTATGCCACCGAGATGTCCTTTGTCCAAAGGCCCATGGTCGCCATGACCGCCTGTGGCACGGTTCTGAAATTCCCTCGCTCAGAGTTCCCTGTTAGGGCGGACAGCTGCAAGACTTTTTATCGTGCTTCGGGTGCATAAAGCCGTTGCTCATCTTCCGAAGCTCCCAGTTCGATCTAGAGGCCAGGACACCAAGTAACTAGGTGTCTTGTGGTTTAGAATTTGGGGATGAGGTTCATGGGTTTACGTTAAGTGTATTGAACTGACACGACACACTAAGAGTCGAACACCATGCCTTCAAACTGAAAGGGCTTAGCAATTTGGCAAAACGGTAGGGTGTAGCCTTCAGGGCATTAAACCAACAAACAACGCAATAAACCGAAAAATTCGAAACCTTGCATGAGACGAAGACTTGCTTCGTGTAGAATGCCTCCAACTCCATCCCACCAAAGGGCTCTTGCAACGGGCTTGCGGTCACTTAGGCTCAAGAGTTGAAAGACTTCGTAAGCAAGTTTAAAGTAGAGTCTGTGTGCAGGATAGTCAACGAATGTACTACCAAACAGCATGTTGACCTGCTTCTCAAGCCCCCTCATACTAGATGCTTTAACGCTCGGAGTAGCAGCCTCTGAACATACCATTTCGAAACCCACTAAAGCTATTACAAACGTCTATAGCTATCATAACGTACTTCTTGAGTCGCGAAACACATCATAACTGTAACCCACTTCTCAACAGTACCCAAGCATTCAGTTCGTAAATGTAGATCGGGCATCGAAGGCAACAGGAGTCTACGAAAAGCGTAATAGAATCGACTGCCACAAACAAACAGCAATCATCCTTACACTCGATATCACATCACCACCTTCGGCTTCTTCCATCTCCACCTTCATCATCACCATGGCTGTATACCGCTCTCATCTCACAAGTTTCCCGAAGCCCTGAACCGATCACCAGGAGCTGTCGGGTCTCAGCCCCCACGATCTGTACCCCAAACCCAGAGAGCTGAATCTTTACTCAGCGATCTGAACAAATTGATTTGCCGAAGTGGCAGAGACCTCGCCCCCCTTAAATGGGCCATGATCAGAGACTCTGAAAGGGGAACGTAGGGCCCCTGATTTGCTCCAAGATTGAACAGCAGCAAAGAAGCCCTGTGCCCCAAGCCCTGCTCCCCCACCCTCCCCGCCCACATGGTCTTGTGCACTCTGACCCTTCTAATTGGGCCCTGCTGTGGAGACTATTTTTCGCCTGCGACCGGGCCTAGGCGGACGACGCGAAGCATGTACCGCTATCTACTACAGTAATTATTCCCGTTTCAAAACAACGAGCCCGAACCCGAGAGGCCTCAGTCGACTTGCTTTTGTTCAGCTGGCTCCGCCTGCGCATGGCACTCTAGCAGTTTGGTTGAGGATAAAAACCTGTGTGTCCTCCGAAAGACAACAGTGTTCGGTGCATCCCTGGCAACCGAAATCCTGTCCGCAATCATATATGTTCTATAAGCACCTACCAAACACAAAGCTCGGTACGACCTCTGTCGGGTTCAGGGGTTAGGACCGAACAAACCCCGAAACTTGAACATCACCCTAAGCGGTATCGATTCAAGCCCTATGACAAACCCTGAAGCTCGAACGTTAGAAGCCCGCTACAACGTACCAACACACCACCAACTCCTATGCCCTCAGAAATATTGCTGGTTTTGGGGCTCGGGCTTCTCAAGATCGTCCTTGGTGCAAAAACAAAAATCCCGCAAGATCCAGCTACTGGCTACCTTCAGGTCACTTTGGAGTACATCCTTCTTCCTGCCATGTATGCACAACTAACCAAAAGCTTGAACCATGGAACTCTGAACAGGTTCCTTAAGCTAGCAGTGGGAGCTGAGAAAGCACCTGAATGTAATTTCCAAAGCGGTCTTGTGGTCACTGAAAACCATATATAAGAAGCTTTCAGGGCTCAAATTGCACCTTGCTTGTAGCATCATCGGCCCCGAGGTGGTGGCTGCGCAGCTCTCGGCACCCGCAGGTGGGCACAAGAGCGCCAGGATCCTGGGTTTTGGGGCTCTCCTACGGCCCTCAATGAATGCTTTATGTCAGCTTTGGGATACGATTCAGATACTCCATGTCTGCTTGAACTACAGTAGCATGTCCTTGCACACAAGGACATGGGGCCTTACTGTAATCAAGCAATTAGAAAAGAGGGCTTCGGGAAGATGCTGTACAGTGTAACGGACATCAGCCGGAGCACAGAGCAAAGAAGCAGCGGCCTGCCATGCCTGGCATGGCCATGGCTGCAGCGAGAGTTTTTTGCACGTGCGACGCAGCGGGTTGCCGCAGCTTGGAATTCGACCAAATGGCTTCGGTGCGGGAGACGGCAACGTCAAGGAAAAACTTGCTTAAACCCCGAACCGCCTGGGCTGGATGGTAATTACTGTATTTGATTGCGGACTGAGGTTTCGAGGCTTGGATCACCGTAAAGGCAGCCTACAACCGAGACTCTACAGACTGCTAGAGCCCCTCAACATCCCTCTAAAGTCTCATGGCATGAGAACTGAACTATCACCTCGTCAAGGCTTCATGTAATGTCATCCTCAAGGGCCCAAGACCACGGGGAGGGCCTTTTGGGTCTGCATGTCTTCGCGCAGAAGGATTGCTGCAAGCCAGCTGATCCAACAGCTTGTTTCGAGGCCGTAGAAATCAGACGGAGAATATTACTTTACGCATTTTACAGAAACGGCTAAGGGATGCCATAACTCCTGTTTACAGCAAATGACGCAGGAATATGGAAATCCCTGATCCCGAAACTATGACCAACAAAATCTCTGACCTTAACAGCCCCAAATCCTGCACCCTAGAATCTCAGAGCCTAGACCACAAGGGAGACGCGAGATGCTTTTGAAACTTTTAAACTGTCGCAGAGCTGGCAGTCTTTGTGGCTGCTCTAAAGCAGCCATGCAGGCACACTTGTCATTAAGACTTCAGGGTGTGCGGTTTTGGATGTAGGTGTTGGGGTGTATAGGGCCATAGGGCCGTAGTGTTTATCGTGTCTGGGGTGAAGTCGATCTCATTCTGGTTGCAGGGTGAGCGACAGCGGCGGTCACGAAAGTCGCAGGCATAGCTGCTGTGACCAGCACCACGTGCAAGACCTAGAAGAGGCCATGCTTCTTCTTGGCGTTCTCCTGCAGAAACGACCATAGACAAAACATGAGATTATTATGAAGCCCCCACAACAGTCAAGTCGAACCTCAAACACCGAACCATATGAATTGCGAGCTCAACCCAAACCTTCGTCCCCACAATCGGAGAAACAACCAACAAACCACTTGGACACCCCTGTTGTTTGGAGAATCCTCTCCACCCAGTTCTCCTAAGGACAGCGCCTCTGGAAAACTAATAAGCGTTCCTGCTTACCGAAAAAACACTTCAAGCCTTCGATCTACGAACCCCGAAGCGCAGGGTTGCTCCATTGGCGAAGTAAATGACCTTGTAATTTGCATGCTGTTACATGCAGCCTCCATGTTAGGGACCCATACCTTCTGAGACTCGCTATGACGACAAGCAAGAACAGGAGCTATGCTAAGTCAAGACTTCCACAGGTGGCGTTTCAGTTTCAGTGCACTCCTCAGAGTTGCGGGTCTACAGTATGTGACGGAAACACTATGTGATGCCGTGTCGTCAAGATCCCGCCCGAAGAAGTGTATACGAATCCCGACCTCCTAAATCCTAAACCTGCACCGGCCTGGATCTTAATCCATACACCGTCGTTTACACTTTAGGCCTTGCGAAGACCATCTCTGAGCGAAACTCCTATGTCGTATGATCTGTAAACTTTCACACAAGCTCGCCTGGATCCGTATGTATATATATATATATATATATATAGATAGATAGATAGAGATGTTCTACGGCTACGATATGATTATGGGTCTCCCAAACCGTCCCAAGACTGCAAATCAGCAAGCCAAAACCCTAAGGCCTCAAATGCCTAAACCCTTAAACTTAAACTTTACTTTTGCCTTACCAGAAGCCTTCCAACCTTAAAACATGAAACACCTGAAGACCTCAAAAATCCTGCGCCCAATCAAGAACCGGAGATTCCTTCTTCCACTTTGGAAGCTTCGCGAAGTCGGCCTGCGTCATTTCTTGAGATTAAACAGGAAGGGTTTGGGACGTGGGATTCGGGATTTTGGAAAATTTGGGGTTTAGTTGGGGCCTATGGCTTTCAGGTAGGGGCTGGCGTTTCGGGAATATCGGAGCCTGCCCCTTCGTCTTGGCACGCTCGTCGTCCTTCGGATCTTTCAGGGCTCACCGTATTGCGTTTCGGCTTCAGTAGTCGTTGCAGATTGCCATACTAAGCACCCTGCTGAAAAGTAACTGGAACGGCCCGTTACAGCACTGTCCTTTGAAAAGGGAACGACCATAGTGTCCGCGTTAGTTTCAAACAGGGTAAGTCGTGAATACAGAAAAACCCGGTGTTCCAACATGCTGAGCCTTCAACCCTAACCCACGACGAAAAGCCGTAAGCTGCAAGCCTGCGCCCCACATATAAGCCCACACAGACCTACAAGAACCTCCCATAGTAGGCTTACAACCCAAACGCCGATGTCGAGGCTTTGTTGGAAGCAAACAAACAGGTGCTAACCCCTGATCTCTACCTACGAACCCTGGAGCCTTTCCAAACCTCAAGTGGTGGGAGGCCTGCCACAAGTTTAGTCTTTGAACTCTCGCGATCTCGCGATGGAGGAGAATACACCAATTGTCACAGTATTTTCAAGAACGGTTTTGATGTTTCCCAACTATACACAACCTATAATCCCTCATCTAATCGTGCGGCAGCCATACGCAACCCGACACCAGTCAGCTGCTTGGCCTTTGGCATGCCAAAGAGCTTTTGGAAAATGGGCTCTGGCAGGTACGTCTCACCTGCAAAGTTGGACAACACCCAAACTGAAGTCGAACGAGCAGCTCTATTGGGGTTTCAACGCTCAAGGATTTCAATTCTCAGGGCTCGCATCCCTCGGGATGGAACACAACAGCTTCTTCAATGCATGAAAGCCGAGCTTGGCTTGAGAGTTCGGTTGAAGCGGTAGGATTTCGGCATTCCTTCAGAGGGTGCAGCTGATATTGAAAATTCTCGTACTTCCAGCGTATGTTAAGGTCCCATACTTTCTCAAACTCCCATTTCTAATCCAAGGCAGGTTGAGGGCAGCCACCACACGAAAGCGCACGTGCACGGCATTTGAAGCGGCTTCGCGCAACAAATGCCACCGCAATCACCATATTTTTGGGCATTGCGCGAACGGAAAAGCCTGGAATGGCTGCGAGCATCTGTGAACATGTCAAGCGAGTAGAGTCAGAGTTGGTGAAAACATATGACACGAGGAAGATGCATACCGAGTCAGAACTGTTGATGGTGAAGGAGCTCCGTCAAGTGACTACTTTGAGGCTGAGGGGACTGAGGACTTACAAGTAGCCCTTACTGTAACCGCAGTGGAAATCTACCTACTAAGCTACTCGTCCTTTCAGTAAAGATGGTTCAATCTACAAGGTTATGGGGGCAGCCTCTAGGGCCTAGGGCTCAGGACTAGCAACGACAAAAGCAGTGGTACACATAAAGCAAGAAACGAACAATAGTTCCATCACCTTGAACCTCAGAACCCTGAAGCCCTAAGCTCCAAAGACCCTACGCTAAGCCCTGAGCCATAAACCCGGCTTAACCCGAGGTGCTGGGTACCGCGCGTTCTGTGGACACGACATCCAATTTCTCCCAGACGCGCTTGTCCGTCAGCTGCCTTAGAAAGACATATACCGGGTTTCCAATCCCATCAAGACACCGCCACTTCACTACACCCTCTCCGAAACACCTTATTCACACCTTCATTATCCTTGATGACACGAGACCTCAAACTTGGGGAGGCTTTGCCTGGTCACGGCAAGCAGCTCGTGATGCTGGACTAGGGGCCACGCTACGTAGACAAGCAGTGTGACTGCTGATTGTCAGGATGCTCAGTTGGAGCATCTTGCGGCCAACCCGTAGAACGATTGAGGATCGCTTGTCCAGAGGAAGGTCTTGGAGAAGTAGCGACGAAGCTGATGCTCATGATGCTGGAGACGGTACAGCTGAGGGCGGGTTGGATTGGCTATCGGACAACCGACATCGCAAGTGGTGCTTAGACTGCTGAAGCTCTCATACTGATCACTGGACATTTTCGCAGCTGATGCTGCTGGCTGCTGGTGATGCTGTCTTTCAACCGGATTTTGTATAAGCAGCCCCTCAGCTCAAGGTCGCGATGCGGAGGCTGCGCTGAGCGCATGATAACACCGCAGGCATGCAGCAACACATCAAGTTCGCCCAAAGTGGGAGCTTGAAAAGTTTTGTAACGGACCTCAGCAGAGACCCCAAGTAGCAGGATCGTCGATGAGCACAAGAACTCTCAGGAAGGGAACCTACTTGTGCGAAACCCATGTGTACTCAACAACCCGCGGACGGACCGATGCTCAGAACGTCCAACCCAATTTCGAGCACATGAATCCTCGACACGAATATCCAAAACGGGACCCCGAAACCCTAAACCCCAAACCAAATCACGACAGCAGCATGCCTGAACGCCTTTGACCCTGCATTCTCAGACAGATTGCTCGAGGGAAAAGCAGCCTTCTGGAATCTCCTTGGAGATTCAGACATCAAATTCGTTCAAAGGCAGGTGGAATAAACGGAGGTGGCGGATCCCGAATAAGGATCCTTAATAACGGCTGCTTGATCCCAGCTGCGTTTATCTAACCTCGGAGACGTTCCTAAAACACAGAGTTTAGGCATGATTGGCTTTCCCGAAAAAGGCAGATGTTTTCGATTTGCACAGCCCAAAACGAAAGGGTACTAGGACAAAGGCTCCAAATACCTGTTCAAGACAGGCATATCTAAACATACACAGTTTACGTATGTATGTTTCCAGACATGCGGCGATCCCAACTGCTCAAGCAAACGTGCGACTGACTGGAATCCCAAATGGGGCCATTTATGTTTACGGGTGATGCGAAACTCCAATTCGTCCTGTGTCTCGGCATCGGCCACTGGCGTTGGTGCATCCGATCCCGCGTAGCCTGGGCCCATCGTGGAAAAAGTGTTAGTCTCGAGCCCGTACTACATGCGATTCATGAGTTTGGGAAGGGGTCGTGAGCGGTGTAGCGTGTGTGGAGCTCGATTTGCGCAGGTGTCACACTTAGTAAGTACTCTAATGCATGAGAATTTCCTACGGTTTGGGATCGAATTCTCGTGTTTTGGAGTTCGTGCGATCGGGATCCCGCTTTTTGTTTCCGCACGAAAAATCTCATATGTTGCGGGGCTTCGGATTTCGGATTTACGTCCTCAGTCCTCAACGTTTTCCGATTTAAGCGTGGGTTCGGGTTCTGAACCTGACATGTGAACCGTACTCCGATCCATGTGCGAACATATGTACAGGATGCTGGCCTGCGCTGGCCACTGGGCTGGCACCAGCTGCAGGGCTTGGAGAGGTGACGCTGGTCTGGCAGGCTTTCATGTTCAAGATAGTAGAATCAACCATTGGAATGGGGGTGGGGCTTGGAATCTCAATCGGATTTCAGTACAACATAATACAAGGATACGCGGCTATCCCTTCGAACAGCGCAATTTCGAGATCATATGGTGGAGATTGGGGGAACGACGTTGCCACCAGAACCAGAGAATCGGATAGTGGTGTGTTTCGAGAACACATGTTCAATCGAAGCGCGATCCACGCCGCAGAAGGAATCGGCCGCATTTTAATGAAACCCTAAAGAATAGGACTCTAAAAACTAGGATGCAAGTTCGTAAGGTGAGAACGGGAGGCTTGGCTTCGGGGGGCAGGGCTTCCAGACTAAATTCCAAAGTGGAGAACTCATGGTTTAGATACGGGGTGCTTGGCTGAGGCGAGCACCCCCGCCCGTATCAACTTGGCATCGTTAGAAATGGCATGAACCTGGAGGTAACGGAGGTAGCGAGGACCTACGTCCAGGCAGACACCGAACAGTGTGCGCGAGTACCTGGATGTTAAACCCTTCAAACCTGTACCCAAACCACAAAACCCTAAAGCCCTACTCCCTCAACCCCTTCGTCGAAAGTCCTAAATCCTACATTCTCAAAACCGTGCCCCTCGCCTTCAACCCGCACATGAATAGTACATTATAATACTAGGAGCTGCGCCCCCGACCACCTTTACACCTTAGCCTCAGCATCTTGAGCCTGGCTGCAGCTGTTGGAGATGTGAAACTTCAGTTCAATACGGCCTGCTAATCGCGATAATTGCTGCTAGTTTCTCTCGGCACCGTTATTTGCACGAAGATAGCCGGGACTGTCGTCGTCATCGCTACTACTTCGAGGAAACTTAACCGCAGTGATACTAAAACATGACATCGTCCCATTACTACTGACCTGCTCAATACAGCATGTGCAACATAAGAAGAAATCGTGTGCTAGATAGAGGAAAGAACTCAACACTCGACGCCGCCACCACCAAGCTTAAAACCCAGGTTTGGGATCCTGCGGGAGCTACGAGCTACGATTATTGGTTGCAGAAAAACAGTAAAAACAGGCTTTTGCCTTGAAGCTTTCGTATCTGAGGTCGTCCTAGGGTCCGAGCTGTGCCTTCTCCGACTTCTCGGGCTCCTTCCGCGCGGAGGAGCTGGAGGCCGGCGAAGCGTCCGGCGGCGAAGGCGAAGCCGCTTTCGGGGATGCGACCTCTTAGGGTTTCGAAGGTAAGGTCTTAGTCTGCTCGAGTTTGGGGATTTAGGGATTGAAACTTCGGGTTTAGGCTTTGCGAGGTTGGAGTTTCGGAGTCGAGGGCTGTGGTGGGATTGCTACCATTGTACTGGCAGATACTGTCGTGATGAGGCTACTTCGGACGAGTCCGACATGACATTGCTACCACTCCTTCGGATGGAAGGTTTTCGGAGCACTGTATTTTCGGAGACTTTCGATAGGGCAAAGGAGTGCTTGTGGCTCGGGGGAGTAGAGCCTGCCCCCGGATTTCGTCATTTTCAGCCACAGAGCTTTCTGCGATTTCTCTGGATACTGTTGGAAGGCCTTGAACCCGAAATTGACATCCAACAAGACTCCAGCACCAACCATGCAGAGGTTTCATTTGGGGGTGGGGGTTTCAAGTAAACCTCCTGAGCTTTACAACCCTACATCCGCAATCAAACATCGCCAAAAGCAGCTCAGGGTTGTCAGGATTGCCGAAACTCTTCCCAACTATTTACATGCAAAGTCTAGGACACTTTGACTCTTGGACGAACGACCCCGAGACCCGAATCGCCTCAAGAAGAATTAGGACAGAATAGACCGCTGCCCTGAAACTCTGCAGCACGCAACCCTAAAGACTTCTCCCGAAAGCAGGAAGCAGGAATTCGGCGAAATCGTGCCGGCTGAATGAACACCTTAGAAGCACAACCTAACCTTCAACCTTGCAAGCGCGTAGCACCCCGACCCCAAACTGTGGAGCCCCAAATCTGGCCTCTTTTAAAGCACCGCTCGCCTTTCCTCGTTGAAGCAAGTTCAGGAACTCCTGTCACGCGAAGAGCCCTCGCAATTATCGACTTTGGTTCGGGATTATGCAATGATTAATGATTAGGGGTCTGGGATTGTTTTTGTTTCGACGATCTTGGGACTACACGGCTGGTGCAGAATATCCAGCATCCATCACATCGAGCATGCCATGATTCCAGCAGTTTAGGGCATCCTTCGCAAGGATTAGACGAACGAACCCTGGAGAGCTTTGAATTTGAGGTTTGCGATTGGCTCAGCTCCGCGGTATGTGGTGCTCTGCTACCACTGCAAACTGTCTTCCGTTGAAAAAATGGGGGGGTCTGTCGCGGGGCATCTTAGTAAAAAGAAACATGAGCCAGCTTTTCTTGGGGCGGTCTCTTACTTGCTTGCGCACGCTACCCGAACCTCATCCAACCTCAACAGATGTTTCCTGGAAGGCGGTCTCGGGTGTGGACCATGGAATAAATTCGATGTGGGGACATAGTCGCAAGAGAAGTCTTGATCCTGTACGCGTGCCTCTAGTTGAAACAACACCTCCAAAGCAGCAGTTAACAACTTTGAACCAGCTCCGGTAGAATCTCATCGAGGCTCATACTCAACTGAGCTACTGAACACCAAATAGCTATGAAAGGCCTCCACTCGAACCACCAACAAGTCCCAAATCCTTGCAAAGTCTTGCAACCTGCAAAGCTCTGGACCCTAATTCCCAAAGCCTGGAAACTGGAAACCGATACGGCCCCGAGGGCACTCCTCGCGCTCCACGCAACCTGTGGGGTCCAGGCCGAAAGCCACCGCGCGTGCCTTTAGGTCCTGACGGAGGCGTGACTGAGATGTGAGGCCCATACGTGAGCCTTCTATAGAATCTAGAAGCCCTGCATGATATCGAATGATACCGATGTCCTTCAAGGACAGCGCGGCCATCTCCTCCATCCAAGGATCCGGAGGGGGAGCCGTCCAGGAACAAGCCGCTCCCTGGTACCCAAGGAAGACATACAGTTTGTCTTTCGAGAGGGAGGATTGGCTATACCGTGTTTTGGGGTCCCTATTTCAATAAGGGTTCAACAATTTCGGGGTTCAATGAGCTTGGAGCTAGGAGGATTGTGGACTTCAGGGTTTCTGATGGATTGTGTGTAGGGCTTGATCTTGAACTTCCCTCTGTGGCCCAACCACTGTACTATGCGAGGCTCCTGGGCTCGTTTGAGTGTCAGGGGAAGGGTTCGGGGTTTAGGGAACTTCCGACATTACAGAGCGCGAGTGGAGGTCGAAGAGGTTCAGACAGACAACTCCCACAACCATAAAAGCTCACAGCCGCAAAACCCTTCGAGTACATCCCACCAACCTGTTGGGTTTGAGGTGTAAGTTGTGCAAACTTAGGGGGCCTGGGTAAAGCTGCGCTTCAATGCAATGTAAGGTGCTCTGGATGGCTTGACTTCTCCTGACTCACATACTTGTAACGGTATGAGCTATTGAGCTAAATGGGCAATATTAACCAATACACCAGAGAAGAGATTCTCTGGCCAGAGTACAAGCCTTGGAGTTTCAAGGGCGCCCTTGAGCTTGGTTCTCAGCCGTCTGCTGAGCCGACCAGAACTGCAAGTGTAGGAACGCAGATCTTCTGACAGTCTTATCGCCTGGGGCCTGCAAGGAAATCGTGAGTTCAGGTTCGCATCCACCTTCGGCGCGGGCCACCGGCTGGAAGCCCGACGAAGTGAACAAGCTGTCCTTAGGGTCATGGCGTCGAAGTACTTTTAGTTCAAGAGGTCGATGCCAATGACGCCGGTGAGACGAGCAGGCCGCAGCTCCCAGTCGCGACCTGCTCCCAGCATGCGAGAAAGCTCTTCGACCAAGGTCATCCGCTTCCTGCCTGTCCTGCACTGAGGACGTGCAGCAAGAGGATTTTGCGCACGCAAAAGACGCACCACAACCCTGGAAGGAGACTGTATGTGGTGTGGTTATGGTTACAGAAATTATTGTGAGTGTCAGCAACAATGGCAATGACACTACCGGGAGGTTTAGCAAGTAGGTGATACATGGTGAAGTACGTAGAGTGCAAAGCCATTAACCTGACTTCCCAACTCTAACAAAAAACACCTGTCAAGAAATGCAGCGCCCACTTTCCCTCCAACAGCTGCCTTTTTCTGTCGGCTGGTTCTGCAAAGGAACGCCCACTGGCAATCCCGCAACGCTCACGGACACACCGACGCCTGTCTGGCTTCATCAAGTCAGCCAATGCTGGGCTCAGCTCTAGTGGCTCAGCGAAAATGCCGAACGTTCGACTATAGTGAGCACCCAGGTCGCGAAGCAAGTGCACCTCTCCGGTGTATTCAGTATGATTCCACAAGCGAAGCACAACCAAGCCTGCCGGCTCGTGCACTTGGTCACTCAGCCTACCGTACAACAATGAACGGGAGACTTCTGGAAACGACTGATTGAGAGGGAACACCAGTGACATGTTTGCGTGGGCAGCAACACTTTGCCACATCGCCGGGTTTTTCACCAAACATCTGTTGATGCCGCTCCATGTTCTGTCTGGGCCGAATGATACACGCGTTGCTCGTGCAAATGCCAAAAATGATTGAACAAAGTCTCTAACCAAAACCTTGAACTCACTGACAAATACTTGAGCTGGAGCAACCTGTATTTAGTAGCAGCGTCCTCCAGGGCTTCTCGATCTCGTTCTCTTTCTCTGCAAGGGCCAGCTCGTTCTCTTTCTCTTTCTCTGCAAGGGCCAGGGTCAGGGCAACTCGTGTAACGTTCTCATCATAGCCACTTGCCATGAGCGAATTTTGCGCCGCCGTCACAAGCTCTGTCGTTGTCAGCAGCTTTGAGGGTCTGCAGCTCGAAATTGCGTCTGCCGTGCTTCTTTGTCACAACGAAAGCGTGGAACTCCACGAGCACGGCCACTTAAACAAGCAAAGGAACGATGGAGCATGTTCCGCAACCAACTGTGCATTGACAGTGCGCTGTTGGCAAGAAATGCCTGCGGACAAGCACAGTGTTGACGCGAGCAAGCCCCCATCTCAACTGAATGGGCAAAGTGCAATGGGAACTGACACTTAAAGGACCCGAGCCGTCAACAGAGTTTCGCCCTCAGGCAAGCCCTAGATTTCTTAAAAACCCACACGTGCATGACCTGTGCAAACCCTACAACATGCAAACCCGAAACAATTGGGCGCCTTGAAGGTGAGAGTTGTCTGATCTTCAGAAGCCGACAGCTCCTGTTCTCTTCTGCTTTCGGGCATGGGGTTTGAAGACTTTCTAGGGTTGTTTGCAGGGTTGGGGATTTCAAGGTTTAGAGCTTTGGGGCCAGCTCAAAGCTATTCCGGCTGTGGATTTCGGTACTTGCAGATCTTGAAAGAATCACGTAGAGGCTCTGACGGTCGTGAGGGGCTCACGTGTGACAGGCTTCGGGCCTGGGGTCACTCAGTCGGGCTGATTAACGACCCTACATTAGGTAAAACCTTTACATCGTGAACTCGGAACTCCGAACTCTGATCGAGAGCTGCCAACCACCTGCTCTCGTCCTCTTAGGGTTCACGGTTGCGAATTGCTTTTCCAACCCGTACAAGCGTTGCGCTGCTCTTCTCGGGCTTTCCCAAAGTGTCCGTGTGTACTAATAAACCTGGAATGACGTCCCGGCACCAGACGGTCTCTTTTGTGCCCGGGTGCATACGCTGGTAGTATATATGGACTCTTGGCTACACTTTACTCACAAGCCATTCCATGCTATTTTGTAGGGAACCGGGCGGTTTTGCCTTTACGGGTCCACTCAATGTTTGGGTCTTGCCACTTTGCAGCTTTTGGATTCGGGGGTCTCGGATGGTATGGGTTCAAGGTATAGGGTTTACCCTGAACCCTAAGCCACATGCAGTTAGGTGGGGTTTGAGGTGATGTGCTGAGGAGTTGCATCGTTTTGCAGCATTCGAAGCAAGCAAGGAAAACATGGCATACAGCCGTCCCGTCGCCAACAAGATACAGATACATCGTGATACCGGCTGTTTGACACGTCAGCATGAGCATTAGATTCAGCTTCTTGACACATGTGCCAACGAAGCAGATTCCGCGGCAGAGGCTGGCATACTGTGTACAAGCCATGCCAGTCAACCATTTGAAGATCGTACGCCTGATTGGTCAGTGAGCATGACCTTTGGGTTCGCGGAGCGGACTTTCGACAACCTCAACCTCGTAGTGACAGATCTTCGTTTGACCAGTCAAGAGCAACCTGTTCGGCACCAACGGACGAACCCACCAACCAAAGAGCCTTGAGCTTCCCGATGATCCTGGAGACCAGGCTCAACGACAAACCCAAACCGAGTGAAGCTCAAGACGCACGCCCAACCACACTCGACTCACCAGCGGAGACGAAATTAAACCTCAATCCAAGCACAAGCAAACCCAGCATCACAAACCCTCAAGCCCCTGGGATCATTCTATACCCGCCTGAATTCTCAATTTCAACTCCACAAGCTTAAACACTTGTTAAGTGTAGTCTTTGGATCTATACAGTTTGGGTTTGGGGCTTAGGGTTTTCCCAACTCCCCCAACAGCCAAGACGGGGTTCCAAATCGCGATCTCGACGGGGTCCGCCCAAAGGATCCTGGCGCCGGCCGCCCCGTTCTGACCCCATAACAGAATGGTAGAAACTTAAAGTTCAGGGCGTTGAGCTCTTGGGATTTAGTGTTTTTGGGGCTGTCTTTTTGGAGTTTTACTGTTTTCTGCATGCACATGTGGGAGCGAAGTTTCAGAAACCAATTTCAGGGACCTGGTAATATACATGCATATGCATACAACCCAAAGCCAAGAGGATTTTTAACTAAGCACCCTGCCAAAGCAAGGGATGCGAATGTCGATAAAGAAAGAACAGGAATCTCCGGGATCATAGACGGATCAATCATCGCGACCCCACATGAAGACAAACCTTTCTACATGGAGTGAAGGGGTTCGGAAAACTGCAGGTCTCTCCTGAATGAAGGATACTGCTTTCAGGGCTTTTAAGGCTGTCCCTCGCTTTGTGAAACTTCGAAAAACACCCCGAACGGATCGAAGGTGATTTACCTGCTGGAGAGGTACAATGAAGCCAATGCTCGAGACTGCTATCCTGAACCGCCCTCTGTCGCGGCTTTGTTCACGTTAGTCTATGGGATACGGTGTATTGATGTAGTTTCCGAAGCATGGAGCAAGCTTTGACAGGGCTTTCGGTTGGCTTGCAGTGCTGAGTACAGAGGTGTTGTTTGGTATGTGATTAGATTGTTGTGCTGTGTACAGGGATTAAGCAATGCTCGTTGAATCCACTTGTGTGGAGTTCCGGGCTCAGAACTGATGGGAAGATTGGCTTTGATTGTGAAGTTGTCGGGCTAAGATTTCGGGCTTAGGGCAGCGCAAGAGCATATATACCTGGGGCTGCACTCACTTGCACAATGTAATCTTCAGAATGTGACTAGCCAACAAGGCCTCAGAGTAAAGGCTTCCCGGCCTCCTTTGTGACCGTCACGACGACCTCGTCATCGTCCTACCAGTAGACAGTTCGACCAGGATTTGGGATTCCATATAACAAAGCCCAAACCCTCAAACCCTGCATCCCACATGTAATGGCACTCAATGAGGAATTGAAACAGGTCTAAGAGAGGCTCCTGGATTGCCAAATGCTTATGCCATCAGGCGCTGTGGCTTCCTAAACCCAAAACTCCGCATCCCCATCCTGAATCACGAACCCTGTAAGCCCTGAACCCCAATCACTAACCCAAAACGTGTTTTAGGCTGGTTTCAGCAGGTTCGGGTAGCGTGACTTTGGCTTTGGGCCTAGGGTTGAAAGGCTTTGTCTTCAGTGAGTCAAGGGTTCAAGATGAGATGTTTGCGGTTTCTGCGTGTATCAGGGGTTGCAGGGCGCAGGCCTTGCAAGGCTCGGCGTGTTTGAAGGATGAGGAGGGTCCCTTCGACATTTCGATTCTGAAGGGACACAAGTGCTTGAGCTTGCAAAGTCAGTACCTATTAATAAGGTCGAGTCTAAGGTCTACAGCGCTACAGCGCTCAAAGGGAGGTCTAGGTCTAGATGGGATATATGGGCGTGAAGAGCGGATTAAGGCATGCGCTCACGGTTTAGTGGGAAGGTTCCGGGTCGGGTAAGCCCTGTCCTCCACCCACTCCCAGGTGCCCTCCACATGCCAAGCCTCTCGTCGCGGGGATCGGCTCCCGAAGGCAGCAGTAGACACGTAGTACATGTAGTATGAGTGATGGC
This sequence comes from Symbiodinium sp. CCMP2592, assembly GCA_905221615.1. Lineage (NCBI taxonomy): Eukaryota > Dinophyceae > Suessiales > Symbiodiniaceae > Symbiodinium > Symbiodinium sp. CCMP2592. The sequence goes on along the minus strand of CAJNDT010004357.1, from coordinate 485,852 downwards.
CTCGAGGTGGGAAATGGAACGTTTACTTCTTCCGCAGCTGAAACCCAAAAACCAAACTTGGGGCCTTCAGTCTATAAACTCCTCAAATCCTGCCAGCGGTACATCGAAAACCCTATATTGGCCCTGCAGCCCGTGCTGACACTTGCACATGTTGCGCTTGGCCTGGGTTCCTCCCTTGGAGGGTGAGAGCTCCGACCTGAACGTGTTCACACATTTTCAATCCTAACCTGAAGCCTAAACCCTAAGGGTTAAGGGTGCAGGACATAATGCGCGATTGGGCTTTCGATTTTCGGTTCGGGTGTCCGGTGGTTTACGGGATGTCGCTTCTCGGACCCAGAATCTACAGGCTGCAGGATACGGTCAGTTAGGTCAAGAGCTTTAAGCTTCGCTTTCGCGATGCAAGGCCCTGCAATGCTCACCAACTCACGTTTGCGGGTGTAGCAACGGTGTTCCATGTGCAAGGTGCTCTCCAAGAGGTTTACGGGGACTCTTCTCGGTTTGTTGATGCTTCTTGTGCTGGTAGGGTTGCAGTAAGCTATGTTTGGAACTTGCGGACGGCAGGCCGGCAAGCTTGCCATCATTCTGGAGGCTCTCTCTGATATTTCTAATCCTAAACTTACAAATACAAGCTATCCCTATCGAAAAACCTTAACATCCAGACGGCGTGGTGCGAGTGGTAGGTAAGAACTAGCTCTCCTAGCACTCGCTCTCCTCAGCCTGCCGGGGTGTTTTAGAACATTCGAAGTCCGTTTGTGGGAGTGCTTATCAGAAGGATCTGACCAAAAAGCCCCTACTAGTATCAATCAGACATAGCAGACCCCTACGTTCTACAGACCTCAATCTGAACGAGTTGGACAGTTGGACATCGTCGGCCCAGCCTGCACTCGATGCTGCAGGCGCCGTCCACCATCAGAACGATCTCCCAGGTCACCTGGGCGCAATTGGGTTGCTGTCCAGGGCCTAGCAGTTTCCGGCTTTGGGGTTTTGGGCTTCGGGTCTTGGGGATTTAGGGTGTATGTTCATCTGACATGTTTTGCGTCGTCGGAAGTTTCTGAACTTCACGCACGGTTCTAAGTAGGGTCCAAAAGCGATCTGTACGGGTTCTATTCGGGGGCTTGATGGTTTTGATTTAGGACTGTGGTTAATTGAAAGACGAGACCACAAGCAGAGGTTTGCTGGCAGGGCGTGAGAGAAAGCTGAAGCAAGTGTATATACTTCTGAGCCCTATACTCCTAACGCCCTGAACATCATAGTTGAAGGCATGACCCTCACGTTCACTTCTTGGAGCTCAACTAGCTAGCGCTTGCAGCTTTGCTGGCTAACTAAGCTGCTCAGGGTTTGATGTTCAAAAGCTCGGCATCAACATTTGAGGGATCTGCTGTAGGGGTGCACGGATCCCTCTTAGGCGTCGAAGCCTCCGGGCGGAAACCCCTGTGGATCTTAGGGTGTGGGTTCAGGATTTCGGAAAAACAGACTTGCTATCTCCTTGCCTGCGCAACCTGGACCTCAGCACTGGCACACACCTTGAATATGAACAGCCGGTCATGAGCATACTGACAATCACAATCTGCCGTCTGGCAGTGATCGTGACTATGTTGGCGATGAGGACGCGTATAACTGCCATTGCAGTCATTGCAATCAGTCATGTTTACTGTGCTCTCAGCCGTAACCGAACACTTGTTGTAACTACTCTTGCTTGGCCACTGTGACTGTGAACCCTCAAGCCAATTCCCTGGTCACACCTTAAATCACCGAAAACCCTCAACTCCAAAACTCAACCCCAACGAGAAACCGAGATACATGGTCTCCGGGGCATGAGTAATCCGCCTTCCTGGGCTTGGACTTTTGTTGCAGACAGGCTTCGGATGTTAGAACATATGGCTTCTAGGTTGAACGGCTTACGGTTAAGGTTTGAAAGGCTTCGGCCTTACATTTAAGGCCCGCGGGATTTAAACCCCAAGGGGTTCGAGTTGAAAGCTAAGGTTGAGGCGGTTGTGTATCGTGCCTACAGACCTTCAACCATTAAGTGCACAACCGAAGTGTTAAGCTCCAAAGCTTGGCCCCCAACCTCAAACAGGAAACCTCTGTTAAACCTCTGTCGCACCCAGCTCGAGCCTACAAACGTGCTTCTAGATGTAGGGTTCAGGTCAATCTTTGAATCTCAAGCAATCTCAAGCAAGCTAGGAATCATTCCGGTGGTGGTCCTTGCGTATTGCTATAGGGCGACACGAAACACCAATTGAACAAGTTGGCCTCTTCTTGCCTTCTTGTAACTCCAACTCTATCCATCCAGGTCAAAACAAGCCCTCACCTCTAGTATCGTCACTAGGACAAAGCGCCTCGAAAGCAAGGCGTGCTCGGGGGCCACTTCATTCCACGATGTTGAGCGCTAAGGGTCCAAATGTGCAACTACAAGTAGCTGACTCTAGTTCCGGGTCGGAGAAATCGTCAAGAGTCGCATCCGGGACCTGAACCCCTGCTCTAAGAGTCACACGGAGCCTGCCTGAAACCGCTTGGAGCATGGAGCTGAACGCAAGAGACAGATATTGGCACCAGAAAACATAATTCGCTGGCTATGCTTTGGGCGTTGGATGGACAGCCTTGACACAAAAACTCCGCGATGCATACTCGGCCCGCTTTGATCGCATGATGCCAGCTCCACGTGGAAACAGCCCCGGGCCGGAGCCCGATACCCGCGCCGATATTCATGTCGTCAGGGTTTAAACACACTTCTTGTCTGGCCCGAGGACTCCTCTTTTTGCTCGATAAGACAATCTCCATAAATTCGGTGACGTTCCTGTCAGCACAGGCATTTGTGCCATCTGTGTCATCTGGTTCTGACATTTGAGTACTGCGCGCACCATCCAACCCTCAGAAGCCGCGCACGAAACATGACGCAGCCTTGACATGCACTGACAACTTTCAGGGTCTAAAGGACGTAAGCCCAAACCCTACGTCCGAAAACGCAAGACCTACAACACAAGCCCAGACCCCCAACCATAAGTTCGCCACCCGAAAGTACCCGAATCTTCAACCTTGAACCCTAAACCAACCCTATCCAGACCCCCAAACTACCCTCTTCTACATATTCTTCGGAATAGAGAACCCCGTTCGAGGGTACTTGGGTAAACCTTAGCAAAGGGGCGTGTCTGAAAATGGGCGATCCCAATGTAAACCCTGCATGAGAGCATCCTTCCTATAAGGACCACAACAACAAGGCACCCCTAGTTCTGAGAAACCTCCACATATTTCCAAATCGAGTCCGTCGTCCTCCCCACATAGATCCCTGGCCGGGGGCGATTCTCCTGGCGGTCTTCTTCCGGGGGGTGGTCCAGGATCTACCGTTGTCCCGAGGATTTTTTGAAGCACCTATTTTCCGATCTGGGGTTTTAACTGTAACGGGATTTAATATCTGGGGGTCTTGGTGTCTACCCATATTGATCAAGTCCGATGTTCCATCTTTACTAAAGAGCACGAGGCCCTTAATTCGCCGCTTACTGATGACAAAATCCTGCATCATGAAATCTAGTTTAGAGGTAATGCAGAAACTCTGCCCATCAACACTAGAACCCTTGTGATCTGCAAAAGTGTCTTGGCTACAGCAAAAGGTAGTTGGTGGTCTAGGCGGGGGTTGGAGTTTCGGGCTTAGGTGCCTGCAAACATGCTCATTTACAGCGCCTGTGAATAGGTTCCATGACCCCGTTTAACGGTGCCATTGATAGAGGCCTCGTCGTCCATGATCTGGCACCACCCCTATTACCTTTGCACACCCAAAATACCCCATCTGCAACCGTGACATGTTTCGCGGTCTGCAAAAGAGTAGGTAGCAGGAAAATCCACTGGCCGTGTGGCAAGTATAGAACGAGTTGCGTCGTCTCGAGAACAGGAAATCCGCAGTACTCCAAGGTCTACGGCTCAGGAGTGCGGTTTGTGCTCTCGAGTTTAGTGATTGGGTAAGAAGTCCTGGTCAACACCGCCTGCCATGCCCGGGCGAGACGATGGCGACTGTTTGGGGACGCAGCAGAAGCGCTAGCTGCAGTTGTTCCGAAAGACTTCGCCTACCCTGAGGGAACATCTACGCCCGCAGAGGACCCTAGAGGGCCCTGCATCCTAGTTGCCAGCCCACCAGGAACCCAAATCTCAAAACCTCATCCTTACACACCCGTGAACCCTGCAGTTGGTTCTGCATCTCTCGCAAGCTCATAGTCATGTCAGATTTTGCCTCTCCAACTCGCATGCATAGCTCTCAGGTGCTGCGGAGCTTGAGGCTTTGTTTAGAATGCTGCGGCAGGCGGCTCGTCCTCTCACACACTGCCACTCAGAGCTTCCGCTTCAAGGTTGAGGTGAGCCCTCTTCGGTCGTAACGGTTGATGTAAGGCTACAATGTAAGGGTGCATGCGCCGATCCAGGGCCAGAGCAGTTAAGGATTCAATGTTGAGCACGACCCCAGCTTCAAAGCACACTATAGCAACTCTCTCTTACGGTCTCCTCAACCTGTACCAAGGGCACCGTGGGAGCACAAACCTTTCGAAACTCTATATCGCAGTCTCGACGGCAAACTTTAAAGCTCGACACCTACTGCCTACACGGCTTTGGCTGCTGCCACGCCCAAGGCCTAAGCTGCGTACCTAAAACCCCACAGGTTCTGGGTTTACGGTCAAAGACTTGGAGTTGACCAAGAGTCTCGCAGATAAGCTCCGAAATTAACAAAATGTTCGGAATCCCATAGCGAAGAAATTGTACTCTCTCTCTCTCTCTCTGGATCCTGTGCTTGCCCGATTATCGTCGGCTCATAATCTCATTTGTACAGCGAGTATGCATGTGACTTTCATAGTCAACACAAACCCGAAACACCCCTATTAAACCTCTAAGCCGTAAATTACTCTAGCGTGTTGCTTTACAAGCCTCTTCTCGACGCCAAGACACTTTGGTGCGTCTAGAAGCCTAGGGTGCCTTATTGTTGCAAGTGGGGACATCACGGTACAGGGTTCAAGCTTAGCGACGACCACAGTGTATATGTACCACGAAACACCTTCTTGCTGCACCACTCTGTGCAAGGCTAGAGTGGAATGTGTGCAGAACCCTGCCCCCCTACCAAGTTTGGCCGCTGCCGCTGTTGACCCACAAGCCCGTAGTCTGAGCCCTTGAGGTTATTCTGGATCCGTGGTCAGGTCGGTTCTTCTCGTGCCAGTTCTGAGCAGCGGGCTGTTGTGCAAATACTTCGTGACTTGCACAACGAAGTCAGCCGCATGACTGGCCAGTCGCGAAGGGTATGGCAGGTTGGCTTTAGGGATCACGCATTTGCGTTTCAGGGTTTACCTAGGCTATCCTGCAAACTTGGGCTCTAGAGGTTCGTCTTTGTGTTCATCGGGGGAAACATACCCGAAAGGTTTTGCAGGCTCCCCACTCAAGCACCTTCTTAAGAGAGAACCGAGCGTACGTGGTCGCACACATTGTAAGGCATCCAACGGTTTTTGTCGAAAGACCTGATGGAATCAGGATCTCGCGGCCGCTCACCCCGGTGATTCTCAGCGATATTTGTCGGTCGATAGGATGCGTGGACCCTGTGAGCACAACCGGGATGACAGCCCTATGTTTATGCTGAGAACTAAGGGACAAGGGTACTGGCTTCCGTTCTTCTGCGATTTCGGCTTCAGGGTGGAGGGTCCAAGTAGGCTCCTGCCCAAGGCCACAGCAATCGCGATGAGCACTGGTCACTGGAAGCCGAAAATGCCAACCCAAAGCCTGTAATCATGCCATATTCCCCACAAAATTGTGGCAAACCACCCTGCAAGAACTCCACGATCGCATCTTGAAGCACCGATAGTGCCCCACAACATTAACTAACTGCAAGAAGTCATCACATGCACGATAGATGTACTGAATGAAGTAGTGAGGCCGCGAAGCTGAGTGCAAGCGAAACAAACTGTTGATGGTCGTCACATGCGCGATTGGTACCAATCTTCACGGTAATGCTGCCATGATGTAGTTCCTCAAGCCCAACCCCCCTCGTTGAACACTTAGCAAACACGCGCGCGCGAGTAGCAGCAGTGGCAATCGCGATGGTACAGCAGGGTCTGCCCGTTGCCTCAATGCCGTGCTTGCCTGCCACAGCTCGCGGCCCGAGCCACAGCCTTCCACCGAAAGGCCGAAAGGGCTTGGGTTGCTGGCTACCTCTGTCGGGACGCTCTGACACGACATGTTCCGCCTCAGCCTAAGTACGCTGAAGGAGCAGAACACCTAATTAAGACAAGTGGGTCTCGCTTCTATGGGTTGGGGGTTGACGGCTCCAGGGCTCACTTGCGATTCTGCTCCATTTTAATGACACTGGTGCGACGCCAAAAAAAGGCAGGCAGGAGCTGTTTCTCTAACCTTTGGTCAAGTCAAGACGTCAGGGCTTTGTTAAAGCAGTCCTTGCTATGGCCGTAGGAACTTCACTTCCTGTACTAAGCGGTAGGTGGGTTAAAGCGCTCCGATTGCTGAGACCTTGGGTTCAGGTCGGTTCCGGTTTATGGCGCCGCTCTGCGACCTGGGGCTTTCGGAGCTTAGATTCTCGCGCTGCTAAGGCTGTCTGAAGAACACTCCCAAGCTCCTTTCCTCTTCCAAAAGCTCAGGAGCTGGCCACCCGAATGCTTAGTCATAAGACCTTCCCATTCATTATGAACACCCGAACCCTATTGCATACGCCGTGATCCCGAAATCAACACATATCTTCCGGGTGCGGGCCTTCGAGATACTGCTGGAAGCCATGCCACATGCCCGGGAAGATGTCTAGGTAGACCTCTGAGGTGTTTTTTGATTGGCGGTTGAGGGTTGGGCTTTCAGGTGTAGGGGCGTTCGTCGTTTTGCAATCGTGATGCAGTGCTTTGGTGTCTTGGCGGAAACGTGTTCACTCGGGTACATGTGTGAAATCACCACCGTGGTTTCAGCGGCAGCCACACACACAAACTTCACGGCCTGGCAAGAAACACTGCCATTCAGACTGCCTGAATCGTGATTCGATATTCGTCGCGAAATGGCTCGGATGCAGTGCAACACTGCTCCAAGTTACTTAGGAGGTAAGCGAAAATGACTTTGGAAGTCGCCGAAAACCGAACCAAGAGCCGTGCTGATTATATTGTGGCTTAGACGATATCATGCTACAGATGTAAAGACGAGAGGCGCCTTAGGTCATCTTTCGGACGTTGCCGAAGGCCTAACAGCCAGACTTCTGAATCCAGACAATGGGCCGCCAGCGATGAAGTCATGCCAACAAGTCTTGCAAATCTTACGGCCACGGAAAAAACCAATACCCTGAAATCCAACACTCCGAAACTCCCACACTCCAACTCCGAACACCAAAAACTCAAAAGCCTTGCAGCCACTGACCACTCGACCCCCAAATGCAAACACCCCTGCTGCTCTGTTGCTCGGGGACAGGCTCTTGCCCCGTGCTCGGCAGCTCGCTGGGCGAAGATGATGCTGTCACCTAGTTTGGCTTTGAGGGGTCCTTTCCAGCCTAGAGAGAGAAGCACTGCTCAAAGCTCAGGTTTTACGGGATTGCTGGTGCTTTGCAGTGCTTCGGGTTCATAGAGGAGGGTTCAGTATTTGCGGGGTTGAGCGTCCAGGGGCTCAGGGTTTACAGCTGCGAAGTTGGGTTCCGCAGTGGCCCTTTAGAAACAGCGCAAATTGAAAGCCGACAAAGATGTTTAAAGCATTACATGGGAGCATGGGCTGGCATCCTCATCCCATGGGGTTCTTGAAGTACATGCTGCTGTGAAGTCTCCCTCAAACCCTGAACTCTGATCCGTAGACCCTGGCCTCTCAGTCTCAACCCTGTGCAAAACCTGCTAAACCCTACACCCTCAACGATATGCAGACTAGCCGACTAGCTGACTAGCCCTCCTTATTCCAGATCTTCTGTACCTGAACCCCCAATCACCCGACGAGTCGGTTGCCTGCCAGGACCTCCGTGCCACTCACGGCGATGTATGCGGGCGGAAGTCTGGCGAGGTGCACCTCGCGATCTGCTGGCGTGGGTGCGGGAGCGAGACAGGTGCGAAGAGGGACCAGGGTGCATGGGCTGTACGGTTCGTAGGCGGTGCGCTGTTTCAGTTCCCTCTGTATAACGAAGCAAGTAACACTATAGTCACAGTACCCTTAGAAGACGACCTGAACTGTTTCTGAACTTGGAGCCCTCAGGCCGAAACCCTGAATTTGGCTGGAAAATACCGTACAGGACCTCTCCGAAAGCTCGAATTCTTCAGATAGTCTTCAGCCATGCCATAAGCTTTCAGGACTTTGGTCTCAGGGTCCCAGAGCCGTTGGCCCAAATCCGACGAAACTCCAGCACAAGATATCACAAGGACTCCTAGAATGGAACCCTACAAGAACCCTCATGATACTCCGACTTGCGGTTTCTGTGGGGTCGGAATGAGCCAACGACACGTCGAATACATCCTCCTGACGTGTTATGGTATGGTAGTTTCACAAAAAGGTGGGGGCTACCATACGCCCTACGTAGTCGGATCCCCACCATAGGATCCTGATCGTGAGGACCCACGGGTAACGGAAATCTCACCGGGCAGGCTCCACAATGGTTGAGCCTTCTGGATGAAGGCACACTCAAGAACTCCGAACCTGTTTTCAAAACCCCACACCCTCAAGCAGGACCTGGGAATTGAGGATTTAGGTTTGAAAGTTTAGGGCCGCGGGTTCAGGGATTAATACATCTGACCAAGGTGTCTTGAACTGCGAACCCGAACAAGAGAAATTACAACCAACGTGAAGCTCGAACCCCACAGCCTGAAGGTATCCGTTCATCTGTTACATAGTCTTTCAAGACTGTCGCAGGACAGTTCGCGCGGGTGGCGAATGAAAATCCCAGAAAGCCCATCATATCCCTGCTTCATCGGGATCACGGGTTTACACAAGTGGTCTAGGGTTGGAATGTGGTAGCTGTACTGACAGTCACTACTTTTCGGGGTGAATGGACTCTTCGGGGTTCATGGACTCTCCAAGAGCTAACCGAATTCGAGTGTCACAAAGCTGGGCTTGGGGTCTACACATGCATCAAAAGGTAGTGCTACAGAAATAAACAGACTGAGGATGACTTCATGGAAGGAAGCCAAATCCTGATCAAGCGCTACAAGCCCCAAATCCTTGACGAGCACTTCCAACACATTACGCTGGTGTCTGAAAGAAAACCCACCAATCCTAAGCCCTAAATCATCTGCTAGTTCCGGGCTCTTCGGGGGTCTAGCTGCGGGGACAAGAGCGGATGTCGGGCTCAATGAGTCAAGGCTTGTCGTTTGAGGTTTTCAGGTTCAGGCTAGAGTGTAGGGCTGTCAAGTTGCATTTCGAACAGCTGAGAAGGGTCTCTGTCAAAAAAGAGAAACTCTACGATGATTCCCAAAGCGCAAAGATCAGCGGTCTCTAAACTGTGTGTCCATGGAGCTGAATTCAAGAAACTGCACAGCGCTTCTGATCTTATTATGTTAATCAGGGGAATCATCCATAAGGGGATACGCACCCAGTTGAACCCCAGGTCTAACTTAAAGCGTATTGGGGTCTTTGGGTAAGCCCCCTTGACAAGCCCCCGTCTACGCTTCCTCCCCGATCCTCTCTGGGAGGGTCAGCGTGGCTACTACTGCGAGCATGCACAAACTGCCGAAGGCTGGACAAGACACTGCCTCAGGTAGGGATTGAGGGTTCAGGGTTTCCAGTTTAGGGCTGTGGGTTTGATTAATGAAGGTTCGGAGGCAAACTTACCTATCGCGGATGAACTCACGGTTACGGTTAATTCAGCTAAACAGAGTACCAGAGATCAACAACGCTTCGGTAAGTAAAATGGTCGGCGCCGATGAGGGCGGAAGAGTTTTGGTTTTGCTAGCATTCGATTTCGACTCAAGCCGTGCTTGCTGTAAAGGCACCAGCGCAGTACATGATTCGGCTCTGGAGGGAATCGTTTTGAGTTTAGAGTTTCTGTGATCAGGGGAGATCTTGATAACGGGATGCAGGGTTGATGGACTAGAGTTTCAGCATGGTAAGTTTAGGATCCATGCAGGATCCAAAGCTTCGGGCTCCGAGCCCCAACTAGTCCTACATGCAGGATCCAAAGCTTCGGGCTCCGAGCCCTGAGTTGGGGCATGGCCCTACAGTCCTACGCGGCCAGGAAGAGCGAACCTCGGATTTCATCGCTACGGCGACGGCTAAAGCCATCTCCCAGCCTTGAAACCTGCAGCAAAAACTCAAACCTCTCCCGGACTCCAGGATCAACTAAACAGGCAAACGAATGTCATACCTCTCGGCTTCGGGTAGACTTAGCTGTCAAGCCGCAGCCGGGAGGGTCCCAGACATGGGGGCGAGGATGCCACCCACACGCGCAGTGATCTCAAAGGCTTTGGGTTGGCAGGGCTTCGGATTTGGGTCAGGGTTCTGTGTGGCTGAGAAGGTTCCCTCAAAAGGGATTCGGATGTAGGGTTCGGGGTACGTATGTTTACTGTGCATGCCCTGCTGCCCAAACTCCAATCACTGAAAGTTTGTATAAGCCACTAAGATTCTCTAGGGCTCTTACTACACTTCGAACCATAAACTGGAGCCTCAACAGTGGCAAGGCCGTGAACTCTGCGCTGAACGCCCCGACTCCACAGTCTAAGACTTGTTGAAGATAAACCTGAAGCGTGCATGCAGTACACCACGGGGACCGGAATACTGAAATTGGCTGATGATGGAAATTATGGTCTACGTAGTATACTCGTGTGTGGGATCACCAAAGGAAAGACACCACCAGCAAGCCTGAAAAACACAGGACACACACACACACACACACAAACACACACACTCACAACCGGGAACACAACCGACGTGACAGACAATGTCAATATCGTATATATGACAGCATCATGGGGTGCAGGGTACAAGAACGAAAATTCACCTCTACAGCACCGCAGCACAACCGCCGGAAGACTACCTGTGAGACCGAAGAACCACGAACCTGTAAATTTCTTCCTGGCCTGGCACAGTGGCAGCACATTCTTCTGGCTCGATTCCGGAAAGACCGTGGCCAGTGCTACCTCCAGTTGCCAGGCAAGAGAAAGAGGCTCCACACATCAGGGGGATACTCGAAACGCAAGCACTGAGGCTATTGCAGTCGGGCCGCATAAATAGTCGTGAAACAGACATTGAGACAGATCCGCCCCACCATCGCGCAAGCGATGAGGTTCCAGCCGGGCTGCAGCACTGCGCAGAAAAGCAGGCATCTGGGCCAAGGCTTAATTCTCAGTAAAGTTGTGGGTATTCAGATCTGAGATTTAGCGGTTCGGGGAAGTGCTACTCCTGCTGTTCTTGGGGCCTCTGCTGCTTCTGACCATTACGATGGTTCTCGTGGTACTCTTGGGATTATGCCTCGCATCTTGTTGCATTGCTTGCAAGGAGACCGTGTGCCCGAACGGTTTAGGGTTTTGGCTGGCGGAGTCTATGATACTTCAGGGCTCATGCGGGGTGTTGATTTAGGTTGTATTTGACCAGTTGTCTTCGGACGTTTGAGCGTTTGTCCAGAGTATTGAAGCTCAGAGCTCACAGCTCAGGAGAGGGGCTTTGATCGCAGAATCTTAGGGTTTAGGGCCTAGGTTTGAGCCCGGAAAACGTCCCAAGCCATACTAAGATGCCGTTCGAAGTATATCTTGATGTACTTGTGGCAATTTATGCAAGTGACGATCGAGAATTGCTGCCCTGGCCCCCGTGGATGCTGTGCCCCTCCCGTGTTTTGCATTGTGTTGACCCAGCGCATGATGACAGTCACCTGGTCGTGTGCTGGGGATGATGCTCCTACGTGCCTTGCATTGGGCTCTCTAAGCGGAAGCTTTCGAACACACCACTCCCTTAATTACAAACCCTGAGCAAAGCTCGAATAAGCCGGAGAACACGGCGGCCAGGAAGAAGCTACCACTTTGGAAAGCTTTCCGGCCCAGGACGTCAGCCCCAAGCACCGCCACATAGCCCAGGATATCAGCCCCGTTCCTTTCTGAGACTGAGGACGGCTGTTCAGGCGGGGGACTTGAGGGGAGGATCAATATTCATCTAGGACATTTCTGGATCCTTTCCGCAGAGTGACAAAACAGTCTTGTTGTAACGGCAGAAGAGGTTGTCCATCGCCACGCCTCCTCCGGCCGCAAATGCAGTCTGAGATCCATGCTTGCCGCTTCTGATTCCATCGGCTTTGTTGCACCCCTTCTTACGCCCCTAACTTCTGCATCATCAGTCTCCTCTCTTACAGGTGCTATGCTTGGGAGACCGCCTATCTCGACCCCGCGCGGGCAAAACCCCAGCCTTAGAACTTTCCTTGCGGCAAGAGTCAGCAACACAGAGTTGGTGTAGAGGTTCTCGGACAGCTTTCCCGCGGAGTAGCTGAGACCATAGGAGCCACAGCCACAGGCTAAAAAGCACGTCGCCAGCTTGATTGCACCTTCAGGGTCTAGGGTTTAGGGTTTAAGTTTCAGGTTTAGGTACGAATTTGATGGAAGCTTAAGGCTTCAAGCGCTAAGCTGTTGAAGCCTGACATCTTCAAAACCCCCAAATCCGGAAATGCCTTACTACCCTACCTGTTGGACCAGGAGAGCGGGTGGGCTTAGCAGGTGGATCGACCCGGCATCTTTTTGGGTGGGTTCCAATTATCGGAAAACCAACAACATTTTCTAAGACATCGCGCACAGCCGTTTGTCAACGGGTGTATTTTAGGGCACCCTCAACCCTCACCTAACCCAACACGCACAGGAAGCCTGAGATTTCTGGGCCGGACATTCCGCTGGATTCCTCGGTAGGCCAGGGATGGTCAGGCTCTCGGTCGCTCTATACGTGAAACAAGGTTCAGCATTTGGATGAACTTCAACTCGACTCGGGGTGCCCAAACGTCAAAAACTCGGAGCCGTTGGCCATCTTCTTGCAAGATGAGCAGGCTTGCTTCCGAAAAATCCTTGAACCCATGAAGCCAGCAAACAGACATAACACTGGACACCCCTGAGCTCGTTAACCGAAGCAAATCCTGGAACCAAGTCCTGGCGTCCCTGCGATGCAAGACTTGGAACTTGCCCATGTAGGAGTCTTAGAACATGGCATAAGGGACCTTCATTCATAAAGGGCCAGTCAGTTTCAGAGTCGTTACTCTCAAAACCCTCAATCAAAAAGAAACCAAAATTTCAAGAACACCCCCCTTCTCATTCCTAAACCCAAACTTCGAACACGTCGACCTAAACCCAAAGACTCAAAAACACTTAAACTCAAACAGTGAATCAATAGCCTAACCGGGCCTAACCATAAATCCCAAGCCGTCGTGAAACCCAGCACCAAAACCCGAAATCCCACATCCAAAAAGCCTTAAAGTCCTGAACTCCAGGCCGTGTGCCCTATCTTAACCGCCAACGCTAACGTCCTAACCGAGCCTTGCATCCGACTCTTGCGCGCTGCGCTTGGACATCGCTGTTGGGAGAGAGCGGAGCAGTTCCACTGGCGACTGAAAGCCTCAAACGGACCCGAACAAAATAAAGACTCGTTTAAAACATGCGTTTGACCATTCTTGGCATCCCTAAGCCCCGTCCGTCCCTTGGCCTAACTAAACCTGCAGCCCACGGGGTCTTTGGTGCTTTCGGCTTCACCAGCTGAGGCGTTGGAGTTTATTTTTCAAAGTGCAATACACCCTGTGACTCCCAGCAGGTCTCCAGAGCGCGGCCAAGATTGGCCATACACTATGGCCCTGCCGAGTTTAGGCGCTAGCCTTTGGGGCGCGCTGTCTCTCGTGCTACAGGTTTGCCCCAAACCAACAAACGCCCTGCCAGGAGACACACGGCGATTGCGAGGAGTGGCGGCAAACCGCACCACAGAAGTGCGTCGAGACGCCAATCCAGCGACCTTCCGAACTTCTTGAGAGCACGGGGTTTGGCTTAGCTTACCGTGTAACTTTTTGTGGTCGAAGACTTAAGGCTCCGAGCTAGCTCTTGTGATCTTGCATTTTGGAGCCTCAATACACGAAACAACGCCCTGGGTTAAAAGCCCTTACTGTGCTCTTCTACGATGATGATGACGATGTTGATGATGATGATGACACTGGAACAGCAATACAAATTGCTGCCCCTGCCTTGGTTCTTACAAGCGTTCATCCATCAACTCAAACCTCGTAGCAGAACTCTGGAACTCAGCCAGGTAGCTGAGTGGCTCCGCAGAAGATCGCCCTGCCACAAGCATACAAAGAACCGAAAAGAATGGGATTCAGGGTTCAGGGTCTGGGGTAGGATTCATGAAGGTTAAGGCATTTATATAAGTTCTACCCACCGACGCATTCAGAGCGTCGGGTCTCGGTCAAACCACGCAACCTGTTGAGGAGCCCGAAACCTCCAACCACCGCAAACCGAACCTTGCAACCCGAGAGCCCTTTCCCCTTCTCATGTCAATTGCAAGCCGAACCCCGTCCGCGAGTTCAGGGGAAGACGACTGCAGGCAGACTTCGGTCTAGAGGGCTTTCGGAAGCAACATGTGGTGCTAAGTGTTGGGCTAGGAGACCCCGAACATAATCACGGATCACTTCTATCCCTTGTGGCGGGGCCTAACCCACGGTGTGGAGTAAGGACTAAGGAGACTCTCGGAGGCTTCCGGGCGTGAGGGTCTACGGTTGTAGCGATCCAGGGATCGCTCAGGCTTGAAAAACTCATTTCCGAAAACTGTTGCAGAGAGGCCATGAGACTGAGTCTGAGCCCAGGCCCTGATCAAAACTAGAACCCCCAAACCCAAACTCTGCAACCTGAAACGCTCGAAGCAAATGTACCCAAAACACCTGCAATTGAAGCCTGAACTCCCGAACCCATTACAGAAACTGCAAAACGTCACAAAGCTCCAACGGCCCAGTCCAAACGCAATACCTCCAAACCCACCAGCTACTTGGAGGATGATATGGGCGGCTCTGTGCATTTATGGCACATTCAAACTCAGAACCCAAACGCTGAACCCTGCCGACACCATACGAACCCCAAGCCCCAAACCAGAAACCCTGCAGGGTGTAGATCCAAACCCTCAAACAGGTAAGCTGTAATCACCTGAGTCATATAGACCCCGGACTGCCCATCACAAAAGGATACAAGCTGCAAAAAAAATAGCAGCGACAATAACAACACCGTTGCTTCTTCAGAGCCCAGGTGAATAAGCTTCGGGCATTGCGATAGCGATAATCGAATAGGCCGTATTGATGAACGCCATGGCCTGATCCGACTAAGCGTTTAGGATTTAGGGTGTAGTAGTCGTCGTAGTAGTGGTGGTGGTGGTAGTAGTAGTAGTAGTAGTAGTAGTAGCAGTAGTAGTAGTAGTAGTAGTAGTAGTAGTAGTAGTTGAAGTAGGAGGAACAGTATGGGTAAGAGTAGAAGGAGAAGGAGTAGGAGTAGCAGGTTTGAGCAGCAGGAGGAGTAGGAGGGGGAGCAGTAGCATGGCAGTGGCCGTAGCAGTAGCAGCAACAGCAGCAGCGACGGCGGCGGTAGCAGCAGTATCAGTGGCGGCGCTAGTGGTGGGAGGAGGAGGAGGTGGGACATGGGGATTTTAGGGCCTTTAAGGGTTCCAGCACTGCGGGCTGAGGGTTGCGGGCTTTGGGAGTGTAGGTTCTCGGGTTCACGAGTCTACACCTGGTCGAGAATTGACCCAAGCCTTTTGCACCTCAATTATTGAGGCATTTCAGTTAAATGTGTCGAAACAATTTAGATGCGGGAACCAAGCGAACTCGCAATCCCATTGGGCAGAAACGCAATAAGGCCAGAACCATGCCTATCATTCTTGCCGGGGACACAGTTACAGTAACAAACACCTACACAATTAAGATAACCACCCCAACATACAAGTAAGCCCGTCTGTAACCCGTGTGATACGCTTACATCTCGCATGGAACAACGCTGCACTGAATCTGTCAGCTTTTCCAAACACAGATAGTCGAGACCTCGTGGATCAGACCCATGAAAACAGCGATTTTTGAAGAACGTCTGCACGAGTGGCTTCAGAAACGAATGATAAGAACCATGCTAAGAACGACGCTGAACATAGTGCTTGGTGGATTGCTGAACAGTGCGTGCGGGCTCAGTGGCCGCAGATGGCCATGCGCTGGATTGCGCCGATTGCGCTGGAATGCGCCGAATGGGTTGGAATGCGCTGGAAAGCACCGATTGCGCCGAATTGCGCCGATTGCGCCGAATTGCGCCAATTGCGCCGAATTGCGTCAATTGCGCCGAATTGCGCCGATTGCGCCGATTGCGCCGAATTGCGCCGATTGCGCCGAATTGCGCCGATTGCGCTGGAATTGCGCTGGAATTCTGCCTATACAGCCTGGCACACAGGCAATACTACCCTGTGGCTGTTGCAGCCTGGTTGTGTCCTTGGTTTTGCAGCCTGCCCTGTCGTACCAGGTTTTTGTGGCTCATTGCTGGCAGCAGTTCCCGCAGTCCTGCGATTTCTCTTCAACTGTCAGTCAGAGAGAGTTTATACATTTCACGTGTTGTTCTTGCATCCTATTCAGCGGATTTTTTGGCGAACGACCACGAATCTCGACTCAATTGACGTGCTCTTGTGCGTGCACCCGGAATTTTACGCGCACTTCGGAACTGTTTTGGGTTTGTTATTGTGTCTTTGTTCTTCTGAAAGTCTTCTGAAATCTATGACTACCGACCGATTCTTGAGTCAGAACCCTGACAGGTCTTGAACTCCGAGGGTGGGGCCTTGGACTCTGATGGAGCGGGGCGCCCCTGATTTTTAAATCAGAACCCTTACAGATCCTTGAACTCCGAGGGTGGGGCTTTGGACTGATGGGGCACCCCTGATTCTTAAATCAAAGCTTTGACAGATGTTGAAGAGGAGGAGGCCCTGGACTGATGGAGCGCCCATGATTTTCAGATCACCGCCTCTTAGTGAGCTTGAACTCCGGGGGTGGGGCCTCGGACGCCCCTGGTTGTTTTAATCAGAACTCTTTCAAATCTTGAACTCCGAGGGTGGGGCCTTGGACTCTGATGGAGCGGGGCGCCCCTGATTTTTAAATCAGAACCCTTACAGATCCTTGAACTCCGAGGGTGGGCTTTGGACTGATGGGGCACCCCTGATTCTTAAATCAAAGCTTTGACAGATGTTGAACTCCGAGGATGAGGACTTGGACTGATGGAGCGCCCATGATTTTCAGATCACCGCCTCTTAGTGAGCTTGAACTCCGGGGGTGGGGCCTCGGACGCCCCTGGTTTGTTTAATCAGAACTCTTTCAAATCTTGAACTCCGAGGGTGGGGCCTTGGACTCTGATGGAGCGGGGCGCCCCTGATTTTTAAATCAGAACCCTTACAGATCCTTGAACTCCGAGGGTGGGGCTTTGGACTGATGGGGCACCCCTGATTCTTAAATCAAAGCTTTGACAGATGTTGAACTCCGAGGAGGAGGCCCTGGACTGATGGAGCGCCCATGATTTTCAGATCACCGCCTCTTAGTGAGCTTGAACTCCGGGGGTGGGGCCTCGGACGCCCCTGTTTTTTTAATCAGAACTCTTTCAAAGCAGCTTGAACTCCGAGGGTCGGGCCTTGGGTTGCTGGGGCACCCCTGATTTCTAAATCACAACCCTTACAGAGCTTGAACTCCGAGGGTGGGGCCTTGGACTCTGATGGAGCGGGGCGCCCCTGATTTTTAAATCAGAACCCTTACAGATCCTTGAACTCCGAGGGTGGGGCTTTGGACTGATGGGGCACCCCTGATTCTGAAATCAAAGCTTTGACAGATGTTGAACTCCGAGGATGAGGACTTGGACTGATGGAGCGCCCATGATTTTCAGATCACCGCCTCTTAGTGAGCTTGAACTCCGGGGGTGGGGCCTCGGACGCCCCTGGTTTGTTTAATCAGAACTCTTTCAAATCTTGAACTCCGAGGGTCGGGCCTTGGGTTGCTGGGGCACCCCTGCCTTCCTTCTAAGTCGCAACCCTTACAGATCATGAACTCCGAGGGTGGGGCCTTGGACTCTGATGGAGCGGGGCGCCCCTGATTTTTAAATCAGAACCCTTACAGATCCTTGAACTCTGAGGGTGGGGCTTTGGACTGATGGGGCACCCCTGATTCTTAAATCAAAGCTTTGACAGATGTTGAACTCCGAGGAGGAGGCCCTGGACTGATGGAGCGCCCATGATTTTCAGATCACCGCCTCTTAGTGAGCTTGAACTCCGGGGGTGGGGCCTCGGACGCCCCTGGTTGTTTTAATCAGAACTCTTTCAAATCTTGAACTCCGAGGGTGGGGCCTTGGACTCTGATGGAGCGGGGCGCCCCTGATTTTTAAATCAGAACCCTTACAGATCCTTGAACTCCGAGGGTGGGGCTTTGGACTGATGGGGCACCCCTGATTCTTAAATCAAAGCTTTGACAGATGTTGAACTCCGAGGATGAGGACCCTGGACTGATGGAGCGCCCATGATTTTCAGATCACCGCCTCTTAGTGAGCTTGAACTCCGGGCGTGGGGCCTCGGACGCCCCTGGTTTTTTTATCAGAACTCTTTCAAATCTTGAACTCCGAGGGTCGGGTCTTGGCTTGATGGGGCACCCCTGATTTCTAAATCACAACCCTTACAGATCTTGAACTCCGAGGGTGGGGCCTTGGACTCTGATGGGGCGGGGCGCCCCTGATTTTAAATCAGAACCCTTACAGATCCTTGAACTCCGAGGGTGGGGCTTTGGACTGATGGGGCACCCCTGATTCTTAAATCAAAGCTTTGACAGATGTTGAACTCCGAGGATGAGGACTTGGACTGATGGAGCGCCCATGATTTTCAGATCACCGCCTCTTAGTGAGCTTGAACTCCGGGGGTGGGGCCTCGGACGCCCCTGGTTTTTTAATCAGAACTCTTTCAAATCTTGAACTCCGAGGGTCGGGCCTTGGGTTGATGGGGCACCCCTGATTTCTAAATCACAACCCTTACAGATCTTGAACTCCGAGGGTGGGGCCTTGGACTCTGATGGAGCGGGGCGCCCCTGATTTTTAAATCAGAACCCTTACAGATCCTTGAACTCCGAGGGTGGGGCTTTGGACTGATGGGGCACCCCTGATTCTGAAATCAAAGCTTTGACAGATGTTGAACTCCGAGGATGAGGACTTGGACTGATGGAGCGCCCATGATTTTCAGATCACCGCCTCTTAGTGAGCTTGAACTCCGGGGGTGGGGCCTCGGACGCCCCTGGTTTGTTTAATCAGAACTCTTTCAAATCTTGAACTCCGAGGGTCGGGCCTTGGGTTGATGGGGCACCCCTGCCTTCTTCTAAATCACAACCCTTACAGATCTTGAACTCCGAGGGTGGGGCCTTGGACTCTGATGGAGCGGGGCGCCCCTGATTTTTAAATCAGAACCCTTACAGATCCTTGAACTCCGAGGGTGGGGCTTTGGACTGATGGGGCACCCCTGATTCTTAAATCAAAGCTTTGACAGATGTTGAACAAAGCTTTGACAGATGTTGAACTCCGAGGATGAGGACTTGGACTGATGGAGCGCCCATGATTTTCAGATCACCGCCTCTTAGTGAGCTTGAACTCCGGGGGTGGGGCCTCGGACGCCCCTGTTTTTTTTAATCAGAACTCTTTCAAATCTTGAACTCCGAGGGTCGGGCCTTGGGTTGCTGGGGCACCCCTGCCTTCCTTCTAAGTCGCAACCCTTACAGATCATGAACTCCGAGGGTGGAGCCTTGGGTTTATGGGGCGCCCCTGATATCAGGTTTATCGGGTTTATCGGGTTTCTCGGGTTTCTCGGGTTTCTCGGGTTTCTCGGGTTTCTCGGGTTTCTCGGGTTTCTCAGGTTTCTCGGGTTTCTCGGGTTTCTCGGGTTTCTCGGGTTTCTCGGGTTTCTCGAGTTTCTCGGGTTTCTCGGGTTTCTCGGGTTTCTCGGGTTTCTCGGGTTTCTCGGTGCGCGTCCGCTGTTTGCGCGCGCAATGGATTGCTGCGATGCTCATTGCTCCGTGTTCCTCTCCCTTTTGAGGACGCCGCGAACCTACACTCCAAGTCCCTAGACCAAATCAGATCTTGTAGAAACTCACCGAAGCCCTCTGCCTCGCGCAACCTTGCAAGTCTTGCACTAACAAAAGCCCTTTAAGTTCTAGACACCAAACCTAGTAAACCTGATGCTATCTCAGATCCCACACCCCAAAGCCCCTAAGCGCAATTGCTAAGACTTCAAGCCCTCACAAAACCCTCCTGCAGGCCTGATTGCGCTGGCTGGCCGGCAAGCAGTCTTGAACATAAAGATTGCCGACCGGGCCAGTGGCAAATAGGAGGCCTGGCTGTGCTGCGGGTCGGGTTTTAGGGTTGAGGGTTTCGGGGTTGAAGACCAAAACTCTCTGAGATTTCAGCAATTTGGCAGGCTCCTAAACCCCAAGAACTAAACGCTTCTCGTTGGGATATCAGGATGATATCAGGCGGAGCAGTGGATGCCGTGACTTGACGGGGGGCCGGTGACAAAGCGCACGGCAGAGAGCACGTAGATGCTGCCACCAGTAAGGTGGGGAAGGGTGACCTCAAGTGGCTAGGCATCCTAAGCCCTGTTTAATCCGAAACCCTAAGTCCTGTCCTAGACCGTGGTCCCTTAAAGTCCTCACCTCAATGCTAAACCCTACATCCCAAACCCAGCTGGTCTTGAATCCTGGAAATCCTTGACCCCAGCTGAGTCTTAAATTTAAATGCCACGCGTTTCAATCGGAATGCTTCCAGGTCGAGCATTGCAGGGTTCAGGTTTTACTCACTGGAACCTAACTTTTCGGCGTGTAATAAGTCAGCTACAGAGTAGACTCCAGTTGGTTCCTCCGAGTTCCTCCATTGCAGCCATCCACGGCTCTAAATCCCATATGCAACACTGCACTCAACCCTACACACCCTACACGCGCAGTCTGCTGAAGTCTGAAGCTCTCAACCCTACGAGCCACTGGCACCCTGAACCTGCAAATAATTCTACAGACTCTCAAGAATCATTCGAATATGGCTTTGATGTGCATGATTTTTGTATTATGTAGGGGGCACACGGACCTGAAGGGGACACGCGCGCTGGCAGCGGCTCAAGCGTCCATATTAGCCGGGTGTCCGTAGCCAGCGTGCACAGCAGCAAACCAACAGAGGAGGCGGCGAGGAATTGAGCTTTGGTAAAGACCTCAAGGGCCTGGACGGCGCTTGGGCATGGGCCTAAACCAAAAACCATTGAACCATGAGGTTTCGGGTTCAGGGCTCCTCGGATGTAACAGTTTAGAACTAAGCCGTGGTAAAGATCTTCAGCGCCTTCCCGAGTCAAAACAGAAGCATCAATCCCTGAAAGACAAGTTAGGTGCACGACGCTGAAACAGTTTGGGGCAGTTGGGGGTTTGGATTCAGAGGCCTCGGGATGCCAGGTGCAGGATCCACTCGCTGTTCCTTTCTAAGCTATGGTTTAGATGATGTCGTTCTCAAGGTCTACGATGGTCTACGCTTCTTCGAGACAGATGCATCCCGCTTGAAAGCCCGAATCTTAAGCTCCGGTGCTCGTTTAGAGCGAGGGGTGTGACGGGCGGTGGCAGGCAGTAGCGCCGCCGCATCCAGTTCCGCCGTCGGGCTCGTCAACCCAGAGCGATAGTCAGGGTCGGGCTCCGGTTGGCAGAAAGCGATGGTTTCGGACATCTACAGGGAAACCCGCATCAATTCGTACCTGCCGCCAGCTCTGTGACAAGCTGCATCCAAACCGTACCACAACACCTGCCAAAGCTCTACACCCTGCATCTTGTTGGAAGGCCTGTAAACTCTGCAGCCGACAGCCTCAACACGATACCCACAAAACCCAAACTCATCCTGAAAACCTCAAGTCTCAGAGAAGCAAATGGAACCCGGTAGACCGAGCAGATCCTCAAAATCAGCATCTTGAGCCTCCCCGCAAAACCGCAAAGAGTCAACATCAGCTCTGATCGCCTGACGCAGTGTCACAGAGCCCACCAGCCAGCCGGCAAACAGCGCGGTGGCGCTCCTCTCTCTGGT
Organism: Symbiodinium sp. CCMP2592; assembly: GCA_905221615.1. Taxonomy (NCBI): domain Eukaryota; class Dinophyceae; order Suessiales; family Symbiodiniaceae; genus Symbiodinium; species Symbiodinium sp. CCMP2592. The sequence goes on along the minus strand of CAJNDT010004357.1, from coordinate 463,854 downwards.
GCGAGTTGTTTTTGGACTTCAGGGCTTGAGGGGTTCTGGGCTTTCGCTCGTGGCTTCTGGCCCGAAGTCCTTGAGTGAGTGAGTGAGTGAGTGAGTGAGCGAGCGACTAGCTGCACGAGGTGGTGCGCGCAGCAGCCATGCCTAAGGCGCCGTTCCCTCCTGGCTTCTCAGGGGGCTCCGCAAGCGTCATTGCCCCCTCCACTTGGAGTTCCCGCTGGCGAACGCCCCAACCCCAGAAACAACGTTATGAGGTCAGCAAAGACGGCCCAGTTTGGCAAGAGGGCATGCCAACAATCGCACGAAGTAGCAACTAGGCAGGCCCGCCACCGGCAAGCCGGCATAAGGGCAAGACAGCGTGCCATCCTCGCGGATACCCGTGCGATCAGGCTCTTCCCTTGAAGGTCCCCCTCCGAGGTACTAGGCCACGCAAACAACGTCCCTCTGCGTCGGGCTGAGCGCAGCCGCGAGCCAAATGGCAAGCACGCTTCTCTACAGATCCCTCTGCAGATACTAAGTGCGTATCGCGGCCCGTGTGCTCCCGGAACCCACTCACTCCCCACCGCTTTCCTGTAACAAAGGTGAAGTGGCAAGAGCTTCGCCACCCACCTGCAATCAGGTCCCGTACCAGTGTACCCTCTGAGTGGTGGGTGAAGGCCAAAACTCCGGCCAGCACCCCTCCGGAAGAGGGTGGCCCGAAGTCCTTCATCCGAAGGCTGTGTAGCTTGACGCCGTGAGGCTTTACGGTGTTGCCGTTGAGGGCTTCATTCGTCAGAGCGTTGCAGGAGATCGTACCGTGCCCAAACTCGACTCTAACATTAAAGCCCTTGAACCCCTGTACATGTTTAAATGCCAACAATCCCGCGGAAACAACAGCTGCCAAAGCAATCAAGCCCCAGGGCCCTTGGGTTGCAAGAAGTCACTAGATACACTATCGAAGCCCTAGTGCCACCCAAAACGCCAGACCCAAACCCCTGAAGCCGCAAACCTCAAGAAAACTTGAACCCGACAGCTGATACTATTGGCAGCCTATAGTTCCTGCTGTTTGACTGGGCTCCAGGGCAATGTGGCGGCGGTGAGGCCGGGCAGCTGTGGATCGGTTGCAAGCTTGCTGTCGATAAACCTTACTCAGGCTTTATGGTTTGGGGTTCATGTTTCAGGAGCTGCTCGTAGCATTGAGGGTGGGGATTGTTGTAGGACAGGGTTCCTTGCAAAAGGGTTGAGTCGTGGGAGTTGGGGCCTGCATAGAGCTCAGGGTGTGCATGAGTTGTGTCTGCTTTCGCGTTCAGGGTTTGGAACCCAGCACATTCATGGCGACTGTAGTTGTTTCTTCGGGCGTGATGACTGCTTAAAGGTTTCTGAGGGTCGAGCTGTTTGGGGATTGGTACTCACCCAATCAAAAGATGGGATCCATCAGACTTTTGCAAGTTTTATCACGGCTTTCAGGCTCCTGTCCGCATTAGATGCGTTACGGCACCTCATTTGTCGTCTTTGGTTTGATACCGGTTACTTCTCTCCCCGTGTGCGTGTGTGTGTGTGTGTGTGGGTGTGTGGGTGGGTATTATTATAAAGGTTCAGGAAGGAACTCTGGAGTCTTATCAGGGTTCAGACGATGTAGGGCTTTGAGTGCCGAATGCGTTCAGGCTGAGGGTCGGCTGCCGAGTCTGTGTGGACACGGGACGAGCTCTGGGCCCCATTGGGTTTCATCAAAAAGGACTCAAGAAGCGATGGTAAAGTCAGACATCCGAAGATGGTGAGACGGACTGTAGTCGCAGGATGCACGAGCGGCAAAACACCAGAAGTCATTCCTCTTTCGAAGCCCTGAAGACAAAAGAGCCCAGAGCCTGAGCCGGCCGGGCGGCACCGGCAAAGTGTGAAAGCATCCGCTGGCGCCGCAAAGCAGCACTGCCACCTGGAGCTTCCCGGAAGGAACGAACCCCACACCCTAGCTTTTCACGTTAAGATGAAAAAAGCCGAAGTATTTCCAGAAAGAACCCCCACAACAGAAAGGAGTTGCGTTTTCCCTGCACAGGACTTTGAGGCTTCGGGTGTGGGATCGGGATCACGACTCCTCAGCGGAAGCTCACAATTTCAGACACAGCAGCCCCCAGTGCTCGCAGCTGCTTCTGGCGATCCGTCTCTATCTGGACCTGCAGAGGACTTCGGGCGATGGGTTTCGATAAGTCGAGGCCGTCCACTTTGCCGTGTAAATCCTTCAGGCTTTGGGGTTTCGGTTTAGGGGCTCGAGACGGAGAGTTCAGGATGGCGAGTGTCAGAGAGTACTTGGCACGTCTCCTTAAACCAAGAGTAGGTTAAGGATTGGTGTGAAGTTTAAGGGTTAGGCGAGCAGCGTTTGCGGTTGCTGGACTCATTAACTGAGGACTTTGGGGCTCTAGCTCTAGCTGTATGCCGGATGATTGCTCGTACTGCACTATGTACTTGTACTGTACCTTCCTGGCCCTGGGATCAATCCAGGTCTGCTGTCGTAAATTTAGCAGCTGGGTGGTTCTTTGAGAAACTTCCCTTCTGGCTTCGCAGAGGAATGCGGCACTCTGAAAAATAACAGGACCCCAGCAAGGACCGTAGTTTGCAGAATCATCCGTTGAGCGCTTTGGGAAAGCTCCTGTGACAGGTCCCAAACCAAAAACTCTAAACCGTAATTCCCAGAACCTCAACTCATCTAACCCAAACCCTGTACACGCGACGGTGATTATCACACCAGGAAAGCCGAGGCTCGGATCCCAGGTGTCTGCATATGCCCGTGGGCTTATTCAGAGAAGACCGTTGAGAAGCCATGCTTCACAGTTGAAGGTGCCTCAACTACCGAATGGCGGGTACTCCGGGTCTAGGTGACGGAGGTGACGGTTTTAGAGTAGACCAGCACACCTCACCGGCGGCTTTCTGGGGAGCCATGGCCACAGTGCGGCGACTCTGGCGATGATGCACGACGCCTGGGCTTTGACAGGCTTTGAAAACAGCTCCGCATGCATTCATGACGCCAGGGTCGCTGCAGCTGGATGGGGGCTTTCTCAGAGTCGAAGTTGCTTGCTGATTTCGCGTCAATTTCGTTGATCCGACGGATTCCGGCCTTCAGGTGACAGCCGGGGACTATAGGCCGAGTGCCTCATTGACATCGGAAAGCTCTCGAAGCCTAACGCTAACCCTGAATCCTAAACCCTCATCTCATCTCCAACCCCTAATAACATCAAACCCGCTAGTTTACCCTAAACCAAACCTCAAACCCCATGTGGACCCTCTGGGCAAACGCTTGAACTTAAACGGCCAGATGCATGCGCAGCAAAAGACGCTCGCCAGATCCTGGACAATGTAAGGAGGCGAAAACGGCCTATATGTGCCCGCGCGTTCCACGTTCCTAATCCCCACTAATGTGCGAGCCCTGATACGTCATAACCACGCATCACATCAACAAGATTTGCACAATACTGTGCAAAGCGAAGCCTCTTCAGGCCCTCAAATCCTAGGCCCGAAAGGGGAGGGCCTAAGGTTGAATACGGCTTGAAGTTGGGTTAGCGATTAGGTTGGGGGATCAAGGTTCAGACGACGTTTTGTGCGTCAAAAAATGTCGGTCAGGGTCGGGTGGAGGGCATGGTGGTGAAGGATCAAGGTTTCGGGCCTACATCGATGCGTAGATAAGGATACAGGGAGAGGACAGCTTGGGGAGGTTTCCACAACCCAAGGGCACATAAACAACATGTTTTAAGTAAGATCTGTATGTTTTGAAGAAATATCCCCTGTAGTGTTCCTGCATACTTGTACGAATACAGCAGTATACCCCGGCTACTACGGCTCCTATAGGAACAACGGGCCGTTGGGAAGGAGTGTAGGAGCGCCCTCAAAGCAAGGACTTCATGGATGACCCTGAGCTAAGAGGGGAGCTGCAGACCCAAACTCAGGTCCTGCGTGCAGTGCTCTGGCGGTGACCAAAAGCGCCAAAACCGGCGATGGCTCGGCACATGTGGATGCAGGCCAACCCCGACGCCCGGAGTGGCCAACATCTCGAAGTCAGGGCTTGAAAAAAGATTGCTAGGGTTTAGGCTTCACGGTCTAGGGTTATGAAATGACCACTGCAAGCAAAGTTTCATGACTATGGCGATGAATTCCTTGCATAGTCCGGGCTCGCAGCATCAGCCGCATGACTCGAACCATGTTGACTCTTGGCTACGCCTCAGCCGGATCCCCCCTTTCGGACGACTCCTGACGATTTTTGTCACCTGCAATGCATCTACGGAATCTACGGTCCTTCATGCTTCGAGCCGTATAACAGATGATGTTCAGCAGCGTTGTGAACGACGTCAGTCTTACTCGTGATCATGACTGCTATAGAGTGGTTGCGTCTTTGGCACAATCGCTGCATTGCATTCAGCATCGGACTTGCTAGGCTAATCTTTTGGCGAGTTTTGCAAACCGGATATACAACAGCTTCTCTCCCGAACGTCCAAGACCTACAAACATTCGAAAGTCCTAAGCCCTGCGGAGCCGCAAAAACCTTTAACACCCGAACATCCGAAATGGCCCTAGATTCAACCCAAAGCCCCAGATCGTCGCCAAGCCCTGATAAGCAAACATCTACGCTCAAGCTACCATAACTTGAGGGATCCCAAAGGGTAGTTTATGAAAGGTTTTTGAAGATTTTTACTTGTTAGATTAGTAAGCCCTATAACAAGAACCGAATCCGGAGACCCGCCTACCAGTCGATGCTGCTGCTAGGGTTTATGGGCCCTTCGGGTTTAGGGCTTGATGGTGTGATCGTGCAGGATTTGGGGCATTTCGGTTGAGGGAAGGTCAGGTCACGGAGGCCTCGCTGGCATAGAAAGGGGAGAACTGTGAATCGCGGAGCCTCCACAAGAACAGTTTGGCTCAGCTTCGGGGCGTCGGGTTTCAGTCGGCCAAACAAGGGCTGTTGAGGGTCTGTAGGATTTAGGCGTCGGGGTCACGACGGCTTACTACTGCTTTGCATGGTGCTGAATCCAGCTTTAAGCTTACCATACCGTAATTACCGTCTTCGGTAGGGTGCCGATGCAGATGAGAGCCCATAAATGTGGGCTATGCTAGACTGATTAGCTCTTAAGAAGGTCCACGAGCCCTGGAACATAGATCCGAAAAAGTCCGCGAGAAAATATGACCTAAACCCTGAAACCCTGAACAGCTAAACGATCGACACGGATCTCCCGCCAGCCATAAACCCCTCAACGGCAACCCTTCAGACGAATTTTAAGAAACCGTCCGGCCGTCAAACACTACACCGTTTGTCTTGACTAAGAACCCATAACTGGCTTAACCATAATGTACACAACATGAAAACTTGTGACGCCATGTTCAGAAGTTCTCCCAGTGGGAACACGCCTCGACTCTGCGCCTGCGAAGTACTTCAATGCCAGGTCTCGCAGCCTGGGTTGGAAAAGGGCTGGGAAGAGCTTTGGATCCCGCATACAGCCTTTCCCTCTTTCTCCGTTGCCAGAAGCTGTAGCGACTCTGCCTCGAACAGGCCGTACTTATGGGGTTTGCCCACCGGCTCCGCCTGCACTTTAGACTTTAAGCCCGCCTCCCGACCCTGCGAAGCAGATCCTGGCATGCTCATGACACAACCCTCGTTGATGCTGCGCTCCTTTCCACGATCGTCGTGCGTGCTGCTTGCGGCTCAAGACAAAAGGCTAGAGTATTGGTCTCACCAGCTAACCAGCTGTTGGGGGATTAGGGTCGCTTGGTGACTTAGTGGCTTCGGATTTGCGGTTCAACATTCGATTGTTTTGCAAACGTATTGCAGTAACATGCCCTCGAAGTAAGGATGCAAAATCAGAATCACACTCCTAGAGCCTTCAGCTTAAACTGGTTAACTGAAGCCTTAACCCTTTTCCTGACAACCTACGCCCGAACTGCAGAATACCATCAAGAAACGCTCTCAAAACAAAGGGCCCTACTAGGCCGTAATACAGACTCAGATCGCAACAAATGCGTCCACAGCAGAACTCAAGCCTTGAACCATTCGGAACACTTCCAGGCCCGCTGCGAGTTGCTGATGTTGTGCGGGGCCCCACGGAAGAGGATATCCCCGACAATGTCCTTGAACAATGACAAGATAAAGAAGGCAAGTGTCAGGGCTCAGGGTGTAAAGTGCTAGCTGCTAGCGCTTTAGGGTCTACGGTGAAGGGTTTCAGGGGACGCAAAGGTTTAGAGTTGGAACACAAGCTTGAATACCCATTGTCAAGAGCTGCGAGGCCTCTGCTGGCTAGGGTTGAGAGTTAGGTCGGGACAGAGGTTGGCCAGGGGTTCAGGATGTCAAGCGTAGAAGTGACCCGAAGCCGAGGCGTAAAGAATTGAACTGGGGCCTAGGGTTGGGGGTTTCGGGGTTTGCCTGCACAGGCATCAGCAGCGTCTTTCACCTTTTCGGCCCCCCCCCTCTTCGCCGCCCCGCTCCGCTCCCCCCTTCTAGTAGTGTCAACTTTTCGGTTGGTGAACCCTGCTCCTCTCGCACTGCTTGCTGATCCTCCCATGCCATGGCATGCGAGCTTCACGCTTCCAGCAGGGGCTGCGGCGTTTTCTCCCTGATTATACGCTGTGGGTTTAGGTTTAGGCTTTCGGGTTTAAGGTTAAAGCTTTAAGGTTTGGGGTTTTCTAGTTGCGGGTTTCAGGCCTCTGGGCTTTGGTAGGCTTTCGGGTTGCTGCTTTCCAAAACAATGCACCACAGCCGGGCCGAGGCGGACGACGCGAAGCGTTTAAGATTAAACAGAACACAAACCCCTCAAGGGATCTAAAAAACAGAACCCACACAAAGGCGTCCTACCACAGCACGGGGTGAAGATAGGGCCGTTTTCAAGGGATCTAACTCGTCTAGATCCTTCAGAGAACTTTTCAGCGAACTTTCAGCTCCTAACCCGGCACTCGCCGTGCGCGCCTTGCCGTTGGTGTCCTCCACCAAAGAGAAGGCATTGCTGTAGTACCTGGATCTGAAGGGTTTAGCAAGCAGCAGCATTTCGCGTCTGATGGGGCCCTGGACTGAAACCCTCTTGCACGAAACTCTAAACCCTGTTCGCAGCCTGTTCAAGTTGCCACAATTCGAGAAAGCCCTACCGGGACAGTCCATGCACACTTAACAGAGGCTTTCTCGTCCTTGATACTGCGGGTACCTTGAGACATCTTGAGACCCACTCCAAAACCAAACATACTTTCAAGTCTTCCTTTCTATTCTAAGTCGTCTTGGACAATTCTCAGCCTTAAGCCGCACATTGCGTGCATGCTAGCTCAAACTGTAACCTGCTGTTACATTCCCAAATAATTCAACTTGACCGTATCCAATCGGCTCGCAAACGTGCGCGATTCTGGCTTGAAGCAACTGCTTTGAAAACAAAGGAGCCATGAAGCACACGCGGACGACCGTAGCAGAGGACCAGCATTTTTCGGGATCCGACTAAACGTGAGAACTTCAACATCAGGACTCATCCAGGCGCCCAATACGACGCCGTCACAAACACCGAAACAGCCACAGATTGGGTTTAGGGCCTTGGTTTAGGCTTTAGGATTGAAAGGTTTAAGGTTGGATCGACCCGGAACTATCCCAAAACCTCCCTGAGATTGCCGAACCTATCCCGCCATGAACCTATCAACACCTACTTCAACATACCTTGTCACCAGGAAAGCTATCTGTCTCTGATTGTCAGGACGACAAACGGCAGAGCCCAAAACTTTAAAGGCCTAAACGTTCCAATAATCCCCGTCCCTATGGCAAATATCTTGTTGCTCTTGAAACCCGACAAATATCCAAACCCTTCGCTCCCTGCAACTGCTTGGAACTACAGCCTTCCACACGAGCCCGCACCAAAGAACAATCACCTTGACCTGGAGCCTGAAGGGCCTGAACCGTGATTCTCCTAGACCCTAGCACCACAGCCCTCTTACTGGGTTCCCTGACGTGGGGGAGTCGCAAGCCAGGTTGATCCAAGGGCTGAAGCCCAGGAAGCCGGCCGGGGTCGGCAGGTCCCCCTGTGTGGCTGCTCGGGGCATTCTGGCTGGGAGTGTTTGGGAAGTCTTTGGGGGCAGCCCATGCTGCGCACCAGTAAAGCCTGCACTGAAGCGATGAGGACGATGATCATGGTGATGATCCTCCCGTTACTCTCATTGTTCCTCCATGCTACAATCTGTGGCAGACAACGAGCTGGCTGGCAGCAAGAAGAATATTGAAACTCGAACCCCGCCCCAAACACAAAACTCCAAAGCCTGCAGCTCTCAAGCCACAAGGAGCCCATCGTTTGAGCAACACCAGAGCCTCAAAATCCTAAACCCGAAACACACAAACCCGGATCTCGGCCCCCTGCACGATCTAGGAGCATCAGAAGCCTGGCAGACTGATCTCATGTAATGGGGGTGGGGGTTATTCAAAAGTGAGCCAGAGACTCCAAAGCGTTGCCCTTAAGGAATTGAATACTCCGTCTTAAGCCACATAGGACTCCTTGTGATAACATTTAATTCACGGATGTTGGAGACAGGAAAAATCCGTGCTAAGGAATTGCAGCATGTGTAGTGTAGGGGTTTCAGGGCTCTACGTAGGTTTAGGGTGTAGGGTCACAAACGGATGATAATGATGATGATGATGGTGATGATGACGACGACGACGATGATGATGATGATGATGAGAGTCTAAGTATCAAGGGTGACAAGAAAGTGGTGTCGCGTGAGGATGTCCCGCTTCTGGATAAGCGTGAAGGAAGGTATGCGCAAGTTCGCAGAATCGCAACTAAACTGTGCTTACCAAACCAAAGAACTTCGACTGAGAGTCGGTCGCTTGGAAAATCAGAGTAGGATCCCCAACAGCACCCAAACGTACAGCAAGCTGAAGAAGGTTGTGATGCTCTATCAGGGGCTGAGTTTCAATGATTTCAATGGTTGATGTTTGCTTCTCCAGGTTCTGATCCCTCAATGCCCGATGCTGAACTGGGATGAGTGCACAGAGGCATCAGTGGGTGTCTCTTAGTCTGGAGCATTCATGCGGGGATGTTTGGAGCCCAACCCAAACTCCGCAGCTCTTTAAACCACCCTCCAAAGTGCCTGCAAAGCACCATGAACTGGATATCCCTGCATACGCCCACCCAAAGCCTAAGGCCTAGATGAACCAACTGCTTGTCCCAAGCTGCAGGGACAGCGCAGAGGCTGCACCAGAGGAGTCCCCTGGAAGCACTTGGTCCAGGGCGCTCAAGGATTTGGCCATTTATGGCATGCAGGCCGGCGGTAGAAATCAGATTTGTTTTCTGCAGGCGGGGGGGGGTGATAAAAATCAAGCGAACTTCAAGCAACGAGGTCAGATCAGGCTGCAATGCTGCGTCCTGGGGTGCAGGGAACGGGCCTCAGTTTCCATGACGTGCTAAACGATATGGGCAACTGCCAAATGATAAGCTCACCATGCGCACCCCTCAACGAATGGGATGTAGGATCTAGGGTTGGGAATTCAGCGTTTGGGCTTCATCTAGTATTCATGTCAGGTTCAAAAAATCTTAATTGATCAGGGTTCAACAAAACGTGCTGGAGATTAGAACCCACAGATCCAAAGCGACGCCGGAAGTGGGCCAGATTTCTACCCCCGGCACCTGCCACGAACATTGGTGGCACGGGGGCTCGGCTGCAATCCTCACCTTACGACAAGAAGCGCTCGGATCTTCAAGCCATTATCCGAAATCAAAACTTAAATCCTGAAGACGCTGAAGCCCTGACATGATAGTGGAAACCGACTCCGTGCATGGTAGGTCGACTATCGGGATTCTCCTGCTTCCGAGCAACAAATAGGTCGCTATTTCCCCGGAAGTTAATCTGGGCATGGTTGCTGGGCGTATTCACAAAGACACGGAGATCGAGTAAGTAAGTGCTAGAGCGATCACATGGCTTAGGATTTGAGTCTTTGTCTTTACTGGCTTTGGCGCTGAGGGGCTTGGGACTAGGGGCGAGGCCTTCTGGACACCATTCCTCCGGACATAGCAGAAATACCAGCAGAGACGGAGGACAAACTGCCAGTTCTTTGTCGTTTGCAGGAGTGTTGCAGCACGGTATTCTGGCATCACCACGACCTTGACGTGTCGGCTCAAGATTTACATGTGAGGAATCAGCGGACCTAGTAAGCACCTCCGATGCAACGCTATCATCAAGCCTAACCCTAAGGAATCAGGGAATCCTCAACCCGAAACTTCAAGCCCGACTCAAGCCCCTCTACTGAGCTTAGCACCGTCCGGTCCATGTTGGGAGAGCCAGCCCCATGCGGCCACCAGGTACTGGAGAGGCATTCGAGGTTTGTTTGGGGTTACCCCACATTTAAGGTTTGGGGTTGAGGCGTCAGGCTGCGGAGTGCAACTTCGGGCTGCTCGGCAGGATCTCTTACTGCAGCCTGCAACCCCCTGTGCCTTTTAGTTCATTTATCGCAAGGTCTTTGGACGGTTCTCGTTTCTAGTACGGCAAACACTTCAGGCACACAAAGCTCCTGTCGAAGTAAGTGCCTCAAGGATCAAGCTCTGTTTCGAGCAATCGCTGCACTGACGTCAGAGGGTTTGCGGATTGAACCAAACGGCAACACAAACCCTCTCAGAACTGGAGTATCATTGCTCTGAGGCTTGTCGAGACGCAGAGCCCAGAGCACTTGGGCCCCGACCCCTAGAATGGCTTCATAGTTTCCAACTGGTACCAAGGGATAGTCGGGCACCTTCGGGATGCGATGGCTTCGTTTCGAAAGGCTTCCGGCTGAAAATAAGGTTCGGGACACGTTGGATGAGGGATCACGAGCACAATACACACGAAACCTCGCTCGAATTTCTGCTGTTCCAGACCACCTAGACGGGACCTTGAGCCTGTCGAAGGCTCCCTCTCTAGAGTGTTTGGGGGGGGGGGGGGGGGACCTCGGAGCAATCCAGAGGCGCATGCTTCAGGATTTTGCGTAGGTTGCTTCAGGTTCTTCAGGCTTGGAGAGGTTTGGTATTTGGGGCCTTCGGACAAGTTCTCGGTGCATTCGGAAAAATGCCAGTATATTGAGGTTCTGGGACTTCGCCACAAACCGGGGACACCACTGTATCGAGCGCCGTAGAACTCCGAAAACCCCATCAGCCCTGCTGGGCGGCTCAACTGGATCACTAGCCACAGGCCCTTGCTGACCTTCTCCCTCCGAAACTACTCGACGCTGCTCTCAGCACGAGACCATCCCAGACTTCAACGGTTACTCACAAAGGACATCTAGAATCTAGACAACCCCTAGAACATTGTGTCCATATGTGTGTCATAACTCACGTGATCACTGAATCACTGCCGGTCTAAAGTCTACAATGTCTACAGTCGCAAAGGGCCGACTCTACTACTGGGGTAGAACTGCGTTGTGCTTAGAACCGTCTGAGCCGGCCACCAGGACGGTGGAACCAGACACCTGCAGATCCAAAGCTCGTAGAAGAAGCCATTAGCCAAAGCCGCAGAATCCTGAAGCCCAACAAACCCAACGTTCTGAAATCTACAGCCAACCTAGTCCCAAACAACATGCGAACTTCAAACCGGAACCTTTGTCCCAGGACCCTGGTTTGAACCCATTGGCGGAAGATCCCACCCTCCGGCAAAGCCCCAGGAGCTAGGGAAGCCGATCCGGTGATATCGACCCCAGGATGCTCTTGATCCTGAATCCTTACCTTTATGTAGACTCCCAGACCCTGAACCCTCAACCCTATGCCCTGCAGCCTCATGCCGAACCCTGCGAGAGGACAGCCGCGGCTGTTCTTAAAGGCCATCCGCGAAAACCATCCAAATCCTTGCATAGTTTAGGCTTCAGCAAAGAGCCAACACCCTCTTCGTTGTAGTATTACAGAACCACGAAGAATTTCCAAGGAGTTCTCCAGGTTGGGTATAACGACAGTTTGGGATTGTGTCAATGGTTTGTGCTGGATCTGCGTCCTGTCAGGTTCACAACCCTCTTGCATTCATGCCCATCATCGCCAAGCCGTGATTGACTCAATAACCGGTCAATAACTCCAAGCTTCGAACGCACAGGCTAGTGTGGCTTGCCGGTGCCCTGATCTGGCTTATCATTTCACCCCAAACCTTTGTCACTGGCGAGCGTTGAAACCACATCGCCTGAGCAAGGTAGGCGCCAAAGACGTCGTAGGATGCCTGCAGCATGAATGAACAAGCGTGCGATAGGGAGAAAAGGTCAGATTCAGGATTTAGGAACCAGAGATCGCGGATCTTAACTTAAGTGCAGAAACACAAATTTTCGCTAGCGTTCGCACTGTTAGATGTCAGGCGATATGGTGCAAGAAGAGATGTTGGACACTTCGGGGAGTAGGTAATCTCTGATTTGGGCTGTACGAATGGCCTGTTTGTTCAGGTGTCGTGCTGCAGTATGCCCATCATGTCATCTTGATTCACGATGTTGCAACTGAACCAAAAAGTCTGCATCGGGGCTGACCATGTGCGGTGAGTCAACAAGTCTATGCTTCAGGAAGCCGAACGAAACTGAACATCTGCTCTATGAGGCCGCTCGGCACCGCCTGCAACACCAGCCTAAACACTAAACTTCGCCTTCGCCGTGAATCTTGTCAGAGCGCTTGATTATCCAACCCACGCCGCAGGACCAAGACAAGGTCCTGGAGACCCAAACCTGTACACCGTTTGGTCTGAGCCTGTAGAGCGCCCAACAGCCCTCGAAGGCCCAACCACTCTGAGAACGCAATGGGCACATCAACACTTTCTCGGAGTCTAGTTAGACAGACACGGGTGACTAGACTAAGGCACCCTAAGTAGACGAATCTCACCCTGGCCCTTGAACAGACAGCCGACCTCTCTAGGACCGTGCCGCTGCCAGCCGCCTCCGTGCACCTGCCGAGTTCCAGGGCTCACTGCTGTCATTTGGATGCACAGCTTCGCCTCAAGCTCGGACCCTTGTCCACCCTGTAAGCCAATAAGCCCCAATGCCCATGCACCACGAGGTCGTCTAAGCTCCTGGCATAAAGGATGCGAGGCGTGCTGCAGTCTGCATCCTGCTCACACGAAGTGCCGACCTTGAATTAGACCCGACAGCAGCCAAATGCAGTAGTGACAAGTTCGGGTAGTTCAAGGGCATCAGCGCACTCGTCCTGTGGCCACCAGAAGGCATCACTGCCTCTCTCGCCCTTGCCGTCCTGGGTAGGGTGCGGCTTCAGATCATGACTTTCCAACCGAAGTCCTGAAGACTTTGCTTGAATCTGAAGGTGCCAAAACGTAGCACAGTGCATGTCGAGTTGCCACCGACTGCACATCCCTGACCCTAGCACCCTGAACTCAAAGAAGCTGTTAAACAGACACCCCAACTACCCTCTGCTGATATGGGCTGCAAAGACTTCAAACATCGAAACGCCTTGGGTCCAGGTGGGATCGACAGCTAGAGCTGCAGGGTGCAGGGCTTTGGTGCTTGATGTCTTGGGACTTGGTGTTAAGGGTTCGGGTCAAAAATAGGGTCACGGCTTTGGGCCTCCGAGATTTTAGCAATCTGCCTTTGGCTTCAGGGTTGCGGGCTTTAGCGGCAAAGGGCCAGACCCTAAACTTAGACCCTGAACCTCAAAAGCAAGAGTTTGGGGCTGTGGAGTTTAAGTTTCCTCGAATCTCGTGTCAGAGATGTCAGACGACTCTGGACAGTGGATGCTTTGTCACCTACAGCTTTTTCGAAGAAGCAAGAACTCAACACCCCAAAGACGAAGCTCTCGGTCGTTACACTATACGTCTTCGGAGGATAACACTAAAAAAACCATGACATCATAACCTGCTACAGCGCCTTGGGCCCTGAGCCCGCTCATCCAACATCTGCTGGGCCCCTGGCATCCATGCACTCGTTTGGAGTGCCGATGCCGCCCTTGGCGGTGCACTTACAAGTTACGAACTTTCGGGCTTGTGGGGTTGAGGATTTCGACCTTTTCGGGAGAGGGCCAGGGCTTCCTTTGGGGTTGTAGGTCGAGGCACTGCAGCGCACCCGACATTCCCTTGCATCTGTGAGATTGCTGCCGGCACAGAGGAAGAGTGACTGTAAACTTCCATTCTTGTTGCTGCCTGTTTGCTACACCCTGGAGGATCTGTAGGTATCTCCAGGTTGGTCCCGCCGGCGTCCGGGACCAAGTAAGGATATGGAATTTCTTGGCATTACTTTCGCTTGGATTCTCGGGCTGAAGGACGAGATGATCAACTGCATCTCCTGTGTCAGTGTGTGTGTGTGTGTGTGTGCGTGAGTGAGTGTGTGCGTGTGCGCGTCCGTGTCTTTGTGTCTGTCTGCGTGCGTGCGTCTCTGTGTGTGTCTGTGTGTGCGCGTGTGTGTCTGTGGTGTCTGCGTCTGTGTCACTGTGTGTGTGTGTGCCTGTGCATGCGCCTGTTGTTTGTCTATGTCTACGTGTGTGTGTGTGTGTGTGTGTGTGTGTGTGTGTGTGTGTGTGTGTGTGTGTGTGTGTGTGTGTGTGTGTGTGTGATTGCGTGTGTGTGATTGTGTGTGTGTGTGTGTGTGATTGCGTGCATGTGTGTGATTGTGTGTAAGTGTGTGTGTGTGTGTGTGTGTGTGTGATTGTGTGTGTGTGTGATTGTGTGTGTGTGATTGTGTGTGTGTGTGTGATGTGTGTGTGTGATATTGTGTGTGTGTGTGTGTGCGTGTGTGTGTGTGTGTGTGCGTCTGTGTGTGTGTGTGTGTGTGTGTTGTGTGTGTGTGTGTGTGTGTGTGTGTGTGTGTGTGTGTGTGTGTGTGTGTGTGTGTGTGTGTGTGTGTGTGTGTGTGTGTGTGTGTGTGTGTGTGTGTGTGTGTGTGTGTGTGTGTGTGTGTGTGTGTGTGTGTGTGTGTGTGTGTGTGTGTGTGTGTGTGTGTGTGTGTGTGTGTGTGTGTGTGTGTGTGTGTGTCTGTGTGTGTGTGTGTGTCTGTGTCTGTGTGTGTGGTCTGTGTGTCTGTGTCTGTGTCTGTGTCTGTGTCTGTGTGTGTCTGTGTGTCTGTGTCTGTCTTTGTCTGTCTCTGTGTCTGTGTGTCTGTGTCTGTGTGTCTGTGTCTGTGTGTCTGTGTCTGTGTGTCTGTGTTCTGTGTGTGTGTCTGTGTGTGTGTGTGTCTGTGTGTGTGTGTGTGTCTGTGTGTGTCTGTGTGTGTCTGTGTGTGTCTGTGTGTGTCTGTGTGTGTGTGTGTGTGCGTGTGCGTGTGTGCGTGTGTGCGTGTGGGTGCGTGTGGGTGCGTGTGGGTGCGTGTGGGTGCGTGCGGGTGCGTGCGGGTGCGTGTGCGTGTGCGTGTGCGTGTGCGTGTGCGTGTGCGTGTGCGTGTGCGTGTGCGTGTGCGTGTGCGTGTGCGTGTGCGTGTGCGTGCGCGTGTGCGTGTGCGTGTGCGTGTGCGTGTGCGTGTGCGTGTGCGTGTGCGTGTGCGTGTGCGTGTGCGTGTGCGTGTGCGTGTGCGTGTGCGTGTGGGTGTGGGTGTGGGTGTGGGTGTGGGTGTGGGTGTGGGTGTGGGTGTGGGTGTGGGTGTGGGTGTGGGTGTGGGTGTGGGTGTGGGTGTGGGTGTGGGTGTGGGTGTGGGTGTGGGTGTGGGTGTGGGTGTGGGTGTGGGTGTGGGTGTGGGTGTGGGTGTGGGTGTGGGTGTGGGTGTGGGTGTGGGTGTGGGTGTGGGGTGTGTGTGTGTGTGTGTGCGTCTGTGTGTCTGTGTGTCTGCGTGTCTGTGTGTCTGTGTGTCTCTGTGTCTCTGTGTCTCTGTGTCCGTGTGTGTGTGTGTGTGTGTGTGTGTGTGTGTGTGTGTGTGTGCGTGCGAGTGTCTGTGTCTGTGCGTCTGTGGGTCCGCGTGTCTGTGTGCCTGTGTGTCGTGTGTCGGTGTGTCTGTGTGTCTGTGTGTCTGTGTATCCGTGTATCTGTGTCCACGTCCGGGTCTGTGTCTGTGCCTGTGCATGTGTCATGTGTCTGGTCTGTGTCTGTCTGTCTGTGTGTGGGTGTGTCTGCGTCTTTGTGCCTTTTTTTCTGTCTGTCTGTCGGTCTGTCTGTGCGTCTGTGTCTGTCTGTGTGTGTGTGCGCGCGTCTGTGTCCGCGTCTGCGTTTGCGCCTGTGTCTGGGTCAGTGTCTGTGTGTCTGTGCATGTGTCGGGTGTCCGTGCGTCTGTGTCTGTCTGTCAGTGTTTCAAGGCTCGTCGCCGTTGGCTTGGATGTATCCAACATCCACATCTCCAGAGTTCAGGGTTGCTTTGTGGGTGCATTCTGACACCTCGCATTTACAAACTTCGGAGTGTTGACTATGTAATCTCTAGGAAATGGCTTCGTGGCGGTGCTGAGCCTGAGCCATAGTTGCTTAGCTCGATGGAGAAAAGCCCCGACGGACTCTGTCTCACACCCGATAAACTGAAAGTAGAAAAATCCTGCGTGATCAACAACATGTCCGGGGCTGCCTCTAATTCTTTGCAAGGCTCTACTAGGTCCTTTAGGACTTGCGGGTTTCGTCCTTTACAGTTTGGGACAAT
Source organism: Symbiodinium sp. CCMP2592 (assembly GCA_905221615.1). Lineage (NCBI taxonomy): Eukaryota > Dinophyceae > Suessiales > Symbiodiniaceae > Symbiodinium > Symbiodinium sp. CCMP2592. The sequence continues at coordinate 447,401 of CAJNDT010004357.1, read as the reverse complement.
TAACAACTAATTGACTCATTCACTCCATTCTCTCCGACACCATCCCTCCCTCCCTCCCTCGCTCTCGCTCTCTCAAGCTCTGTCTCTGTCTATCGGCTTTCAACAACCATACTTGAAGGTTCGACGGACTCGGTACGGAGTAATTGCACAGGGTTCGGCTTCAAGTAACGTTGTAAGGAAAGTACTCAACTGGGATGGTTGAAACCCCGGTGCTGAGCTGCTTCCGATGCCACTGATCGCTTTGACCGCCCAGGTACGACCCGTTGAGACATAATTTCCACCACTGTACAATCCATCCGAACAGCAATCTGAAGCAGCTTAGGCCCGTGCACAGGTCCAGGCCGCCCCGCTTCGGACGATGTCCTTCTGCCTGTTAGTAGCGGGGTTACCGGGTTTTAAGGATTTGTAGTGGCACTGAGTGTTGGAACTATTGTTGAATGGGCTTTGGTTCTTCTAGTTCTGCAACTACTCCGTCAGGGAGTTTTTCGAAAGGCTTTTCGCGAGTGTCAGGTTCAAGACTTTCTTGAAGACAGTACAGCACCGGGACAGCAACCTTTCCATAGGCGTTACTCTGTTGAATGTTGGGTGTGACAACTCTTAAGCTGAGCATCGCCGAGACCTCTCCTTAGCCTTGGGTCCCGAAGTTCCCGAATCTGAACCCTGATGTCCCGGGTCGGATAAGCACCAACGGCACAGTATCCCCATGCCAGAGCCCCGAAACCTTGCTTCTCAATGTTAGGAAGGAAACCTCGATGAAGAGGCCCCCGAACGCCTCAACGAACCTCTAGCAAAAGCATTCCAAGACCTTGCACCACCTCACGAGGCAGAGAAGGACTGAAACCCATTAAGTCCCATCAACATCTCAAAAAACCGAACCTCCACACAAAATCCATTTGCAACCCAATTTGTTGCACCCTGTAAACACCCCTACAGTAACCCGAAGTCGGATGAAGGCTCTTGTGCACCAAAAGCATGCCTCACCGCCGGGGCTACGCGCTGGTCCTGGGCATCTTTTGCAAGCTTCAGGGTTTAGGCTGTTTAGGATTTTGGGGGGGTTCAGGTCGAGGATTGATTTGAGGGTCTTTTAAACTCAATGTCTCTGAGGTATAGGGAACAGTCTTGCAGGTTTGTTCCAACTCATAACAGAATTTATGACCCCATGGGCAGTCCTGCACGCAATGCTGCAATATTATGGGTTTGCTTGGTCTTTCCATCCAAGTTGCTTCACACCCTGTGGGCTTGCAGCTTTACGAACTTGTTGAAACCTAGAGGATGCACTCCCAGTCTGCCCGTGCTGACGCAGCACTCGCTTGAGGCCCTCGGAACCTTGACAATGCGGATGAAATGGTTGTAGAAACACGATTCCGCCCATGCGGTGGGATGCCGCTCGACCTCGTCGTCTAAGTCCATTGGAAGCCCTCAAGCAGTGCGAAACAGAACTCCTAAGATCGAAATAGATCCCAGACTAAGCCTGACTCAGGTTTCAAGCTCCCGCACCCTTCGCATTGCTCCCAGAAGACCTGAGTACCGAAAACGAACAGCTAGAGGTCTCTAGCCCTCACCTGACCTAGAAGCCTGATGAGCCTTTGACTCCGATCCGGAACACATTCGAACCCTGAGCCCCTGAATGCAACGGTCACCACGGTCCAGAATCCGACCACCAAGGCCCTACGAAAACTCGCCCAGAACCAGATATCCTTGCAGCACATTGGATCTGCAAGAAGCTGCTTGTAGCAGTGAGCAGTGGCATCCTCGCAGGGTGAGTTTCAAATCCTGTGTGGCAACGCTTGGGAAGTTCAGCGCCACAAGCGACACCTATTTCAAACCTTTCCAGAGCATAAACGCGAAGCTAGCCTCAAACTTCAAACTTCCAGGCTAGTGGCCCAATTCCCGAACCCGCCATGATGAGTAACTTGAAGTCAAATCAGGGTTACACAAGCCAACTCTCGAAGCTGCGTGCTGAAGAGCTCCGGCTGTGATATGGGCAGGGGTTCGGGCTAGGGTCTTTGAGGTTTAGGTTTGGGGATCGTAACTCCTGAAAGTTTTGTTACAGCCCGTGCAGGTTTCCACGTCACCCTAAAGTTCCCTGCTGGACTGCTGATGACTGCTGGGTAATCAGAAGGCATCGGGGGATCGGTATTCCAGGCTGAGGGTTTCATTCAACTTGACGATGCTGCAATACCTGTACCTGCAAGCCCTCTACTGAAGCCCTCGACCCGTGTCACGCCTTACAACCCTGAGTTTCCTAGCTACATCCTAGCTCTGACGAATCTGACGAAATAATGATAAATCCTAGAACACCCTCAAGGCCCAGGATCTTCCAATCCTTGGCAGGCGAAAAAAACCCTCACCTGACTGCTAAGTTGAATCCCGTACGTTGGAGAGTCTCTTTCCCATGTCAGGGCAGACGAACCAATCTTCTTACTGTATGGTGTTATCATGTGAACTTCTGGGCCTTGCCAGGCCGACGAGGTGCGGGGGGGCATGTGCTCTGTCTCATGCACGGCGAGATGCAACGCTTCAACATGATGCCCATGTAATATCTCACCACGGCAATGGGCTACATGCTGAAAGACTCCAAGCTGTGCTTCTTTCGTGGGCCAGCTGGCCCAGCCCTTGTGCGAGAGATGCGCTTCGTCTGCGAGCTTTAGATGGAGCGACCCACGCTAACATCAGCAGCGGCCCCAGACATTGCCGGTTTTTGTGCGAGAAGCACCACATGTGCTGGTTCGTCCGGTGGCGATTCCATCGGCATTTCTGGGGCAGAAGGTTTCGACCGCAATGGTCAGAGGCAGAGGAAGGAAGTCCGAAGTCGCTGACTGCGACTAGGGGTTTGGGGCTTTATGGTTTTGGGCTTGAGGAAGTCTTTTGGGGGCGCCCTCTGAGTTTCCTGCCACGCGATATGGGAAGCCCGAAGCCAAGCTGGCACACCCTGAGATTTGTCGTTCCGTCTACAACTCCACATGAAGCCTTGTAACCATGAACCCAAAGCCTAGCTCTTCGAGAACTAGGGTGCCAGGAATTATTCCCGACACTGCAGCAAACAGAATTGAACAGTGCGAGCCAGTCCGTCATGTATTCGTGCAGCCCGCTGTTGGACAACACGGTGGCCTGAAAAAGGTTGCTTGGGATCCCGGACCTCACCATATTATGGCGTGTTTAATGACAGATTTGGGCTGGCAGGTATGGTGTTTAGGGCTGTGACTGTTGCGCCTATGCATGCACAATGTTTAGTAGCTCCACAACTTGCGAGGGTTCGGAGGGCGTCGACTGTTTGGGGCCCTATGCCAAGAACTGACATGTCCTTTGACCTAAAGACCTAGATCACCCAAACCCCAACCCATGCACGCAATCACCCCAGCTACAGGTGAAAAGAATGGTGACAACAGAGATTGTGCTTCACCGTTCGCCCACTTCGGTGGGACGAAAGACATTCAAAATGGAGCAACGCCGAAACCCCAACGCATCCTGAATAAATCCGCCTTAGTGCTCAAGCTCTTGTGCCTTGCATTTTCGTCTGCTACGTGTCTTCGGAGTACAAAACTTATCAACTCTGGCATGATAAGCTCACGTGTTCTAGGTTTCAGTAATCCCCATGTCTTGGGTGGCCGAAGGACGAAGAAAAACGGAAGAAGAGTAATGACTCATGCTATGACGACAGGTACCAGTGCTACCAGTCATTGCTACCATCAGGGGTTCGTTTCAGCTCTCAGTCTCTCCTTAGGTACTCGCATTTTTGTCCGCTCCTCGTCTTCGGGGGGCCTAAGGCCGAAGGCAGAGGTGACCACGTTGCTTCTTTTGGTCCCAGAGCCATCTGAGGCTTCAGGAATTTTCGCGATTGCCACTGGTGGACATGCCGGTTTAACGGTCTACAACCGAGAGCTTTGTAAGGCGCTAAACGCCCTATGTCTGCATGCATGTATGCATGCTGTGATATGCTGTGATATGCTGTGATTTCTGTAAAGATGTAAAGTTCGAAAGCACAATTTTCGACGCCTGAGACCGTCCTGAATCCATAAACCCAAACCGTTTTCCAAACCCCCATGCTAGTCAACCTCTGACCCAGCAGCAGAGGCCTTCCCAGCTGCCCGCCATAGGAAAGCTGCAAGGAGCACCTGCTGCGAATCTCGTTGCTTACGGACTCTGCAGTGCCGACGTATCCCTGCACCCAAGCCGAAACTGTACAATGCCCTCAAACCTACAAGCTGGAACCAAAGCAGATGTTCCGAGATGAACTGTGCAATACGCTCCCAAACCCACGATGGACTTTAACTCTTTGTGGCTGTGAGCTAAAACAATCTCCCTCTGCCGGGCATGCTGGTATGCAGCACATGTAGTGCCCGACGGAGATTTTCTGGATCCCACAAACCGCACGCTTAGCAAATGCCTGATCCTGACCTCCTGAAAGCAAACTCCCTGAAGGCCCCAGTCCCCGAACTCTGGACCGCTCGCCTGCCGCGCTGCTCGAGGCCGCATGCTGCTCACGCCTGCGAAGCTGCAGTGAGGCAGAGCTGTGCAGGGCAAATCTTTAGGGTTTCGAAACCCTGGAGATCGACCTCCCGAAGATGCTGCAGGCGTTCTTTGAAAAACCCAAAACAGCTGCAGAAGCTCCAGAAACAACGTCGACGTGCAATTCGCATTCGAGGATGCTGTGTCTTGGTTGCAATGCCCTCGTCCAAGGAATCTCGGTCTTGGGGGCTTGAGGTTTTGTGTGAAATACAGGCGGCCTTAGCAGTAGGCTATGCGTAAGTCCCCCCCGGCACACACACACACACACAATCGCCAAGGCCAGGAAAGCTCTACTCTGATCCGGACTTCTGATACCTTTGTAGCATATTGGCATATTGCGTATGCTCGCCCGAAATGCCGGCACCCTTGTGTCTCGGTGTCGACAGCTCAAAGGCTTGAATGTGCCAAGGGCTCCAGCTGGGGCAGCTCATGCTGCTAAATAACATCATATAATTTACTCAGCCATGCATCTGGCGCATAGATGCCCGAAGCCGCATGATCTGCCCCGTACGACGAATCTTGGCCTCATGGTCCCAGGTGTATTTGCTGGACAGCCCCGTTCCCAAATGTTTACGCCGGCTAATGTAAGGTTTGGTCGGTGAGTGTGCTTTTGTTTTACTGTCCTGTTGGTGAAAAGACTTGACTTGGCACCCAAACTGCTCGCTAAAACCCCAAACTCTCAAGCCCGAAAGGCTCAGCCTGGCGGGTTCACCGCATGCCGGCTGCAGTCGTTCGAGGCTTTTAGACTCGTACGTTGCTTGTTGGCCTTCGAGCTCTTAGACTCTGTAGGGCCGCATGATGTACAGTTGATTGTGTACTGAGAGGCTTAATCGGGGTTAGGGGTAATTTAAGAAAGCGTAGGATTGAAGGTCTCAGATTTGGGATCCAGGAATGAGGAAACCATGCCAAGGTCAGGCCGACCATGACTTCGAAACAAGTGGCTCTTCTCAGGTTGTTTTGGATTCGTCGGATGGTATGTCGTTGGGTTCTGCTACGGTTGTCGGGCTCAGCGTTTAGGGTGCGGGCCAAATGGCTGCGGCGAAGCCGACTCCCGAACTTCACGCCGCAATGCAAATTACTGCAGGAATAGGACCACTGACAATTCTCCAGCGTGCCGGTGACGAAAAGTGCTGTGAATCACACTCCTAAACTTGATAACGGGTCTCCGACGGCCGTCGAAGCTCTTTGGATTGCAAGCACTATCCTTTACACACTTCCCTAATCAACTCGAACCTTCATCATAGTACTGTATCATCAGAGCCCACAAACTGTTGGGTATTGGAGATCTCAATCTTCATGCTCACTTTGTTTGCTTGTTTGCTTGTTTGCTTCTGTTTCTGCAGGCCCGTCACATGCCCTGCTGCAAACTTTCTAGCACACTAGCATTTTGGTTTGTCGACTGTTGGGCCGTTGGGATTTGAGAGTCAGGTCAAAACATGGGAAGATAACTCAGGAGTGCTGAGACGCTTTGCTGAGCTCTCATTGATATCAATCTATGGGTGTCTATGCCGCCTCCAGTTTATGTAGAACTTCGGTGCCCATTTGCAAGGGTGAGGCGTGCCGTTTGCTGGCAGTGATGGTGTGCCCAGGCTCGGATGTGGGGGTTTAGGGTTCGGGCTGTGGTGGCCTAAGCCATAATCCTACCGCTAACTCTATTGAAGAAGCCTGAAATCGTCAGCGACTCCCGTCAGTCCCAAGACACGCAAGCTTTTGTGCAAGCGCGATGCGTATGAAGCCTGGTAACACGATGTGAGTCTGAGTGGACGGTCCACCGCAACATCAAAGTGATTCTCCTCCGGACCCCTGAGACGGCTATGCAAGGAGTACCACTGTTCCAGTATCATTGCTCGTAGGGTTGCAGTGCCCGGCCCCTGGCCGAAGCAGTCAGAGCTTCCCACAGGGATCCCCCCGTTTCCTGGAGGTGTCCACACCCCCTCCCCTCCTTCATTCCGTGATTTCGGGTGTCGCCTTGCTGTTCACCTGCAGTCAGGGGGCCCAGGCAGACGACGCGAAGCGTTTACACTTCCTTTTGTCAATCAGAACCAGAGAGAATATATCATACGAGTAACTGTTATGGGCACCGTTGTCGTCTGTAGGTTTGGGAAGAAGGCCATGCTCATGACTATGATCTGTGCAGTTCTCATTATTCAGCATACCAACCTTTACTAATGCTAGCAGAAGCAGTGATGAAGATGAACCCACGGCCTGTAGTCAGGCGTTGCGATTCTTCAGATGCAGCTTATCAGCTTGATCAAACATCCTTGGCAGGGATCCGTAGGACAGCCTTCAACATGTCCAGAGCGCCTCCGTCTAGAATCACAGTGCCCTAGCCACTGGCACAAGCCTTGGCTGTGAAACCCTTCGAAGCCCAAAACAAGTAAGCACCCAATCCCCCAACTTGCTAACGCCCAAATGACGCGCTGAATCCCGAGCTCCCCAAGCCCCGAACACCAGGGCCTAGCAGGCTAAAGCTGTTGGAAGGGTCGAAAGCCCAATCGCTCGCACCGGGGAGGTGTCAGCTCAGGGCTGCGAGTATAGCAGTTGAGGACTTCAAGTTCAAGGCTGTCGGTTAAGGGTTAAAGGCTTAAGCTGTGTTGGGGGTTGAAGGGTTCGGGCTAAGGCCTTACATAGGGTCTAATGGCAGCGGAGAAGAAGCCTGCTGTCGTCAAGCACCTTCGTTAATGATTGGCTGAGCCGTCGCGGCCAATCTCACCTAATTCTGGTATCCTGCGCATAGAGATTATACAGCATGGTTTTGCAGAGCCTTCCCTATTGGTCACGAACATGTTCAAAGGGAAGGGAGAAAAGGGCGTTCATGAATGCTGTCTAGTCCTTGTATGGAAAGACTTGACAGGAGGTCACTACATCAGGCTCTCCTGTGGAAATTTTGCCTTACTGCTATCGAACATCCCTGGCCGTCCCCAAGCTTGAAAGGGAAGAATATGAGATTTCCAAATGTACCAGGGTTTTTAGATGCTCTTCGTGCAAAGACCCGAAAAGAGGCCTAAGCCCTATAACTTTACAAAGAGAATCTGCATGGGCAGGCTGGGTCGGCAGGGCTTCTACCAAAGCCTCAACTTGGACAAAGAAACTTAACACCCGATAAAGTCAACACGCAAAAAGCCATAATGATTTGTTAGTAACCGAGCACTGTCATCCGAGAGGCGCCGGCCCGCGTTCGAGCCATAAACTACACTCACTCTGCACGTGGCCCTCGAGGAGTTATCTGGGATCCTATTTTGGGCAAGCATGAGGAGCTTAGCCTCAACATGCGAGAATCCAAACAAATCCTGCATTATAAGCAATGAGAAAAGTCCCACTCCCCAGGACCAAACAAAACACAATCTTGTTGTCTCTCACAGAAATAAACACACACAGACACACACACACACGCACAGACATTAACAAATAGATACAGAGACAAGAATAAGCACATAGCTAATTACCAATACTAGTAATACTGATGCGAATACGAACAGAAATTATACATGTACATGTACATATACCTACATCTACACCTACGTCTACATCTACATCTGCATCTACATGTACATACATATACATACATATACATGCATATACACGCATACATACACACACACACACACTATGGTATATTTTATTCCATTCAATACTATGCTAACACATTCTGATGTCATATATCATGGCATATTATAACATGATATGATGTATTGAGTTGTATTCTGTTATATCAGGTTAAATTGAAAACGTACGCGTACTATATGCTACCACTACAAACTACTATATTACATTTCACTAACTTAAGCTATGCGTTAGTATGTTACATATTACGATCTTGTTAAATGATTTCTATTTGCACAACATACTCGACTGAAATCCAGTTGGAAGTAGCATTAGCGTCAGTATTCGTATATTAGCCTTAATGTTAGTGTTGCTATTGGTCTTAGCAATGGTATTGGTATCAGCACGAATATTGAGAGTCTCTGAATTTTGCTTTCATTACCGTCATTTTTCAAATCGCAACCCAAGACTGTCTTGCTGTCCAGTTTTAACCGTAGACCCTAAACTCAAACTCTGCGGCAGCTGCTACATTTGAGCGTAGGAGTCTAATGCCTAGGCTCAAGAACTAGTACTCCCGCTTGGGAAGGCGGGCTTGCATAAGGTTCGGGATGGGAAGCCACAAAGCTTCGCTTGTTCCAGAGTGAGAGGCCACATCTACAATCTCAAAACTGTGCTTGAGAAAAAATGCAACTATAGTGCAAGCTGAGGCGAAGTCTCACGGGCGTGCAATCGGCTGTTGAGTCGAAGCTTCTCTTGGGTTGGAGATAGGGCGGTGGTGAAGGGTGACTACCATGTCACGATGGCTAGGTCTCCAAACTCCGTTGGGACCGACAGCAGACCACAACTTTAGGGCTGACAACTCTAGTTTGAGCTACCAACGGTGTCTTTGGAAGAGTCGTGTCTGAAGCTGGCTTCGCTGAGCAACCGGTGCATGCGTAGCCTCCTGAAATGGTATACTTGGTGTAATTGCCCCGGAGAACTCGAGAGTGCCCAAATCCATCAACCCCGCGTCCCGGGCGTTAAGGCTTAGAGTTGTCTAGAGGCAGCTGGATATTTAGGGCACAGGTTAGGGCTTGCCGGTTACCATCCTGTTGCCCAAGCCCTCAATCCAACGGGGAATGTTCGGCAGCTAAGCCACTTAAGCTGCAGGTCCTGAAGTTTCGTACACCCGGCTCAGACAATCGTCCCAGGTTGCTGCTGGGGGAAAAGTATACAAATCACGTGCGGCAATGCCCCCTCGAGCGCGAGGGAGGCCGAAATTTTCCGGATCATACCAGGGAGTTTCTGTTGTCACGTGCGTACACTGATGCGAGCCTTACACAAAGGCTTCCGCACTTTGGGTGAACCGGGCCGCACTGCACTTAAAGTCATGCCCTGAAAGGCATCGTGGCTCACATGTGGCGCTCAACCTAATTCCGTGTCTGGAGAATGCAACCTGGGCATCGGCTACTGAGCTACTGTGATGTCTGATGTAGAAGGGCAACCAGAAAAGCACTCAGAGCACAGACACATCGCACCCAGGATCGCCGGACTTATGGTAACAATGATCATGTGGCGTCGTGCGAACATCCGAGCTTCGTGGCTTTGGCCAAGATCTCACGTGCTCCAATTACAGAATTGAGCTGTTGGCCGTTTAGTCTTCCGCAGCTCGAACAACCCCATGACAACTAGAATCATGTGAAGTTCGCTGTCGCAGTCGCACCGACATTGACCCTGGGTTTGCCTTAAGGTAAATTTAGGCCAATCGCTTTGAGTCTTTCAGGCTGATTTGTGTAGGAGCGAAATTGAAGGCATCCAGATATATCATCGGGCATATACTGGGGATCGCAGCTAGCCCTCCTTCTCTTCAAGACTGACACTATGCGGGAAGAAATGAAATCTAACTCGCCGAATGCTAAGATGCAAGAACCTAAAAGTTGACAGTGTGGCTCTACCGGACCTCCCCCCAAAGCTGACAGGAAGTAGGACGTCGACCGTGATGGTGAGGATGCTGATGACGATGATCATGATCATGATGGTGATGACGATGATGGTTAGGAGGAGGATGATGATGATGATGCTGATCTTGGTGATGAGGGCTACACTTAACTAAACGGTTTGGATGATACCGGTGAGGGTGGGGGTGGTGGGAGTTGGGGGTGAGGGGTGGGGGTGGTGGGGGGTGGTGGTGTGGTAGCAGCAGTTTCATAGACCCTTCGGGGATCGCACACAAAGTTGCGCGGGAGAAAGCTGGAGTGTTGCCTGCTCAAGGCATCGCATCGGATTTGGGGGTGGGGTTTAAGATGTTGGGTTTGGAGGCTGGGGTTTGCTATTTGAGGTTTAGGGTGTCTTTCGAAATTAGGGTTTCGTGATTTGGGATGTTGGATCCTGCCCAGGATGGAAACGTGCTCTGACTCCGAATCCGCAAACTTCAAGGGTTTCACAAAACCCAGCGCTTGGGGTCAAGAGCCAAGGGTTTAAGACCAGGAGTCTAGGAAGCTGCTCTATTTCGAGTTTCGGAAATATAAGCGTCCTGATCCTTCCTTCTCCTGCTGACTCACAGTTTCGCACGGGCTGACGAAAATGTTTAAACAAGGGCGGCAAGTCAACCCCGAAACTTAGACTTGCCTGCAAAGAACTGTACATAAGTTCCTGCAGGCTGAAGCTATCTACGGGACGAGGACAGCTTACCCCCGACCAAAGAGCACATGCGGCACTCAAAATTACAGCCTCCGCCCAGTGAAGACCTCAGATAACTCACAGCGCTCAAAGGCTGGTGCCGCCTTAGGCGGGGAGGCCGCCACGGCGAGGTCCGAGGACGTTCTCCGGCTTCTCCTAAGTGGAAGCGTTTAGTATGGCTCTTCCTGACGAAGGGTATTCCCAACGGTCGAAGACCTTTTCAAGGACCTTTTGATGGGTTCCTGGATTCGGGTGTGGGTTTTAGTGCTCATTGTTGTGGCCTTTTCTCCGTCGGAATGTCTTGCCTTCTCATTGACACCAATCTGTCAGGTCTCTCGATCTCAGAGTGTGCGTTTTGTTGTGATGGATATCTACACGAAATCCGAGAAGAGACTGTGAAGGGATGTTTCCTGTCGGCGGAGAGTCAGCGGGGCTGGCTTTCTTGGTGGTCTTTGTTCATGTGGCCTTGTGTTCCGATCTAGCGTTGAAGTTGTGCAATAGGGTCTGATATCTCCGAAAGTCCCATGCAGGGTTTCGAACGAGATGTCAGCCAATGTGCTTCCACGAGCATTCTCTCCGACACAGCGCAATTCCAGAACCCTTCTGAATGCAGGCACTAGAAAAAACCCAACATTAAACTAACTGGGATGATCAAATGCTCAAGTTGAAACCTTGCATAGCCATAGGAACTCGTCGCCTCTAACCCTCCATGACAATCCGAGAGGCCTGCCTGAAGGATCTGGGTCGAGACTTCGCAAACAGAGGGAACACGAAGCGCATGAGTACGAACATCCGCTTTATGACCTACTTACCGGTGAGATCCTCAGAACTCTTCCGCAATATTCCGAAGTCCATACAGCCTTCTATAAAATCGGTAAGAGCTACGCCGCACCCAATCCCTGGACTGGGGGAGCTTCAAGGATTTGCCCCACATGCTACGCCCAAGATCCCACAACCCCAAACCCCAAAGAGGACCTCACAAAGTTCAACAGATGCTACTTGTACATCCCATAACTCCCCAGGAGCAAAAGGCCACTTTAAGCCCCATTTTGTTCAAGGTCCTAAAACCGCATCGCTCAGTCACGAGCGGGAGCGCCCAGGCCCAGGACGTTTGTGCACCGCAGGTCCTGTCATAGAAGTGTCGGATGTGTTTAGAGTTGAGGGTTTAGGTGTAGGGGCTTGGTCTAAGTAAGGGCTTAGGAATCTGCATTTCGTTTTCTGCCCTAGGTTTTCGGGTGAATCGTTTAGAGGGATCATGACGATCGTGCTAGACCAGTATGGTCTAAGCACTCCGACGGAGGCTTTTGGGCCCGACTGGGATCGATTGTTTACTGTTTCAGTGATTTTGGGGGATCGGAGGTCGCAGGTACGTGGATTAAGGGTAGAGATGGGGAATATCGTCGTTGTCCTCGCTGGCACAAAACCTCAAACAAGGCCGACAACAAGGGAAAGCTTCGCGCCGATCTGGTATAGAATAGCGAACGCTTGCAGCTTCAGCACCTCCCGGTGAAATCCGTCGGAGCCACCGTCGTTGACTGCATGCGCAATTGCGAGATGCCGGTGAGAAGTCATAGCTCGCCCGAAATCTCACGATCAACTACGGCCCTCAGCATAGCAAGTGGAACTCTCCTTGAAGCATTGCTCCATGCGCTCCACAGTAGACTCCTGTCGCAGCACACGTGGGTTTGGCTGAGGGTGTCGAGTCGTTGGCTTAGACAAGGCTTTTGCGTCGTTGAAGCAGTCAGGTCCTCTCATTCTTGTGTTTTGGAATGGAGCGGGATTGGGCGATGTTGGAGCCTTGCTTCAACAAGCCTTGCCTGCGGAAACACGGACGAGCAGTTGGAGTCAGGTTGTTTTCTAGCAGCCGGAAGCGAAGGGAAGCAGAATCTCAAGATGAGCCGTAACCTCAGAGGAAGACAGGGGACTAGAGAGAGAGAGAGGGAGGAGAGAGAGAGAGAGAGAGAGAGACAGAGAGAGAGAGAGAGAGAGAGAGAGAGCGAGAGAGAGAGCGAGAGAGAGAGCGAGAGCGAGAGCGAGAGCGAGAGCGAGAGCGAGAGCGAGAGCGAGAGAACAAAAGCAGCAGATGCATACATGGAAATAGACAGACACTTGCAGTTATGCACAACATACATGTTGCATCCATCCGCCCATCCATCCTTCTCCATCCAGGATGGATGGCTGGATGCACACACAAATCCATACACATCTTTAAACATGATAAGTACAAAATGCGTAAGTGCTTGCGTAAATGCAGACTGTGCACCACCATGCAATGCCATGCTATGGCACGCAAGCACATACCATACATGCGCATCAACAAACACATAGGGTTCGCAAGTTAGGTCCACCATTCCATGCTACGACAGGCTCCGGCAACGAGGATTCGGAAAGTGTGCCATTGCGGTGCGGTGGTGCAACCAAAGCCTGAGAGAAAAAACATAAATAAGACTACCCGATAAAACACAAGCCGCATGTAAACCTATCCGACAAGCCTGCACTCGGAAACTCAAGCTCACAGTGCTTAAGGTAAACTTTGCACTGCGCTAAGCCCGAAGCGCTGAAACACCAGGCCTAAACCCTAAAGGCCCTAAAGGCCCAAAATCCTTGACCTGCAGGCCGGGACCGGGAAGTCTCAAGGCCTGGCCTTTACTTGCTGAACCCAACCCCGAAACGCCACATGAAACGAGGAGATTCCTTGGTCCCTGGTCCTCTGCCGACCTCATGCAGGCCCTGGGGTCGTAGTACTTCTTGTTGGGCTTCTCAGAGCCTTCGGGCTGTGGGTCTCTGGGAGCTTCGAAAGTCTTAGGGCTTGGATGTTGAGCTTTGCTACATTTTGGTCTTTAGGGTCTAGTTTAGGTTCGGAGATGGAGTTTTGCATTTAAGATTTACGGCTTCAACATCCGTTGGGCCGCGGTATTATAGTATTAACAAATCTCGCAGCGCTTCCGCAGCCGTTTTGTTGTGAGACGTCAGAGCACCCCATCAGTCTCTCCCTCCCCCTCTCGCTTACACCGAGTGCTGCACCATCCGGGTTGCCAATCTGGCCCTGGAGGTAGTCGTGATACTTTGCCTGGCACGTGGGTTGGAGTTTGGGCCTCTTGGAGATAATAGCGCAGTGCTCGTTCAGGTCTTGGGCTCTACTGTTCAGGATTGTAGGGGTGCAGCCAGATCAAAAGCCTGATGCTCTGACTTCGGATCCCTTTCCCGGCGGTGGTCGAGGCTAGTCACAGCAAGCTTGGTCCGTACAGACCAAAGCAACTCCGTTCCGATTCCGGGTCTGAAGGGCAGAGCTTAGGTCTGAGGCCTTTTCCTGCGCATCACAGCCCCGAATTGCTGAACGGCAACACCGAAACTCGGGAGTAGCATGGTTTCGGGATCTGACGGGTGTAAGTTTCTGTAAGCATTCCGCAGATGATTGAGTACTGAGACTCTGTAGAAAAGCGTCAACAGTCTAAAGACTTCAGCCCGTGGCCTCGAAGTCCTTGATGCCCCTCCAGTAGGCCCACTGCCTCAGCTTGCACGATTGCGTCGACAGATTTAGGGTTTGGGGCTTGGGGCCAGAGCTAGAGCTCAGGTCGAATTGGGAGTTGCGGGGGCGGCCTCGTCCACCAGGATTGCTTCCTACAAACACCTAGGACCCAAACCCCAAATAGTCAAAGCCCGGAAGGTTGAAATTTTGATTATAGGTTTTGACGAGCGTTCTAAGCCCCGGTCTTGGAGCACTGCATCTGTAGTGAGTCCGCCCGAGGCAAAACTTCGCTTACTCACAAACTTCCGAATACAATGCACTGCGCGAAGAACCCGCCGAGGGATGGACGTGTCAGTGTCGATGTTCATCTTGATCACGCCATAGTCCACGGCCTGTCGGTTGGTGACAGCTTTTGAGGATACTATGTAGGGCTCATAGCCTGAAACCCCTAACCCTACAGAACATCACGCCCTGGTGGCGTGCTTTTTCGTGTGTTCGTGTTTTCACTTGCACTCTCAGATGGCAAGCTCAGCAAGCTCTTCGTTTCCCGCAACATTGTTTTTGCAGCATACAACATTTTACGACGTGTTCTGAATTGACAACAAATTCCACCAAACCATTTGAAAATGTTCGGGCATAACCGAACACCGGTCCGAGAGAGATAAAGTTATGGGACAAACTTTCAAGGACATAAGGGCATGGCCTTAAGGTGTGGCTCTAGGCCTCTAGGCCTTGGAGTATGGAGGCCTGGAGCCCTGGAGCCCTGGGGGGGGGGGGCGCCAAAAAAAAAAGAAAAAAAAAATCTTGTGTGCAAAATCTCTGGCCAATTTTTTTTTTTTTTTTTTTTGGCGCCCGGCCCCCAGGGGCCATCCGGAGGGCGCATGTCTGTAAGCAGAGGATGCCTGGAGCCTTCGGCCTTTGGCACTCCCAATCCAGCGTTGCTCAATCATTTCAAGGTTTCCAGTATGCCACCAATCCTGTCCTGTCCAATGAAACATCCCTCTGTCAAGACTTTACGCTTGCTAGTGTTGTCCACCACCTAGGAAAGCGGCTCCAACACCTGAAAACTGTGACAGAAGTATGATGGGTAATTCATTCTACACAGTAAAAGTATGATGGGAATAAGATCCTTGTACCGGGACCCAAGTTCAGAAGGAGTTATTGGGCCTCGAACCCAAATGCATATGATGGTCCTAACCGTCTCAAGAGATGCTGGGTGGCGAACCCAAAACCTTAGACTGTAGAAGATATTGGACCCTCACCCAGAAACTTAGACAATGCAGTAAAAATTGCAAGCTACAAAATCCTTGTTACATTTGAGGCGGAACATATATAGTTACCTGGAAGCCAACCTTGGTATATAGGTGTTTGTACCAACATATATATGTATGTATCTATATACACGTCTGTGTATGCATGTTGGTATATGACATGAAGGCATGCATACACACCTGCATATGGATGTGTATGCTTACATACACACATGCTCATGCTGTTTCCATGTTCATGCTTTTCCCATCCTTATGCACACATACATATATGCTTAATACATATGTACATACACGGGTATATACGTACATATTTAAGTATCACGGAAACATGTGCAATATTTCTGAAATAAGCGAGCATATGTGTATGCAACAATGAGGCATTTAGGCAGCCATGCACTGAAAGGAAAATGGAGGGCCGCAGGCTCCGATCCCAAACCCCGAAAGGGCATGGTGGGTACAGGATGCGGAATTTCAAATCTGTGTGGAAGCACGTCCTCCACACCTGTACATATATACATCTACATATACATGTAATATATGTGTGTGTACATATATATATATGCATAGATATGCACGTATACAAGTTCATGCACTCTCGAAGCCTATGCAACCATATACAAGTTCGTGAACTTTGGAAGCCCATGCACGCGCACACACATGTATATGCATAAATCTATCTCTATATAAATATGCACATATAGATAGGTTTTTTTGCGATATACATGCAAGTACCTGGGTATGTAACCGCAAGGCCACGATGCAGTTGCACACACGATGTAAATTGGAACCTTGCAAGCATATTATGGGTGGATGACACATGTATACATGCATACACACACATATAACTTTGTGTGCATCACGGAAATGGGTAATTACATAGTCTTTGGGATTTACATGGAAGTGGGTGGATGATGGCAAACAACAGGTCTTCAATAGAATAACTGATTAACATGCCCTATTACACCGTAAGCTAATCCTTAAAAGGTGTGGCCCACCCAGCCAGAAATGCAAATCACATTAGGGGATGCTGGGAGACCACCAGAATAAAAACCAGAGTCTGAACACTTTAGTACATATCACGGGCTACACTTATCCACGAAAGATATATAGTGTGTAGCGAACCTGAGTACCGAAAAAGATGACATGTGTCCAGAGCATCCAGACTCTACTGGAAGACATTCGGCTGAAACGCAGTGTTGCGCATGGATGTAATGAGCCAAACCCCCGTAGAAGTTCGATGAGTGGCGGAACCACAACTGGATCCTCAAATCGATGACTGTTTTCCCAAATACAGGCAGACTAGAAGATATTGCACTCTCAATCCAAGGCTTCAATAGTAGATGACGGGGTAGCAAACCTTCAAAGGTGGCAAACCCCTCAGAGCTTTATAAGTGTAGCCACGGCTTCAGATGCGGTTGTATATACACATCGATGACGGTCTGCCTGTCAATATAGTCGCTTTTATGCTGCAGCCCACGCCACAATTTCAATCCCTAGTTGAAGACATGATATATACAATAAGTTACAGGTCAGCATTCGTATGCACTGTAAATATACACATTTCCATAAACACGCATCCATTAAAGCCAGATGCATATGTGGATAGACACCCAGGGGTTGTGATGGATTCTTAATGATTTTGACATGATATGCCAGATCACGCACCTCAACTTCAATGGAGATGCTGGATGGCAAACCTCCTCCCTCTTCCCCAACAAACTCCTACTTCGTGACATGCCCAAGACTCAAAATCAAGGGTGCATGCCTGGATGAGGCAACACAACGCTTAATATTCTGGGTGCAAAAACTCGTGTGAAAACCTCTAAATTACCGAGAAATACACGCCACCAGGGCGTTGCACTCTCTAACCCTAACCCCAACTCAAACTCTAAACCCGAAATCCCGTGCAACCCATGGTCCAAGCACCAATTTGCCAAAGCCTTCAACACTCAAACATTTTTGAACCCAGAGCATTAAACCAAAAAGGCAATTGTCACGAATACCCCACACCCCAAACCTGATATGAGCCCTAATTACTTTGCAAAAAAACTCAACCTACAGCCCTATATAAACCCCAAGGGGACACTAAATAGGTCTATGAAACCCTTTACACCACGGTAAAGCAATATCTAAGCACCCTCCCAAGCCCCTGTGATGGCAAATAACACCCCCCCTAACCCCCATAAAACCCAAAAGATGGGACCCAGGAGGAGAAGTGATGTCGAGGCCTCGCGGATGTCCGTAAGGTCTGAACCAGAGCCACCGTGGAAGACGAAGCTGACGGGCTTGGTTCCCTCCTGCTCGTCTTCCCAAGCGGCTTTATGAAGTCCCTGATACGGCTTAGTGGCATTGCCGAGGGTTGTAGAGGTTGGTTGGCTCTTAGAGCTAAGTTGGGCGGCCGTCCTGAAACTTTGCGTCCGAGAATTTGCGGAAGTAGGGTTCAGGATCAGGGCTCTGGAGTGTTCCGATTCAGGGTATAATTCGTATGTTTTCCAGGTGCATTTGGCAAGAAGCGTTGTTAAGCATCACTATCGAGGGGCTCAGGGTTTAGTTTTCTCAAGCTTCCCAGGAATCAGAAACTCCGATATCCCGTGGTCATCCTTCATTCACTGTCCACGCTGAGGAATCTCTGCTACAACTGCAGCAAGAAAAAACATGTTCCTTTGCTAAGCGGCTTTAAGAATCTTTGGTCTAGTCTGTTCTGAAGATTTAGCGCTTGGGATCACTGGTTGAGATTCGGTATATAATACCAAGCGTGCAAGAGCCAGAGGCTTGTGTACTCTTGCTGTTTCTTCGGCTGCTGGAAGTATCAATATTTTTTTGGATTATGTCACATCGTACCGCTCTGATAATTTCTTCGTCTCAGCATTAGTCGTTAATGCCAGGGCATGGGTTTCGGGGCTCAGGGTTGATATAGTGGCCTACACACGATGTGAATTAAACGCAAAGCTTGGGGTGTACGATGTCAGCATTCAGAGTTTAAGGGCGCTTGGGTTTAGGCGTACTATGGCGTACTGTAGAGTCTAGGGGTTCTTAGCCTAATGGGATTATTAGGTGCCTTGTCGTGACTTTGGCTTTACAGGGTGGGTACGCGCCCGAAGCACTCAAAACACCCGACAAAGCCGAAACCCCGAATTCCCAACAGGAGGGGGCAAGTAATGGAGGGGTTCGAGTTGAGGGCCCTCGACTCATCCCACCGTCAAACTTCAGCTCCTCGGCTCCGATCTTCTCGGCGATGTACCTGTTGGTCAGGTTTTAGGGTCCGAGGTTCAGGGCGTAGGCTTTGGGGCTTAGGGTTGGGACAAATTGGGGGGAGGGGGGGGGTAAAGGATAGATCTACGAATCTACGATGTAAGACGCGAGACATCCGCATCTGATCTGCTATGACCTCAACCCAGCTTTGTGCGTGCAAGAACCTACAGTTGCCGAGTTCCCTGACCTAAGATGAATACTTTCCATTGTGGCCAGACGCTGGATACCTAAGACGCTACATGTTGCCGACTCACCTACTGAAAACAAGCTCAGGTTTGGGAAACTCTTGCCCTGAAAAGCCACACAAGCCCAAACGCGAACTCCTAAACTCTATACTCGTCTCGTGAATTAACGGTTCCGTAAACCCGAAAGGCCCGAATCCCCCCAAAACCTAAGCCCTCAGTGCAACAACCGTGAGAGAGGTTCTCTGGGTCACTTCTGCGCAGCATCCAAAATCTTCGGCTTGAGCACCACGTTGCCGGGCTGGTACACACCTCAACCAAAGGGTCCCAAGTAGCTACATATAACACAGTACATAGGCTTTTCATGTTTAGAATGTACTGAAACGGTTTCTCTCAATTGGATGTGTAAGTGAGAAAGCCCCAGGTTAAAGCTTTTGGACTGGGCTCCCAAACCCTTTGGTTTGGGCGACCTAACCCAAGACTAGCAGTAACTACTGTGATAGCGGTCCTTGGTAATCGTAAAAGTTTTCTGCGAAAAAGCTGTGGGAAACCGTGAGCCGTGAGCGAGTGTTCTGGGCTTCTCCAAGATCTTCTGCATCCCCACAGCTTTCGTACGAGATGCGCCTGTGCAAACCCACAAACCCGCCCGGAATGCTTCAACACTCACAGCCCTTTCGCAGAGTTCCGGGCCCCTGGGTTCAGGGTTTTGGGATGGAGACCTCAAGAAGAGTTGAGGCTTTGGAACCTCGGATCTCAACGTTCCTTGCTTTTGCTGAGGTGCTGCTGCGCCTCCTTTCTCTCAACAATAGGCTTGGGACGTTAGCTGTTACTAACGCCTAGACCATTTTACATTCCCCTCCGTGGTCGTTCAATCGAAATCTCTTTTGAGCGCTTTCCTGCGGCTTTGCGATGTCAGGGTGGGCGTTCACGTTCGCATACCCGCTTTTTGTGGAAACTCCCGAAGGCACCAGGGTTCCTTACCGTGGTCATGACATCGCAAGTTGGGCCGGGCCGATGAGGCCGCCTCAGCAGGGCCCGGCCCGATCCGAAACCGCAGCGGCTGGGCTACTGCCGTTAGTGACCCGTTAGTGGAGACGTGACGACTTGGGCATGGGGGTCCCAAGCTTAGAAAGCTGTGGCCACGTTCGCCTCCGCGTGGACATCGGATATGGGCAAGAGACCCAGGAATTAGCCCCATCAACCGACTCTCACGCTTCCACGAACGATTTCCTTGGTATTGGCGAGCCGCCGTTAAGTGCGTCCTAGATGCGCTCGCGGCCGTGGACGTCCCTTTAAACCTCAACAGCCTGAATCCCCACACCCTACAGGATGCGTACAGGTCTCATTCTCCAAAGCTCGTGTGGAGTTCTGCACAGGGCTTTGCGAACCCGGAGAGCTTCAATTCCCTTACTTCCCAATAGCCACGGAACAACAGGTTAAACTTGCAGATCACTCAAAAACAAAGAACTCGCAACTGCAATCGTTGGCGATCTGGGGAAGCTTGCTTTATCCTCCCAAAGTCACCAAACGCAATCTCGAAAAAGCATTTTAGGGTTCGGGGTTTGGGGCTTATAGGCGGTCTTTCAGACAGAGCGCCGTGGACGTTGCCGAAGGCGGCCGCGATGGTAAAGAAGCCATTCGGAATCTGCTCTGGTCGAACTAGAAAGGGTCTCTTGGGGATCATGGACATGCAAGCGTCCATTGCTGGCTCACTAGAAGTGCACCTCACCCTCATAAACTGGACCCTGAAGTCTGACATAAACCCGCAAGCGCTGCGAAAGGAGTATACATGAAACAGCAACCTTTACCTCTTGTCTTGGGCTCCCAGAACTCTCGGGGCTGTGGCGTTTCGTCGCTAACTTCATGTATCGGATGCACCGTCAGTACAATATACAAAAAGCGATGACCAAATGTCAAGCAACCCCCCTCAATCCAGAAAACAAACAGTTGCGGTCCTCTGGTTGTTACTGTTACAGGTTGTAGGATTTTAGGGGCAGTTCTGGCCGTCTGGTTGCTATGCTTAAAGGTGTGAAGTGACCATCAGGTGGTTGAAAGTGTCGCGTGCCTGTGTTGTAGAGTTGGGATTTTGTCTTAAGGCTCTTCAGCTTTAGGATTCTACGTTTCGTGTGTGCTTTTGGTGAACTTCGAGCAAATCAAGACTGTGCAAGCCAGCGGTGGTCCCCTTCCTGAGGCTCTGCATTGCTGCTTGCTTGATTCTTGAGGTTTAGGAAGCCTTAAGGATTGAGGTCTTGGCGGCTTTTCGCGGTTAAGGAGCAATGGCAACATCCACTGTAAACATTGGGATCGTTTAACACACCCCCGCAGGATCAAATAGCTAGCCCCAGTGACGTGGAACTGAAGCGCCCTATCCCCCAGGTCTTAACCCTGTGCAGCCCCACGCCCCAAAACACTGGCCCTAACCTTAAGGAGAACCGGATGGGAACTTCCCAGGACCCGGCCAGGCCTTCGCCAAAGCCTCATACACCTGCCAAATCTCCTCACAGCTCAGGGGCGGTTTGGAGGTTTGGGCTTGAGGTCTATAGGGCGAGTTTAGAGGTTTGGGGGGTTTGGGACTCTTGGGTTACAGGTAGTTCCGGGCTTGGGTTTGAGAGTTTAGGGCTTCAGCCTGGCCTAAGGGCTTTGGGGTCGAGCTGAGCGATTAGGCTGACGGGACTTTTGGGTTTGCAGTGTAGGGCTCTGTTTTTTAGTTTGTCGAGGAATTGAGTGTTTGGGATCCAGCGTGCCATGTAGTCTGTGCTAACCCGGGAAGCATCAGGCGAGCGCTGTAATTGAATCGGGTACGTACTCAAGATTACACTCGCCGCCGGGGCACTGAAGATGAAGTTGAAACCAACCCCAATGATACTAAATTCTAGGTCATTCTCATAAACCTAAAATCATTAATCATAACCCTTAACGCCTGGATCCAGATGCTGAAGTGAATGGAATCTTTTTTAGAAGGCAAAGGGAATAATTCTAAGGTGTAAGAATCCTGTAATAATATGAAGTGAGTTATTTCGTGGGCTTTGTTTGTGTTCTTTTCAATGTAGCCCAAGCGAAAGCGAGAAAGAACCAAACAAAGCAAACGAAATATGGACGAAACAAAAGAGCATATTCTACAACTTTAATATTTTCTAATGATAGAAATCTTTACTGCTACTAGTTGATATATTATGGGAGAATTTATTAATACAAAGTCTGCGGGATGTGGGGCGCAAGAGTAGCAAGTTTAGGGTTCAGGGTTCAGGCGTTCAAGCGCCAAATCCCACAGAGACCCTCGTTTGGGGTTTAAGGGTTCAGGGTTTGGGCTCCAGGGCTATTGTAGACCTCACTCTGCAAAAATTCTTGAGGTCGAAGGCCCTCCACGAGCCCCCGAAACGGCCTCGGGCTTGGAGTAGAGATCCTCTGGGTTGGCATCCTGCAGAGTTGCTTTCAGCAGTTATATTATCAACAGATAGATACTACTACGTACTATCTGTCCGAAGAAGCTCAAGCTGCATGTAAATACTACCTAAATGAATGAAACGTGGATACATACATGTACGTGCGTATGTAGAACTGCTTAATGTGTTTCTTGATGCATCTATACATGCAAACATGTATGTGTGACATATGCCTACCCCTCTCCTTCTGTTGTAGAATCTGTTTCCTTTTGTGTTAGTGCTAATGGTCCTCATTCGTTCTTTTGGCCAGGGATGGGTGCGTTGAGGACTTCAGGTCTACGTGGTTAAAGGGTAGTAGACCATTGGGGTTCCAAGGTCTGAGGTCTGTACGACGGTAAGGGTGCAGGGTTTTGCTTAACTTAGCCCTACATCCTAAATACAAAACGAACCCAAGGTCCAAACCCCCAAATCCAAGACCCAAGCCCAGGACCCAACACCTAAGGACCCCAAACACAAGCGTTACTAACGGCTGGCACGCTCGAGGTCCAGTTTCGCCCGAGGCTCGACACCCGAGGCTGGAGCTCTAGAAAAACCAGAATGTTACGGCTTGGGCTCTGACATCCGAAAGACGACTCCCCAGACCTACCGGTGTTTTGGTCTCGGGGTTTAGAAGTTTGACGTTTAGAGAGCTTTATGGTTTAGCACTGGGGCGGGCTTTGAAAGGCTTAAAGCACAAACCTTCGGAGTTGAGGCTTGCTTTGCAAGTTTCACTGGTGGCTATAGTTTGCCTTTGAGCTCAAGCCCCAGCCTTGAGAACAAGCGTAGAAGCCACCCCAACTGGAGCTGTTGGGGGAGGGTTGGCTGTACCTCATTTACAGGTCCCACATGTTTAGGATCCGCCAGTTAGGGTCTACAGTCTACACCAGGGTGCCAGGTTCTGGAACTAATACTTCTCAGACCTTTACAACTCTACGATCAACTGCAACCCCATGGTTCTCTTGTTCACATCCTCAAAACACTGTGAAACCCAACGGCTCCTCGTTGTTCACGCCGTCCTCCTCGCCACCTGTGATCCTGCGTTGAAGGTTCTCTTGGCTTTCGGGGTTTCGCGAGGTACCTCTTTGTGGCCAGTAGGCTTAAAATGTTTGGGGTTTAAGGCCTTCTTGAAACGGCACGTCCTGCAGGGATTTAGGCCAACAGGCTTGCATAGGCGTTCAGGTAAAGCTTTCCAAGGCCTTCAGTCATGGAGTGTAAACAAGAAGCTCCGGATTTCTTACTTCAATCCTTTTTGCCTTGTATGTTGGGGCTTCAAGGGCTACGCAGACGCTCACAAAAATCCGGGCATTGGGGCCCCTGCCAAGGAAGTCCATTGTCACACAGACCCAGGACGTACGGCTCTTGGGGCTGAGCGAAGATAAACCCTCAATGCCAAGATCCTTGACCAAAAACCACCACCGCCAGGCGGCGATGTCGTCACTGCAGCTTCTTTGCGCACTATCGCGATTCGTGGTGCTTGAAGTTCATTGGTACGTACAAGTCTTGTCAGTCACCAACATCACCATCATCATCATCGTTAGTTTCACGATCATCATCATCATCATCATCATCATCATCTTCATATTCGTGCTCAACGACCAGACAACCAGCATAACCGGAACGACCATGACCATCGCCATCGGGATCAGCAACAGCATCGTCATCACCATGGTTGGCTCATCCCCTATATTGTCACTGATCACCGTGCTTCTGCTGCACAACAAACATCTGTCACTGTGGCTGTATATGCAGCCAGACTCCTTGTGAGTCGGCCCAGAGACGACACTTGACGCACGATCGCAGGCCGTGTTTGTGTCATCGAGAAACACAGAGTAAGTGCTATCATCACTCGGGGTGACCACCAAAGCTTCCTAGCTCGCCACCCCAAGCCATGCGACGCAAAACCCTCATTCATGCACCCCAAATTCAAAAACCCAATCACAACAGTGGCCAAAGCCTCAAAGCAATTTCCAAAGCAGAGCCTGTGTAACACTAAGCCCGGAGCCCAAAATCCCAGCTAATCCCAACCGCCATTCGATGCCAAGGGGTCCCCAACTCCATCTCGAGTCCGCAGTTAATCTTGGCCATCCTCTCCATGTACTTCACCTGTGAGGAGCTCCATATCCCTGAAGCAACAATAACAAGGGTCCATCCTGAATTCACTGCTCTCACGGTTCATGCCGTTGGGTGAAGCTTCAGAGTTCTCGGGTTCAGGGCTTTTGGGTATCGCCTTAGCTCCAAACAAACTCAGCTCCTTACTTTCCGTTTCTGCCAAGATTCCAACCGACTTCATGTTGCCAGGTGTGCTATGTCCATATAGTGACTATCCCAGCATCAATAACAACTAACTAACAATTACGTCCCAAGATTAGTAGACGCGTGTCAAGCTTGAATCAAGGTTGGTTGTTATTGAACGTCTTGGTGATCACGCTGCAAATGATGCCACTGGTGCTGGCATTACGGAGATGTTGACGAGGCTCCGAAAATGCCAAGCCTTCCTTAACCAACTCCCTTGGCTGCACCTGATGGGAGCTTTGGCTTCAAGTTGCTGCATTCGGACTACTTCGGGGCATGACCGCAATAGCGACACTGCAACCACCCACAGACCGCTGAACCCCCCCTGAGTTATATCAACCACGATTTACAAAAGTCTTCTGGTCGGATAGCAAACTGCGATAACTTGCTTCTTCAACATTCCCTTGCATGCGCAAGTGCTGGAGCTCTGTGCTGTAGACACAGTATAGACTCGATAAGCACCAGAGAGGAAGAAAAACATAATGAGGAGAACAACCATATATACACACGGGGCAACATTTGCAACACTAAAAGTACTCGCGCATAAACTGTGACAGCGACAGGTACGAAATTTGGCAACTCCAAGCCTAAACACAAACAAAAACCAAAACCATGCTCATCATATACTACATAACAAACTAAATTACTATCGTTGGCGGTGGTAGTAGTAATCGTCGTAAGAGGAAAAGCTGCTTACCGTGCATATGTGTATGTATCTATGTATGTATCTATGTATGTATGTATGTACATATATGTATGAACTTCTACACACACATATATATCTGAATATATACATATGTATATATATATATATATATATATATATATACATATGCAGGTATATGTATATCATACACCCCGAAACCGCTGACCCCCCCAGACTTAATCCCTTGTCTTGGCAGGGGCCCGGGCGCAAATCTCAATATTCTCCTCGAGGGGCTCCTCCAGCGCATCAGGGGCTTAGGGTTTGAGTGTGGAGTCTGGGGACTGAGGGATGAACGAGCTTCGGGCTTTGGGTTCAGTGCTTGGGGTTGGGGTTTGGGCATTGATTGTCTGGGCTCCGGAATGTGGTTTTGCAAAACCATTATATACTGCAGTGTTAACAGGTGCGCTCTGGCAGCAACCCGAGATCGAAGTGTACGAGTTTAACGGTTTCGCTGTGCAGATTGAGGCTGCTGGCTTCGCTCACTCGCGGTCCGGATCAGCACACAGGAATTATGAAAGCATGTGTACCTGACTTTTCGGGGCGGGAGGGGAAGGTACTGCTCTGCGGATACTGCTGCATCCTAAACATTAGCACCTAAACCATACAAGTAGTAGCCCTTAGGCAACTATTTTTGGTTACATGACAGGATCCTGAATCGGAAAATCCGATCAAAAAGAATGGGGGCGCTTGATTTCGAAAGGCGCTTACATGTTTACCCTGAAGGGCCTACATCCAGAACCCTAATCCCCTGAAGCGCTGAACTCCCTGCGCTCTTGAGTCGTAAACCCGGAGAGCCCCTGATTAGGGGCTGCAGACATGAAAGAAGAGTTTCGTGGTAAGATTGAAAAGGGACTGGTATAGTAATATCCTTGGCCAATCTTTGAAACCTTTGTATTACCCCAGAACACACCCCAGGCTCCTCGGAAAGGTCCAGCATGTGCGAGGAGAAGAGAGGCTCACCGTGGAGCTCAAAGTACCGCTCCTGCTGTGTTTGGGTGTCTTTGTGGTTGCGTGTGGGTGTTTGTCGAGATATGCATGTAAAGTGTATTTGATGTGTTGTTTGACACTTGTTTGTGGTAGGTAGCTTGTTGGATTGTCTGGCTGGTTCGGACGGGTGGGGGTTTCGAGTTTGTGGTCCCCACTTTTGAGGCCAGGCCATACCAAGTGCGGTTTAGAAGTGGAGAGTTTATGTAGGGTCTTGACGGTCTGGTTTCGCGTTTTGGGCTCTGCCGGCGTCTCAAGGATCAGGCTAAACAAAAGTCGGGCCTCAGGTTCGGGGTGGAGAATACTTCTGAGCCAGGGTCCCGTGTGTGGGACGTCTTCTCATTGGCGTATTCTGTCCTTTCCATGCAACTCGCAGCGCACTCAAAGCTGCAGCCGCCCCGAACCCAAAAGCATCAACAGTGAAGACTGAGACCCAGGGACTTTGAACCCTGAGGGCCGTAACAAACCTCTTTGGGGCTCTGGGGGTATGTCATACTCCAAGTGGATAACAAGTTACGAGCAGGAAACCCTCCACACCTCACCTCCGAACCTCCCAACCTGAACTCGAAACACGACATAAGCTACAGTCCCGAAAATCCAAATCGCCGAATGCAAAAACCAACTCCGCCAACTCACCAAATTGACTCAAAAGGAACGCCACTGAAAAAACACAAGGCAGCCGGAGGGACATCGGCTTCGAGAAGCCCATCAAACCAAGGGAGGAGGTTCTTGGCACAGTGGTCCTTGGATTTAGAAGCTCTTTCGGGGTTCAGGGGTTCTGGGGTTTGGTTGCTCGGAACAAGCAAAACCGCCTGAGTCACGGATTTAAGTGAATGTCGTCCAGATCCCTAGAATCCCAAACCGCAAATCGAAGCTCCGAGACCTGCGGCCATAAATCCTCTACCTCAAGCTACCAAAACAGCGCCCGAAGGCTGTGTGGAGGATGACGGGAACGCCATACTGTTCGGCGATGGCACGGACGTGATACCTCGGGTACCATTCTTTTCAAGGTTTCCGAGGTTCATGATGCTTCCGGTTGAAGATTCAGGATTGACGGCTGAGGGATTTCGGATTCCGGGCTGGGCTATGATTGGGGGATTGAAGTGCAGAGTTCTGGGTTTAAGTTTTGGGGCATAGGGTCTAGATAGCAGGGATAGGTTTTGATGGGTATGTTAAGGTTTACAGCTGCATAGGTCCAGCAAGATTTTGGATTCTGGTTGTGGATTTTTGTGCTAGTTTCCTCGTGGGAGGTTTGCTATGCGGACTTCCACTGCAAACCAAAGGCACATGATCGTTCCCGATTTTTGCAAGGGCATCAGGATTTATCGCAAATAGCAATGCGTTTCCAATTTCAGAAAAGGTCCAGCACCAGCCCAGTCGGAACAACACCGGCTCCCTTGCCCTGTTGGCCTGTCTTTCGTAGAACTTACAGCTACAAAACAAAAAACACGAAATCAGCATTACCCAGTAACTCTAGAAACTTCAAGTTTGGATTCTCTGCGTGCCGGGCTGGAACCTCAGCTAATTAATATACCTATACCTGAAACAGCACAACCCTCAAGCCTAAACACCTGAACCCTAAATTCAAATCTTACAAGCCGTAAAGCCCTGAACCCTAAAGTCCGCAATTACGCCGTAATCCCGTGGACAGCCATTCTTTTTAGCTGCTGTGGCTCAAGCCCGGGATCTCAGACAAAGCCTCCGAGCTACGCATATCTTTGCCTCCTCGAGAACCGCTAAACACTGCGTCACCCAGAGCGCTGAATGCTGCAATCTTACCGCTTGAGCTACGTCTCAAACCCTATTTAAGGTTCTAGAACTTGTCAGGGCACCTCTAATTGGGCTTATGGGGCTCGAGGTTCTTGGGTTCCTGCTCACAGAGGGGTTTCGAGGCAAGACACGCGCCGGAAACGGCTCCGGCAATGGCGGCATGGAACTCCTGAAAAGTCAGTCGGGTCAGCCTAGGGCTTTGATTTCAATGAGTCTGGCTGTGGGTGACGGCATTATCAGGGCTGGACAAGGTCACGAGAGTTTGGGAGAACCTCTATACTGCTCTTGTCAGAAGGATCGCACCAGTACGAGATTCCCAACACACACCGATCATGCCCTTGACTCGGCCACCACCGTACCGACTTCGAGGCAACAAGCCTAGTCTATGGGGACGAAAGACAGTTTCACAAAGCCTCGAATCGCAAGATCCTCAAGATCAGAAGCTCTGAAATCAGCCGACGCTGGAAAGTCAACAACTCTCTCGGAGCGCCTGAAAACACTAACGAACACAAACACAACTTGCCCAGGAGCGTCTGTGCACAAGCACACATGTACAAACAAACACACCCCTTCTCGACGCGTCTGGCCTGCAGACAAACACAACTCAAGCGATCTAGTGAAGCCGGTAAGAATTTGGGAGGCAGCACGAGGTCCTTGTTGTCCAATCCTTTGCCAGCATAGAACCTCGGCCAAATGTAAGAGTCATGACAGCCGTAAACACAGAGCCGCTCTGCGGCTCTGCTCCTAGCTTTTGCCACAATGCGGCCACAGCAGTTATCGGCGCTGAGAACTAGGACCAGGACATCCGTGAGACGAATGCATCGGGTCGGGCGCTGCCATGCCAAACAGCGACAACCCCAGAGGTAACCCGTGGGACTCAAACTTCCAGTGGTCCTAAAAGAGTACTTGGCAGTAGAATAAATGAAATGCAACGGCAGCAGCAGCAGTAGCAGCACTAGCTGTTGTAGCCGTCGTCGTCGACCCCTTCGTCATCTTCGCAGAGCTGGTGGTGCTACGTCAGCTACTTGTTCTGGCGAAGGTTGCTGCACTGTTGATACGCTACTGTGAAAGTGTGTAGGGAGGAAAGCCCACTGAACGAACCTTCGATCTCTTCATCACTACCTGGTATGCGGTCCCAGCTGGCACACTCTGCCCTCGCATTGGCTGATCCTTGTGGCTCTCAACCCCGACAACTTGTAAAGTATCAGACAACTGCCTGCGGGGCCCCTAAGTTATCAGAGTCTGTGCTTGTTCTTCAAAGCTTAGCCGTGGGCTGCGATCCTCCAGAAGAGAACTGAATCATGATGGGCGCCTCAGAAGAAACGACACGTTCAAACAAAGGGTGCCATTTACTTGCAGGTCCTCATGCTAAGAATCTGACCGCCGACGATTTAGCACTTTAAGCTCTTTGTGTTTGTAGAAGCCCTGAACTTCTGACACTACCTTTTTCGAGTTGTTTTCTCGGATTTGGCTCCGCCGTGAAACACAAATCTAGCCACACGGAGGCTGAAGCTTGAGGTGCAAGCAACCAGTCCCAGGGTTGTGTACGTAGGGTCTTAGTATAGGCACAAGTAGGGTCACATGCGGAAATGCACCAGGAGGGCGGTCCTACTTGCTAAGTGGTGCATAGGTCCCGGCATTGGGACCTCGTGGTCCTACACCAAGGAGCCCGAGCCAGCACCCACTCAAACTGATGCCGACAAACCTCCTATCACTACAAGCAAGGCATCAACCCTTGTGGGACGGTTCGTCAATAAGGACCTTGGCCAGCTTAAACCCTGAACCTGGACCCTGGACTCTAAAACTTAAGGCTGCTCAGCAGAAGCTTCCTTGGTTTCGAAAACTACGTAGCCAAGTCAACCTCACGAAACTTCCTGGACGTTGACGCCCAAACTAAATGGTGCGACAAGCTCACCTGAAACAGTCGCAGCTTCTCAACAAACTCTTGGGATTGCCATGCTCAGTAAACAAGACTGAAGCGGCTTTGGATACGGGAAACCTGGGTTCGCCAAGCCCACACACGCACGAAGGTCCAGGCTGTAGGTTTTAGGTTTGAGACGTAGAGCTTGTGGGGACTTAGTGCCTCAGGGTAGCGGCTTGGTTTTGAGGGTTGACTGCTGTAGCGGTCTGGTTTAGTGTATATTTGAAGGCTGTGTAGACCATTTCTGGTGCCAAGTTTATGGGATATGCCACAGCGATGAGTGGAGTTCGAGTAGTCAATAACCTGAAGGTGTCGACAGTTGCGTGTTTTGATGACTGGCTGCCAGGCTGCAAAGCCAATTTTTAGCCAACTTGATGCCGCTACTTAATTACCTTTAATTGAGGCTCGCGTAATATGGGTTTGGGAGACCTCCATACAAGAATACTGTAGGGTCTTGGGATAGAGTCTGATATGTATAATATTGTATAATAATATGAGCACTATGAGAGAAGGTCAGCCAAATAGTCAGACACCTGTGGATGGTGCTCAGTGCTAAGGTCTGCACGTCCATCTTCCTTGCGGCCTGAGTCCGGATCATAGGCATAAAGCTTCTGATTACTAGAGCTCTGCTTTCTGGTGTTACACAGTATAGTTATACAGGTTTGCAGACAATAACCGGTTCAGTGTTTTGTAAGGAGACTATAATAGTGTTACTGAGTGGTAATCCCCTGTCCTCATTTTTAAAAAATAGCAAGTCACAGGCAAACTTTCAAATCGGCTTGGGGTCGGGAAGTGCTGCCTGACCCGCCGAAAATTTCAACCACGACAGACTGAGCCGCCTCTCCAATGCCATATGCAGAAACAGTAAATCCGAAACCGAAGAAGATACGCTCAAGCCCGTACATCCTAAACTTCCTGAACCACACGCACCGTTTCACCCCGCTATACAAAAGACCGCATTCTTGCGAATCTCGTGAGCCGAAATCCGACTGACCAGATCTCCTAACGAGTGCTTTCTTGAAGCTTCTGCTTCTTTGCAGACCTCAAACTGCGGGGTGATCAGCTTGCCGGATTTACAGCTTCAGAGTGTGAGGCTTCTTGAGCTTGACAGTACCCTATCAAGGGCTTTGGGGCTGCGGCGTATAAAAGTGTAGGAGTAGGAGCTCAAAGGCTCTGCGCCCGCTCCAAAACCGAAACCCTGAATCCTAGAGCCGGGATCCTACATCATGAAATCCTCAGCTTCAATCTGGACCGTTCGTTCAAGCTTAAGAGTTTAGCCCTAGATCCCTTCAGCGCTCCGCGAGTCTCGAGCACGCAAGAAGGGGCCCATGTACGACACCCGAAAAGACACGGGCTATAGCACAGAAAGGTCTGTCGCCCCTTTGCCCACCTCGATGCATGCGTTGATTCCGGAAGACGAGACACCTCAGAGCGCGCATCGGCCTACGAGTAAGCATGGGGTCGAAACTTTGGGGTCGAAGACCTTGTGACATATAGCTCCAGGAGCTTGAGGCTTGCTGTACCTTCTCTGCTTGGGCTTGGCGGTTGTGATGGGTTCTGGTTGCCAGTTGGGGTTAAACAGTTAATTGGCATTCCGACAATCCCAAATGCCGAACCCCAAATCCGTCTAACCAGCCTGAGCCCGAAGCCTCTACCCGCCATGCGGACACCCCAAACCCACCGAAAAGTCATGGAGTCATAGTGTCGCCTCCTCAGCAAAAAATCGGAACACCATGTCCGAGTCCCCCAGCAGTTCACGGCCGGGATGGCGTAGCCTTCCTTTTTTGCATGGTCGAGCAGGTCGATCAGCGCCTTTTCACGGATCCCAAAGGGCTTTCGGTGGCTTTTTGCTAAGTTAGACGTGCTCGCAATGGGGCTTCTTGCGTCAGATGTAACAACCTAATGAACCTAGGATTCATGAAACCGCACTCCGGCTGAGCTCGTCGCCACGGTGATGCAAGGCATGCACTGCAAGTTGAGCTACCTCCCTGGCTCCAATTATATTTTTCTCCTGCAAGCTGGACCTCGGAAATCAAACTGCCGTCAGCGGCAAGGCCAACCTCAAGCCCTTTAACATGACCGCGGCGGTAGGCCGGGTCAACTCGCAACACTTCATCCTTTCAACCACAGGGGCCACCCTCGCAAGCTCAGCACGCGTAAATGTGTGACTGGCTTCGGAAATTGTCACGCCCAACGCATAGATGTCAGCTTTGTGTCCATCATATCCTCGGCTATCATAAGCCTCAGGTGGCCAGTAAAAAACAGTACCTGGCTTGTTACGCATGCAGGGATCATACGCACTGCACGTTTCGAAATCTGCTAGGACATAGGTCGTGTGGAAGCGGAGGATGTTACCGGGCTTCACGTCCAAATGGCACAATGCCTGACTTCGCATGTATGACAAAGCTGACAGCATGCTAGCAGCTAAAAGCCGCACACTTGAATACGAGATCAGCCCGCTTGAGATGCACGAGGACAAATCCGCCCCGCACATGGGCAACACCAGGAGCCCCAAGTACTCGTTGCAGACGGAGGCGACTGCCTGGATGATGTTCGGATGATGCAGCTTCTTCAAGACAGTGTACTCAGCGGCCAACGTCTGAATTTCTTCGGGACTTCGCTTTTTCAATGCCTTCACGGCAACGGCGCGGCCTTTGAATCGACCTTCGTGGATTTTAGAAGTGGCACCCTCCCCAACGACTTTTCCCATGGAAAGTTTGCTGATGGTCGGACGTTCTCGTTTTTGAGTGGCAGCACCCGGAGATCGATGCTGTCGCCAACTGAAGGTGCTCCACATGTAACGCGGCCCAGGTTGCCCCTCTTGACGGAGCCGGCCGTGCCACGGATTGAGACAAATCATAACAGCGAAAGCCACGAGAAAGCAAATCGCCGGCAGCCCGACGTCAAGCGGAACGGCGGCAAAAATGCCACTGGCACCAGTTGATTCCAACTCCTTGACCAGCTGAGACATGTCCATGGTGCGAGCTCTGCGCAGGCACAAGGCAGCTGCGCCAAAAGTAACTTCACACCAACAAAGACCGAAGCAATGCTTCGGATCGAAATGAACATTGAAGGCGAGAAGGAAAGCCGCCAAGAGCACGTCAAAAATCGGGAAGTACAAGGCAAGCGGGTCCACCTGAACAGTGGCCAGCATTTGGCACTGGCCACTGGCATGGCATTCCACTCGCAATGGCCCGTTTGCGGGCGCTGAGAAATACGACCCACCGAAGAGGATCAGGATGTACGTTGCCAGCAAGCATAGCAACGGCACCGATTGGCTAACCTTTTTGAGCATCCAGCCTGCCATGATCTCGGTTGGTAGCGAGCCAACTGTAAAGGCCGTTGCTTTAACATACTGCTGACTCCATACATGTCATTGCTCCGACCAGGCTCACTCGCTTGACACTCAGACTTTCGCTTTATGGCTAGTTTCAACAGCTCCCATGCTTTGCATTACATGCGCACGCCTGCTGGAGCAAGGCTTGAGCCCCAGTTCTGGCTAGCACCTGGCCCACATCTCTAGGTTGTTCAGAGCTCTCCACTTCCAGGCAGGGTGCAAGCCTCCGGGCCAATGAAGAGTTCACGGTTCTAGACGTCGGGTTCAAGATTTAGGCCCGAAGAAGCAGCAAAACCCTAATGAACAAGAAGGTGCTAACATGAAGGAAACCCTGCAAAAGGGAGCGAGACTTGATTGGGGTAGCCATGGCACTCCGATGTCCATGACTGCCTGCCCTTCATCGCCCAGACGGAAGTCAGTAACCTGGAGACTGCACGCAGCCCGCGGCGGTTTTGGGACAGCCGTGGCTGCCGCACGCAACCATCCTATACATCAACGCAGCTCGCGCGAAGCAAGGAGCTGCTCTCCCGCCTGCTTCCACCGGTCTTGCACCCCCCCGTCCCGCCCCGCCCCGCCACGTTCCCCCTTTCAAGATAAAACTCGAAATAGATCCCACAAGGCATGCATGTTCACGCGTAAAGGCGCCTCACGCGTTCGTCAGCTTTGCCTTCTTCAGAGTTCGTAGCTCGTACCCATCGCTATAGTTTAAAACTTTCCTTCAGAGCTCCTGCGCGAATCTATCTGTATGTAGGCGGATTCCCAAAATGAGCGGTCTCCAAAACTCTCAAGAGGCCTAAATAAGTTACACTGCATTTTCTGAAGACGCCCTATTGCATCTAGAAACCTCCCCCAAGATGGGGGATGCAGCCTTATCGCCATTCCTTGATCAGAGGGAGAGTTTGGGTTCCGGGGACCACTGCCCTCTTGCCTGTCCGGAGACAACGCCTGGGTGAACTGACCTCTGCAATGCGGCTCTAGTTCTAGCTAAGGTTTTGGGGTGAGGATTTGGGGTGAGGAGAAAGGGCCCCAGTTGTGGCCGTGGGGATTCTAGTAGCGGCTTGGGGTTGAGGGCTCGAGGACTTGGAGGCTCTAAGTCGGCCTTCTCGCTTGCTGGCGCAGGAATGAAAAGGTTTGCTTTCAAATAGTTTGACGTGACCAGAACCTTAAGGATCCCACTTTCGGGTGGTTCAGGGTTGACGTATTTCTGTGGGGTGCTTCTCCTTCCTGACTGCTACGATTGTGTTCGCTCATGCCTTCAGATCAACAGCAGCTGCATCTCAGGGAAATCAATGTGGAGCTCATGAAAACACACGCTAAGTTCTGCGCCCCACAGCCCAAACTCTACCATGCAAACGTCATGCCCTCAGCCCGAGAAACTTTCACCCAGCGCTCTGTGCCCCATCATGCACCTAAACCTCTCAACGTCTGTTATTTCCTGGAACTTCATTGATGCTGGACGTGCATCTGCTTCCCTTGTCAAGTAACTTGATTTTAGTTACCGTACTAAGTGTAGGTTTCAGTAGGGCTTTGGGAATTCAGGTTTGGGGTTCCGGGATTTGGGGCAAAAGCTTCCAGAATTTCTTGCAACTGTTCAAAGGCATCAGCACCGCTGCAGCGGCAGTCACCTGTGCCTGAACCCTCAACCGCCTCAACCCTAAGCCTCGAACCTACCTGACACCCTGTTGGAAAAAAGTCGCGGAGCCTAGCTTGGATAAAGGGCACTAGAGCCTCTTCAGGGTTTAGGGATTGAAACGGGATCCTGAAAGTTTGGGCCCTCTAACAAGCATGGTGCTCACGTATCCCCCGAACCTAGGCAAGCAGGGGCTGCGATTGACTTGGCATTGACGAGAAAACGATCTCATCCGATCATGAGTACCGGCTGATAGCTATCAATGCTTGCTGGTGCTGTCCGGTCGGTTTAGTTTTTGACGGGACTTCGTCACCAACCCACACCTTGAAACTCCGAGCCCTAGTTCGGAAGCTCAAGGAAGAGGCCGAATCGTCATACACAGTCGTGTTGATAGTAATGGTCACAAAAGTCTCCTTAATGCACAGGAGCGACCAGTGAGGGTAATGGCAGCGGCCTAAAGGAGGACAATCAAGCGCCCTAAGTAATTGGAACTTAGCTTGGGGCTATTGGTTTGTATGGGGACTACAGTGACTACATGTACTAAATGTCGATTGAATCACTCTCCGAAGGCCCTCGAGTGTACACGGGGCCCCAGCTCCGGCATCTTCGGGAACTTGCCGACCGGCGCGTTTCGCCGCGAGAGCACCGGGAACCTGGACAGTGCGTTCGAATCTCAGGGGTTTTGGTTTGCTCGGGTAGCAGAAGGATTCTCGTTGAAAGGTGCGTGGGTCTTGGAGGTGGGGAGTTGACGGCAAGCGTTCGCAGGTGTTCTGAAACCGTGCCCTAGGATGATGTCTCAGCAGTCGTGATGCGTTCTGCAGACAGTCTTGAATCAGTTATCTAAGGGTCTCTGCAGGGATGTAGCGGGGTTCTGTGGCTAACAAGACAGTCACCAGAAGTGAAGCAATTCAATTCTTATGGCAGGCTCGGATAACGAAAAGCCCGAGGGATACCGATGAAAGCACAGCCCAGCACTGGGGCTTTGGAATTGGAGTGCTCGTTGGGATGCTTAGAGTTGCGGACTTAAGTCAGAGTTAAGACGCGGAGCACTGAAAATGATCGAAAAACAATATTTATATATATATATACAAAGAAAATGTATCAAACTCAATAAGGGGTTCACTAACAAGAACTTGACCTCCAACAAGAAATAGGATCTGGGTGGCCATCAAAAGTGTTTGATCGGGAAGCCATAAAAAAAGATAGGACGGAAGAGTTCGAAACCAATGGGAACATACTGAGAACCGGCCTCTTCTCGTCAATGGCGGCCTGGAAGGATGCTGTGGTACTGGTTTACTGGAAGGGCTGGATGATTAGAATGATTTGACTGGGGTTTGGGGTGGCATGAAACTGTGAGCATACTGGGGGCTCCTGCAGAAGACTATTTCCAATCTTTAAGGCCCCTATTGGCAACTTGCAATGTCTAATCATAGGCCGCGAAACGCTTGCATGATGACGGACTACTGGTATCTTCCTTTTGACCGAGATGGGGCCAGGGCCATTTAGTTTCGGTGTTAAAGTGACTATGTCAAAGTTTAACGTTTAGGGTCGAGCGGGTTCGGTTTTGGCTGCATCCGTCTCTTGCGGAATGTGTTGGGTTATATCTGGGCAAGAAGGTTAAGGCTGGTAGCTAAACATCCTATATCCTGAACGCCTTCAAACTCTTCGAGCTCCAACTCTTGGCGCCTGTGGTCCTCCTACCAAACTAAATCATCGCCCCTCCCCTAACTGGTTGGGATTGGCATACGGCTACAACTGGACCAAATACTCAGACCTAACCCCAGAACCCGAAACCTCTTATGAGACCCCAACAAGTCCTTACATCCTAGAGCCTACACGGCCCTCAACATTGAGTGCACCCTTTGCCTTGTAAAGGAACTTACCTGAAGCTACTAAACAAGGATAGCAACTTGTTGACTAATCGTTCTATTCCAAGCTGCATTTCTTCACAAGGACCAGTGACTTGACAGCCCAAACCATAATTAGACCACACGTCCCAAAACCTGCACCGAGAACCACAGTCTGAAACAAGCGGCTTAGCTCCATGAAGATTTGAAACGACAAAACCGTAAGTCGCTAAGCCCTTGGCCCAGGAAAAGAGAATCCAAACTTGCAAAGCGCAAAGTATGACTAGCCTGGCTTGTAATTCGACAGCCACTAAACATGTTCACAATAAATGCATCTGTAAGGAGGTCGTAAAAGCAAAAAGTGTCCCAAAGCGCCACCCAACAGTTCATAAGCACCCTAAAGCTCGGATCTTCAAGTACCAAGAGGAGAGGCTGGATCCACATAGAACCCGACAAACCCCCGTTAAAGCCCTACGACTACTTCGTAGAGACAGTCTCAAGGCGGCCCAGGAGCCGGCTGTCCGGCTCGCGCCGTGCGGCGAGGTCGTGCGGCGCAAGCAGCACCGATCCTGGCTGTTCTTTGAAAAGTGTATGCATGTAGGATGTATGTGAATACAGGTATGTACAGCCATATATATATGCATATGCATATGTATATGCATGTGTGTGTATGTGTATATGCGCATGCATGCATGGATGGATGGATG
This sequence comes from Symbiodinium sp. CCMP2592, assembly GCA_905221615.1. Classification (NCBI taxonomy): domain Eukaryota; class Dinophyceae; order Suessiales; family Symbiodiniaceae; genus Symbiodinium; species Symbiodinium sp. CCMP2592. Next base: position 409,901 of record CAJNDT010004357.1, on the reverse strand, counting down.
GACGGACGGATGGATATATATATATATATATATATATATATATATATATGTATATATATATATATGTGTGTGTGTGTGTTTATATTTATATTTATATAAACACCTTTATACATGTATACATATCTACATGTGTATATATGTATACGTATGTATATACATGTTGTGTATTCTTCATTTTTATACTTGTATGCATATAGACATATAAATATACATAATTATGTGTATGTACATATGAACACATAACATAAATTTCACACACACACACAAGCACACACACACACAAGCACACACACACACACAAGCACACACACACACACAGACACATACACACACACACACACCCACACCCACACCCACACCCACACGCACACGCACACGCACACGCACACGGACACGCACACGCACACGCACACGCACACGCACACGCACACGCACACGCACACGCACGCACACACAAGCACGCCCCAAAATTGGGCCTTTCAGAGCCTAGAGCTTTCGGAAACCGCCAAGCGTGACCGATGCCACGCGAGGCCAGCGCCCAGGTTGGACAGGACCTCGGTTTCGTGAAGAACGTTTCCGTTAAGTCGGCGCCTCGAAGTACCAGGGCTTAGGAACTGGGTTTTCGGGTTGGAAGGTCGGGCTTACAGTTGGGGTTCAGTCGGGCGTAATTAGGGCCATTAGGGTTCCTCAACAAGCGGAAGACGGTGTCGGGACATATATCTTACATCTTCTACTGTGCAAGCATCACGGATTCGAAAGGAAGTGCTTAGTATAACACACAGCGAACCATATGTGGAGGACGCCATCTCTGTTGCAAGAGGTTGCAGACTGCCTGCAGCCGGGACTTTACTTTACAGATTGCCTTTGGAGTTCGGGGTGTGGGTGTTAGAGTTCAACCTGGATTTGCTGTGCTTAGGCTTCTGGAGGTTGGTTCAAACTTCGGTTGGAAGGCAACAACAATCTGAGAATGCCTTCCATCCCCTGCTGAGGATGGGCTTGTAATCCAAAATATGCACTCACCAACGCTTCGAAGGAGCCCGGTGTATACTCACCAAACCAAAATCGCAGGCCCCCCCCTCAAAAAACATGAGCAGCACCTGTACATTGCGTCTCGCCACCAGCCCCCACCCGAGCCGCCCACTCCGCTTCGGCTCTTGCGCGCGTTCGTCGCCTCCGAAGCGGCCTTCTCAGCAACGCTGCGTACTTCGGAGGTCCGCTCAGTGGCGTAAAACTGTATCACCTGAAACCCTCGACCTCGAGTTGCAAACCAATTGCGCAAGGTGCATAATGAATATTTAAGGTCCACAGCCCTAACCCAGCAACGCTCTGCACACCCGAAATGTATAGACCGCTCAACCCTCGACCCATAAAAGCCTGTCCTACACTCCTAGAGGTCTATCATTGATCGGGTTTTGATCCTCGTGCCTCGACTCTTGCAAAAGAAGAGACGTCATCTTGAATATGCTTTAGCAGAAGCATGCGAGAATGACGGGCTTTGGCGCAGGCTCACTGGAAGCTTGTGAACGATTCCGCTGGCTTGAGTATGCTGAAAGACTATTACAAATTAGAATTCCAGGTACAAGTACTGAACCTCCGTTGCTTCAATTCTGCGTGCGAATCGGGTTGGACATGGACGGCATCAACACAATCCAGCCCTGTACGTGGACGCATCCCACCAAAACCCCACCGGGATGTCTGGAGCTTAAAGCCCTGAACCCTGTAAACGGGCTCTGGGCATAGCAGAGCATTGCGCTTATGATTTAACCAGGGTGCATAGCCTTCCTTGGGCTTAGAGTTGTATAGAGTTGAGGATGGCGGGTCTAGAGCCTAGGAGTCTGGTTGAGAACTTAGGAGCCCCAAGGCATCCTGGAGCTGCGGTGCGGCGGAGAGGGTCCTGGTTGCCTCAGCGACCGGGCCCGGGTGGGAAAACTTGGAGGAAGTGTTTAGGGCTTAGGGTTTGGGGGTTTCTTAGAATTGACGAGGGAAGCCAGGCCTGCCCTTAAAGTGGGACGAGGTGTACATTAGTTTGCTTTTCAAATTACTCCTTATCGAGGTCCTACCGCGCAAAGTCTACAACGAGGCCCCTTCATTGCCTGGAAATTCCCTGGGGATTATGCAGTTTGGCATTTCGGGTGTTTCATGTCCCACCGTTATGGTGCTCAGACTGCAACAGTACATAGACGTCTGACTGACTGGTAATAACATCCCTGTATCGTCCTTTGATGCTTAGTTGAAGCATGATGTTTACCAAGTCCCATTCTAGTCATTGAAGCCCCTGAGGTTCGGTTTCGGGCTCCACACAGTAAACGACAGCAAAAAAATCCAATAGGCCACCCCCACACCGCAAGGTTTGCAACCCAAGAAAACTATTACCCGACGCTGAACACCTGCAAGAACCCATTTAAAACGAGAAGCTGCCAAAGTGGAGGGCGCTGGGGCGAGGCCGGTGAAAGCAAGGGCAGGTGCACCTGAGCTTTTGATAATGAGTCTGGTAAAGGCCTTACTAGGGTTTCGACTTAGGGCTTGGATTTTGCTTTGCCGGGGTCACGGCGAGATTCAGAGAACAAGAGGCCACACTGGTTTGGGCCTAGGCCCTAACGACTCAGGATTTCGAGCTTCAGGCTTCAGGGCTCCCGCTAGAACGCCAGTCCAGTCATACGTGGATCCAAGGTCAGGGGGCACCTGGGTTCTGAAGTTCCTGTTACCTGTACGCCAACAAGCCGGTGTTCCTTGGAAGACGAAAACACCACAAGCTTACGCCCCCAAACCGTTATGAGTTATGATTACTATTACGGCTCATTTTGGAATCCTGACCTTCAATAAACCTCTCCGCCGAGGGCCCGAGCCGTTCATCATTGCCTCAGAGTTGATGGATTAGGAACAGCACCGAAAGCGGGCGACGATATGACAGTTTCAGGTTTATTCGGGTTTCAGAGTTCGGGAAACGAAATCACTCCTACATACCCAAACCAGTCTTCAAGGATGCCACCGACAATCGCAGAACCAGCAGGGAAGGTACGTGAGGTGTAAAGGATTAAGGCTTCAACGTGCAATGCCTTTATAGTCATCCTACGATTTGCCCTAAACTTGAACATGAAACCTTATTGCAGCCAGCACTGACCGGGATCAAGGCTTGTGGGTGTGGGGATTGGGGGCTAGATGATCGTTTCTGTTTGCACAACCTGCGTGATGGAAAAGTAGATGAACAGAGGCTAAAGGCCCAAACATGAACCGGAGCCCGCACCGAAACCGTAATCTTCAGGATTTCTGCAGAAAAACCTGGCAGAACTTCAAATGCGGCTCGCAGGGCGACTTCATCCGTGCCTGTCCCGGTTTTCAACAACCAAGCCCTGTGTTGGAATCCCAGGCCCCGTCTCTAGAAACGCAATCCTAAAGACCTACACGCCTATGACCGCCAGGCCTAAATTCCTAAGACCTAAGTTCTAAACCTGAATCCTAAACCCAAGCCCCTCGGCTCTAGACCGGGAAAGCAGACTCCTGCGAGCTTTGTGGGCAACTTTACGAAACACTTTTCAGCTCAGGACCATTGGTTGAAAGCAAACAGGAACCAACATGATCCCACGGCGGATACCCTGATCCTTCAGAAACCCCGATTGCCAAAACCAGTCATGTCTCCCTATAGACTCACAGGCTGCACACAGCAATCCCACGTAAACAAGCTGCGGTAGCTGAGAGCGGAACCATCGTCGAAAGGTCTGGTTGCAGACTATCCACGAAGCAACTGTTGAGCCCGAATCTGAGGCTTGGTTTGTTTCCGTATGATTCGCGGTAGAACTCTCCACCTCCATGCCCATTATTTCCAATTTTGTTCGCGGAATGAACGACACGGCTCAACCCAAGCAATAGCCGACCTTTACCTTCAAGATAAGCTGCAAGCGGAAGTCCCAAGACCCTGGCAAACTGAATCTGTTTATCTGCTCCAAGCGAGGTTCACTTGTACTGTATGCAATTAAGAGTTTGGGGTGTGCGTTTCTTCTGTTACTGTGTGTCCTGTCCTGCCTAAGCCTGCAAGCTTTAGGCACCGCAGCCCTGCAGTGATCGTCCCTAACCCCGAAGCCTCGGGTAAGGGCTGGAGGATTACACGACCTCGCCGTAAAACCATCGATGACTTTTAGCAACATCTGACAACACCCTATAGCTATCCAGATTAAGCTACAGGGCCTAAATCTACATGTACATATGCATACATGTACCCAGACTTCTACAGTCGGCCAATCAAACATCATAGTCATAACATATGCATTACATGCATGCAAGGATACACTAAATGCATGTGTGTATGTAGGTTTATCAATACCTGAATGGATGGATGCGCCTGACAGATGTCATGACAGTCCACGACACTGGTGCCCCCTTAGGCTCTGAGCCCTAAAGCATCCTAAACCCTTCCAGAGCCCAAAGCCAACCTAAACCCTGACTTAGGCCCTAAACCCTTGCTCCCGTGGGCCTGAATTTAAGTCTAGGTTCAGGGATTCCACGACCTCGGCGTTACCGTAAGACTGTCGATGATGCGAGCAACAGATGACGAGACCCTGTGGAAATCCGTACGGAGGCAGACTGCATGAGTGTCGGGTAGGTAGGCTAGGTAAGGTAGGCTAGGTAATGTCATGTCATGTACAGCTTTTTCCGCGGGGTGGCGAAGTTCGCACGTGCGACAACTACGGCCGGCCGGGATTGGATGGGATCCCAGCATGGGAGACCCCTCGAAGAGACATTTTCAACGAGGACAACTAATATACCCATGCGTACATGAATACAGACATACGTACATACACACACATAAACAAACAAAGATATGAATACTATAGAGAGAGAGATGTATGTATATATATATATATACACATACTCATAAAATGTACACAGTAGAATGGATGCGGTGCATGTATACATTCTTGTGTATATACCATCTTATGTTGCTCCATGCCTCCCACTCACCCGTCTGGAACGAAGCGTGTCAACTTCAGGTTTCGGGTTTGGGCTTAAGTGGCTTGATGACTTTTCTAGATCCTAATTGGGCGCCCAGGGTTGATGGGGCAGGGGTTTCGGGGTGTTGAGGTTTCATGCCGTGTTTACAGGGTCATCGGCCTTATCAGCATTGCGGCTTCAAGGTTAGCATTGCAGTTTAGAGTTGAGGTCTGGGGTTTGCCCGTGCTGGTACAGTGTAACAGTGGCGCGATCAGATTAGCATAAGGCATTTCACACGCGAGTTCCATGGACCAGACATATTTTGTGAGTATTGCAAACACCTGCTTCCTGAATTTTATAGTTTCACAGTCCCCTCTTATTCTTACCTTACCTGTTGAGGCTCTTACCATGGCCTGTGCAAGACAAACGAAGCACTCTTTACGCGGGCTAGGTCCGCTAGGTGCTGGGGTTTATGTAACTTTGGGAGCTGAAAGCTTCGCAAATCGCCAATTGGTGAGAATACCATACTTGGAGACATTCCCCTAATGCCATGTAGCTTGAAACCCACACTCATGAGCTGCCAGAAGTCTGAAACCTACTCCCAGGCTCCGTGCCCTTGGTTTGTGGCTGGATCGAATTGGCTGCTGTATGGGCGGAAACTTTTCAAGAGTCTTAGACGGGTAGGGATCCCCAATAGGGACCCTACATCTTCGAGAGGTATCCGACTTGCTAAGCCCCCAAAAGGGTCGGTTGATGTTTCCTGAGCAAACGAGGAACGGGAGAGCGAGGGGCGCAACAGAATCGCCTGGAAGCTTTGAAATCAGTACAAAATCTAGGGTGCAGGCTTTGGATTTAAGATGTTCAGAATTCAGGATGGGTTAAGGGCCTCAGTGTCAAGGGTTTGGGGTCAATAGCCAACCTAATTCGCATGCAAAGACTCTCTAAAATCCCGTCATTTCGCTCTTTGTCTGGGGGCCGAGAAGAACCCGAATGTAGAGGACTATTGATATGACCGGTGATGAAAGCCCAGGAATGACTCATCAAGTTTGAATCGAGGCGATGGATTTCGGACACCCCCCAAAAGTGATGAGGGTCTGGAGGGAAAGGATCTATCAATCAAATACACGGCGGATCTACGGCCTCTTCACAGGGTGTAGGATCTTGGTCATTGCTCAAACTGGAGGTTTGGGGCACACAGCAAGCAATCACTCGCTGAGCTTTCTAAACTCCAAGCTGGTCTGACACCGAAATGCAAGCCCCTAAACGGTCGAAGGCAGCTGCGGCCTCAGGCATCTCCCCGGGTTTGTTGAACCAAAACTGCAGCTGGACAGCTCTGCTTTGGTCTCGCCGCAGAGCTTCTCCCTGGTCTTTCGGACACGGCGGGAGTGAAACCTTAAAAAAAGAATCGAGGGACTGAAATGCGAAGGCATTCTTCGCAACCGCCGTCCCCGCATGACCCCGCGCCGGATTTGTGAAGTGCCTCCACTGGACTACGATTATCGATCCCCACAGCCGGAATCCAACATGCCAGACCATCCAGGCAGCACCCGGTTAATGATGCCCTGGCACACAGGGGCCCCTACAGGTCACCCAGCAATTTCTGCCTTTTACCTTCGATAGGGGGATCCGAATGAATGACATCCAATGACTTCACACCCCCCAATTCTTCTATAGCTAGCACACGCAGCCCTGAAGCAAACACTCTAAACCCCAGACAGCACAGTTTTGGAGCCACAGTTGCCAGATCGCCCGAGTAGTTTAGATTCAGGTTGTCTAGGTGCGTTGAATGCTTCTGAATCCGCTGAAACATATTTTCAGGATTTTGTGGGTATGGCTTTGTACGGATGTATTGATCGCGGGTCTACCATCACTCGGAAGCGGTGCCAAAATCGATGAGAGCCGGAAGCGAAGAAGACCCTCTGGTAAAGCGGATGTGACCGCGACCGACCAGCAGGGGCTCTTGGAACCCTCAAGGCGATGTTATTATTGCTTGAACAGTCTTGGTCACCGGTATACGCTGTGTGTTTAGTTATGCCTGTCCTTGTAGGTGAATCAATCAGCGTTTTTCCTACGATCCGTGTTGTCTAAATCTCGGGATTTGGTGCCCGAGCTGTGTTTGCAGGACCTGTGTCGTTGCAAAGAGCTAAGATCCAAGGGTCAAGCGGCACTTACGAGCTTCGTGTTTCAAATCTTGCGTTTGGAGTTTCTAGATCTTCAAGGGCTTAGAGAGCCTTTAGGGTCTTGGGGTTCGGGATTTCGGGTCTCTGGACTTAGGGGGGGGTTGCACGTTCCGGTAAACATCAGATACTGCTACTGCTTGTGTTTCACGACAGCAACGCCTGTTTGCCGGACAGAGTCGCAGGCGGCATCTCAGGGTGTCTTAAGCGCAATTCTTCTCTGTGCATCGCCCGACGAAACGGGCTCTCCTCACGGCTGTGCCGGCTCCTGGCTCAAGGATCCGGAGGACATGGCGAAGAGGTGGGTGTAGAGCGGGAAGGAGGCATAGATCAAAGCGATGAAGAAGGTGAAGACGTAACCCATGTGGATGGCTCTGCTGTGGTACTTCTTGGGGATCTCCAAGGCCGGCGCTGGGACGACCTTCTGCCAGCCCAGGCACATGTGCGTGCTGAAGATGATCACAGCCGCCAAGTAGAAGAGCACCCAGCCCAGCGACTGGAAGATCTCGAACTCCATGCGGTAGATATCGCGCACGTACACCGCCTGGCATCCTGGGGTGTCAACCCAGAAGAGGTTCAGCCTCAACTGGAGCAGAGTCGCCCTTAGCTGTGGCGCGAAATGGGAAAAAAGCGCATTCGGGTCTGGGTCTGGCGGCAACTCGGGTTTAAGTGCTCAGAGTTCAGGGCTGGGGTTTGGGGTTCAGGATGTTTTGTTTGGGGAATCCTGGACTCGGGTTTAAGGCTTCGCGGATAAGTGGCAAGTTCAGCAGGTATGGCGGCGGGCAGAGCTTCCAGGGCTCAGTGTCGCCGAAGCGGAACCTGGGACTTGGGCTTCAGGCGCAGGGTTCAGATTAGATAGGGCTTTCTTTTATAAGGCCTTTAGGGTTTTGGTCTTAAGGTTTAGGGGGCCGGAGGTCTAGTTTGTGTAACCTTCAACTCTCCAAAACACGATGCTCTGTCTACTCCAGCCTCTGCAGTGCAAATCAGGTCATGTGTGATGAAAAGATCTAGATTGTATGTGCCGTTCCTGCGCACCGATGCTCCTGCACAAGCCGTACAATGGTAACAGCGTATTGGGGTAGGTAAGTTCAAGACGGACCGTAGCCCTAGCTTCCGGAAAACAAAGGGCAAGCTAGGGGTCTGCATGGCTACTTCCGGAGCGAACACTCCTGCAGCCGACACGGCCTTCAACATCATCCGAAAAGCATACCGGATCAGGTTGTTTTGTTCTTTTGAGTGCCTTCCGCATGTCTCTCTGGAGCCTAGAACAGGGCCAGGCCCCGCGATCTGGGCTTCTCCGTGAGACACAAGCTTCGATGAAAGACTGTCAGACAAGAAAGCTCAATTTTGTTGGTCGATGTGGGGTTTAGGATTTAGGACTTAAAGGTTTAGGGCTGAAAGTGAAGGGTGTTGGGCTGTGGGTTGGAACTGGTTTGAAAAGCACTCAAGCACGTTGCAGATCAGTTTTGGGATGTACACATAACCAGACTCAATTAATAGACTTCCTCAACCCCGAACCCATGTTAGTCCTAAACCGTCCTGGCTGTTTCGGTCCAGCGGCTGGTACAGGTGGATCATCCTTGGCACAGGGTGGGGTGACGTGGGGTGGACAGCGCTGTTCTTAACATACATACATCTTTTCGGGCCTCCTCTGTCACTTCAACAAAAGACCGACCGAAGCCCATCTACTCCAAATCCTGCGCTCCTAGGCTCTGCCCTTAGCTAGACTTGAACGGACTGCGATGTCCGCCGAGCATCATGAACGTGAGCAGCGTCACGCCGGAGAAAGCAAGGTTAAGCTTGCCAGACGCAACCTCGGATGAAAGGCGGCCGAGGCTTTAGGGGTAAGGGGTTTCGGTAGAGGGCTTGGTGGTTGGGCTTCAGGGTTTAGGAAGAGTGTTTGGGAGTTGAGCCGCCTAGCCTAGGGGTGTTGGATGGTGTTGGCGTGCTGTGGTTTGAGGTTTGGCACCTGGCACACACAACCTTAACCTGGGCTCGTGCTGAGGAGCTTCTTTTCAGTTGACATGTTTCGGTGAAGTCAAGTGATCATATATGTATGTCTACAGTTTTGGTACACGCTTCGCTTTCTTCATTATGGCAACTGAACCTAAGTTCTTGAAATCTTCTACGATGCGGCGAGCTGCAGAGTAGTTCATGCTGATGTCCCAGGTCCTCTTCAAGGCGACGAAGACGTGCAACAGTGCGGCAAGCAGGATGTACTCCTCAGGGCTTCCCGCTTCAGGAGTGCTGTGATGAGTATAATTCTCATCATTGCTTCTTATCGTTATTGCAGCTGCTTTTAAAGCTACACTGTATCCGCTTTCTAGTTTAAGTTTAAGCTTTGAGTGCTGGGGCTGATGGTTTTGTGGTGGTTACATGTGTCTAGGGTATGGGAGTTACAGTGTACGGTTTACAGTTCAGGGGCCGGGAATGTTCGTGCTGACGGTTTGGATCTGGCAGCTTACGGTTCGGTGTTTACGGCTATAAGCTGAATGACTTTGGCCACACCACATTTCTTGAGGCTTGGTACGTATGACACACCGGTAAAGCCAAAATTCCCAAACCCACCAAACTCAAACCCAACATCACTACCAACACACTGCAACGGGCATGGCATGTTGGTGCCTCGACGATGTTCGCCTGGAAACCGAAACCAGTCCAGTAGAGACCTCGAAAGTTAGGGCTTCGGGTGTTTGGGGTTCAAAGACCATGGGTTCAGTCTTGCTTTGGGTTCAGGGAGGGTTCGGTGTCTGTGGACCTGTAACCTGAAAGGCTGAAACACCCCCAAATGCTGCGACCCCGAAGAGCTCCGGAGCATCCGGCAAGGCACGCACATAGAAGTAGCCGTAGCCGTTGAAGTCATCTGGGCCTGCTTCCCAAACGCTATGGCCGCCATGGGCCCCGTACTCTAAACCCTACATCCTAAACCCTCTAGGCTCTAGCAGAGGTTCAAACATTGCGAGTGTTAGGTTTTGCAGAACCCAACTGCCCCCGATTCGACCATAGATGCCCGTCCTTATATAGTGTCCAGAATAGGTATCTGTTGGAACTAACCTGGGGCGTGCTGACATCTTTGCAGCTGGGGACTCAAACCTGACCGAAGGTTTGGTGACTGGTGCAAATAGACCAAACCATTTTTTGTAGTCAACGCGATGGTCTCTTGAAGCCGTGCAAACTAATTATGAAGTCGTGCTCCATCCCTCAAAGATCCCGGCAGTGATGCTGGAGCTGCCTGATTTCTTCCTGCTTTCTGATTCCATGGTCCGAAGGACCTGCTAACTAGGTTTCGGGTTCGGGGTGGTAGGGTTGGGGATTCAGGGTTTCGACTGTAGAGTAAGGCTTTGCAGGCGACGGTCTAGAATTCACGGGGTCATTTTGGGATATAGGGGCTTGAGAGTTTAAGTTCAGGGTGTTGGGGCGTTGGAGTGTAAAGCTTAAGGCCCCCACCCGCCAAAATAAGGCCCCTTCCCGGGGCCTAGGAACACGTGCAGGTTGCCCACGGCATGGATGATAATGAAGATGAAAAGGAACCTCTGCTTCTTGAGACTTTGCCGAAGACCTCCTTCCTACACTTACCAAGAACCAAAGCTCAAGGTACCAAAAACACAAGCAACTGAGGATTTGGAGCAAAATGCCTCAAAAACTTCAGATACTCCCAGCAGGAAAACAAACTAAAGGCTTCATCAACTTCAAACCCCGATTTGTTGGAGGGCGCGGGCTTATGGATTATGGTTGCTTCCAGTGCTTCTTTGCGGCTCTGAAACGGAAGGAACCCAAACTCTTGCTAGATAATGGCACCAAAAAAGGAAACCGGATGTCCAAAAGAGCATTCAAACAGAGCATTTCCGCAATTATAGCAATGCAGGCAGAGACTCGTGCACACAAAGTATATATAGCTTTGCAGTGGAAGGGCACCGAGGTGCAGGACTGACTGGAGGCTTCAAAATTACAGGGCTTAGGGTTGATGTGGCGATTTGTTTCAAGCTTGTCTTTTCTGCAATGTCATGTGGATGTGGGTTCAGGTGAGGTCTCAAGAAGCTTCTGTGCACGCGCAGGTCTAGAGTTTGGGCGTTTAGGGAACCACAAACAAAGGACTCTGACTTAGAGAACTACCCTACTGCACCAAAACAGCCCAGTGGCATGGCGGAGCGGGTGAGACCGACGCGGTCACCAGTGATGGTCACATTGCTTTGCGGCACAATGGTGAAGAGAATCTCTTTCATGAAGCCCAAGACCTTGCGCTTCGATTTCGGCTTCAGAAACGTAAAGTCTTCATTGAAGGGTTCGGCGGCTTGGGCTGCTTCCAGGGTTTCAAGCCGTAAGCCTACTACACCTCGATCCACAAAGCATCAATCCGATCTCGTGGTGGCTGTTTCGATGTTACGGCTTGAGGGATCTGAAACCAAGCCGCCATGTAGAAAATCGCACCAATCCAGCCGGGGATTCTTCCTTCGCCTTGGAGGAGTTTCTCGGATCGAGGACAGGCGAGTTTTGGATATAGGGATTGCGGCTGCGCGCCGTGCACGCGTCTATGTCCCAGAGGCTTCCAACCTCTTTCCAACAATAGCATTGCAACCTAATGAAGGTCCGGCCAACTGCACGCAGAAACTAACGCTGTCGGACAGCTCCGGGAACCTTGAACCTATGCCCAAGCCCTCGATCGCATGAACCCTGAAACCCCAGAAACATGACCCGACAGCTGCTGAGCAAGGTGCCCTTCATGCGCTGCTCCCGGTTCTTCTCTGCCCTTGACCAGTCCTTGCCCTGTGCATGTAGCTTCGGGGGTTTGGAGGTTTAGACATAGCACAAGACCAAGCGATCGTCAAAGCTTCTCACCCCCTGCCGCTGCCTTGTGGCCATCCTTGGCCAGCAACGGGGCATCCAGTCCGCCCCCGGCGGCAGGCGCGGCAGCCGGCGCACCGGAGCCGACCTGCACCGGGCCACATGATCAAAGGGCCTGAGCATGCCCCTGAACCTCAACCTGAAAGCTCGTCCATTACATAGCTATCCTAAACCTTATGCCCCAAAGGTGCTTTTAAGGCTCTGCATAAGCGAAACCAGTTCTTTAACCTGCAACCTTTGCTCAAGTCTTGAAAGCCTTATCCGAGTCCTTAAGATTGCCCTTGCGCCCTGAGAACACAGACAGGACCCAGGCATGCTGGAGCTTTAATTCTTCCTGGCTCAATAGGTCAACAACCCTGCGACAACCCAGCGGAGGATCAACTGGCGAGAAATCCAACACGACAATAGGACATGTCACCAACTCGTCAGCCCTGAAGGCGTAGGCACGGGAAATTCAACGAGTACAAGTTGAAGACATGGCATTTAATAGCCCGAAATCCCAAGTGTGACGTGCTATCCTCGGCCGGTTTCCCGAATTCCGGACCCCCAAACCCTCTCGGCCCCTCGGAGGGCCTTGCCGATGACAGAATCGGGGGCATACTTTCCGATCACATCCGGTGGGTGGATCCTTGAATGCTCCCTTAAGAGTTCGTTTGGGCTGCTGAAGCTTTTGCAAGAACACAGCCCAAGCAAAGTTCGAACTTGTGCATACAGACCACACATGGCAACTCACATATAATCATAGCCCTACGGGCAAAATAACTATTTGAGATAGCTGGTGTGTCATAGTTTGGGATTCAGACTTGTAAACTTAGTTTTCAGACCCTGAACCCTGGGTTCTTTTAAGAGCTTCTTAACTTTGGGGCTCGACCCTACCCTTCGTGCAGGACGGCGTCATGTTGAACTCCTCTGTGGCATCCTTGCCTGCACAGTTTGCAGTCCAGAACCCGCTGAACAGACACCCCAATCCTTGCACTGTAACTCGTAAGCCTTGAAGCCTGAACTATACCAAACTAAACTGAAAACACCAACTTCTGCCGATGTGTCTTGTGCAATTGCTTGCGAGCCTGAGCAGAAGGGTATGCTACCAAAGCGCAGTCTTAAACAAGGACCACCAACTAACCTCAACTCATACATGCGGGTGTCAAATGTACTTCCTCAAGCCTGCATCCGAGACGGCACCATGCCAGTAGAGTGAAGACATCCGGGAGCCTTTGCTACCTCACCTGCCCAGCCCTCATATACTCACCAGGGCGTTTTCTCCCCATACTTTTGCCAAACCTTTCCACCTGCTTCCAATAAAACCCTGACAATGGTATTGCAGGCATATGAGCACCGTCCACAACCTAGCGTAATGCTGAGCCCCTGCTGTGCAGCCTGAAGCCAGTGGATGTCGGTTTAAACTTAGCTTTGAGGTTTGGGGCTTGAGTAACACAAGTTTTCGAGCATCCAAGACCCAAATGGACCCAAATGCCCTGAAAAGCCGCATTGTCGGGCTCAGACTTTCGGCCAATATTCTGACGAGTGCAATCCCTCGCAAGCTTCCGAACCCCTTGGTAACGCGACAGACTCTGGCCCTGGACCTGAAACTCCGCTACGCTGCTCTGGAATAAACCACAACATGACTGTTGAGGAGCTCCGCCGGAATCATATCAGGGATGATATTTCAGGCATAGCATACCGGCGGTGGAAAATCTGGACGTTTCTCTGACATAGGAAACTCCCGGGAAGAATTCAGACCCTGTAGAGACCAGATCAAGACCTCACAGAGTCCCTTTTGCCGTGAACCACAAAGCCCCAACTCCAACTGCAAGCCCAAAACTCACCTTCGACCTTCACGTTAAATTGAATAATCCGCAAGCTTAACCTCTGAAACTTCCGAAATCTAAGCCTGCGAAAGTGAGGATGGCCAACTCGCCGCCCGGGTGTTCCGAGAGGAATGAGGTGACGTCCAAGACCTGGCGAGCTCAAAGGAGTTTTAGGGAGTTTGCAGATTTGTTCACGGCTTAGTGAGGGGTGGTTTTGGCATCGAGATTTTGGCTTTTGTCGTTTAATTTAAGCTCCCATCTCTTGCCTTTATCGCAACTCGGAGGAGAAATGGTTTGGGGGTGCTCATGTTGTTGCGTGTGTGGGCGGTTTAGGGAGGGCTGGGGACGTATAAAGGGGTTTCGAAGAACAAGGACATCCGTCAAGTGAGCCTAGCCGCACCATCTGCTTCAAAAACCCGGCGCTGACAACCTTTTCTTTCACTGGCAGATTCGTGGCTTCCAGGTCTGAAAGCTCACACCTCAGAATCCGAAACCCCCACATAAAGCCAGTGCCTGGCCATCCACCACCACCTGAGGCGTGTTGTAGGCTTGATCATATGCTTTCTTGGAATGAAGGGGAACTCATGGTGTGGGGCTCCACCTAAGGATGATGCTACTCTCATAAACTGCAACGAAGCACCCACAGCGCTATCCCAACAGTTTCGGGACCTGGACCCTGAACTCCCCGGCCTAGACTCCGACACCTAACCCCGAAACACTATGTAGCCCCTAAACCCTGAAGCTCAAGTTCAACACACCCGTTTAAGCTTAATTTTGGTGTCAGCGCCGAAGGCTTGCGTTTCGGGTTGAGGGTTCAGGCTGGCAGTTCAGGTGCGGCTTCTCTGAACTTGATTGCAGCCCTGGCCCTAGCTGGCGAAACAGAGAAAGTCTGCTCATGACTCTTACACTCTGTCCCCGTCCCCGGCAGACTACTCCCACTGCAAAGTCTAAGGTTTGGTGCCTCCAGTTTAGTGGGGGGAGGCAGATCTCGTGAGCCCCCACCCCACACCTTAAGACGCTATTATTCCTCTCTGTGGTGCGGTTCCCTCTTAACCCGCTCGTCTTTGGGTTAAGGTTCGGGGTGTCTGGAACGAGGGAGCCAAGACAGGCGGTCAAGATAAGTGGGCGACACCCCGGATCCCTACCAAGGCCCCGCTGTCAGGCTTCCGACTAAAGTTCCCCGAACACCCCAGGAGCTCTAAACTTCGAAGGCTTCTCAGGATCCAGCCCAGCAGTCTGCTTTGCTGTTGTGCTTGGCGACTTCCTCTCCGGTGGCAGCATTGAATGCTGTGTTCAGGGTGATTTTGGGGCTTGAATAGTTTAGGCTCAGGACGATCGTCAAGGATCTGATGGCCTGACAACGGAAACTGTGTAAATGCACAGCGAACCGGTAAAAGCCCCCTAACCCCACGAAACCTCACGAAACCATCCCCCCTTTTATTAAGCAACAACACTTCGAAAACACCACTGAAAATTATGCACGCCTTTCAGGACCAGCTTTAAACTACAGGTTCAGGAGCAAGAGCAAATAGGAGCAACAGCAACAGCACGAGCAAGAGCGAGCAAGGGCGGGAGCAAGAGCCGCAGCATGAGCAAGAGCGGGAACAAAAGCCAGAGTAAGTAACAGAGCAAGAGCAAGAGCAACAGATCAAGAGCAGGAGCAGGATCCGCTCAAAGTGACAAGAGAGAAGAAGCAACCTTCACAATGACGACGCATTTCGAATGAGCAGGGACGCTAGTTACTCTATCTCTTCAAACATCCTAAACTACCCCACGGATGGGACGTAAACTCGAACCGCTAAACGACTCTGTGCTACGTGATGCCGCGTCCCGATCTCTACTCGACATGAAAATCTGGTTGCTGCCTTGATTTTTCCGTCTGCTTCTGGGGGCTCGGGTTTGCAATCGGGCTCCCTATCTAAGTGGACTCAGGAAAGGAAGCCGGAGACTTCAATTCTGCGAAAAAGCAGGGAAGCTGGGTTGGGTGGAACAGTTCTACACCTCTATTTATTTGGACCTGGGTAAGGGTTCAAAATGCTTGACTGAGTTTGCATGGATTGCAATGGGCATCGGGCTTCGGTTGGGGTTGGGGGGACTTGACCGTCTTGGGTTCTCAATGCGACCTGTAGGTCTAAGTCCCGTGGGCTCAGGATTCGGGCTGACTGCGTTTGCCCCGTTACAAGCAGCCCTCTGGCCCAGGCACGTCCGAATCAGGCCTTTCCAAGATACAATTCTTAGGATCCCAGCAGAAGATGAAGAACGTCCGGAGCCCCAGTTTCTTCACAATCCCCTCTCCTCCAATGTGATGCCACCACCGCCACCGCCACCGCCTTCAAAACACGATGGCTTCTGGAAAGGATCTCGACCTAAAGTCCTACTTCCTGGGGTAGCTTGCACAAGGCGAGAATTGCGGTGTGGGTGTGACCAAGTCTACGCTGTCTACACTGGATGGAAGTTCTCTAAGGCCCTGAACAACCTTTGTCATCATCATTAAGACCTGACAGGGAATCTTCGGCATCATCCCTCCCAATGGCCGGGAAACGTTTTGTGTCCTGACGGCTCAGGGAATACATAGCCAAGCCCTGCGGCCTACTTACATCTTCAGCCCTAAATTTACATCCCTTTTTTGCCAAGGTGCTATATGGTTAACCACCGACACCCCCTCGCCAGATCAAGGCCCAAACCCAGATACCTGAACTCCGCGCCTCCAGCGGCCGCTACAGCACCGCCACCACCTCCTCCGCCACCGATCATGCCGATCACCGAGTCGGGAGCATACTTACCGATGACGTCAGGCGGGTGGATCCTTAGGCTCAATTCGGGGTGCTGAGGCTTTGCTCAAAAGCAGCAGCAAGAGTCATGCAGAACTGCACAGCGGTACGAAATGTGTTCACTGTAACATGATGAACAATCAGAAAAAGAAAAAGAGTACGTCGCAGTGAAACCTAAATGATAACCCAGTGGTGACAACGAGAATGGTACCAGAATTTGTTTAGTAGTCGTCGTCGTAGTCGCAGTCGTCGTCTCAATCGTAGTCGTAGTCGTCTTGTACTCGTAGTTGTCGCAGTCGCAGTCGTTAGTGGTAGTAGCAGTAGCAGCAGCAGCAGCAGCAGCAGTTGCAGCAGTTGCAGGAGCAGCAGGAGCAGGAGCAGTAGCAGGAGCACGTCAGTAGAGAAACAAAACCAGCAGGAGCGCAGGAGCAGAGGAGCACAGGGTAGACTGGCCCTATGACAACTGGTCAAAACGAGGAACCTCACGAAGTAGTAATGTACTAGCAGTAGTAGCAGTAGCAGTCGTCGTCGTCGTAAGAGTATTCAGAATGCCAACAGCTACCAATGGCAATGACAATGGTAATGATGGTGAGAAAATGCTTTCTATGTGTGTGCGCGAAATATATATATATATATATATATATATATATGTACACACACAGACACACACTTATGCGAGTTTGGGGCTGCACGTTGTCTTGGTTCTTGCTTGAATGATAGGCGAATATCGGATTCTTATCGGCTCTACACGGTCCGCGCAGATAGATAGGTGGATAGGAGCATAGACAGACGAATTGACTGATGCAATGAAAACTTGAAAATGATAAAGAGATTGACAGAGAGATATAGATAGACCGCTAGGTAGATAGATGGAGGGACAGATAGATAGATATGTGCATACTCATGTATGAACATACCTACATAATCACATGTGTATATATATATATACATACATATAGTATACATATATATATATATATATATATGTATACATCATCTGTACAAGTAGACATACATATATGTATATACCTTCAAGCAACATATGTGAGAGAGAGAGAGAGCGTTTCCAGATCCAAAAGTCGAAAGACATGCGAATGATCTTACACCAACCCCAGTGTCAGGCCTTGGATTCGTGGCTCCAGGGTTCGTGCATTGAAAGTGTGGATAGAAGCCATGAGTGTTCAGGCTGCAGGCTTTATGCACGGGTATCATGATAAAGGTCCTCAAGGTTGCAGGGCCAAGAAGCTCGACCTTCTGGGGCAGAGCTTAGAAGGGCTGTTGGCACTGCGGGGTTGAAATTTTAGGCGTGCGGATCTTGGCTTAACACCTGGAGGTGAAGAGATGCACGACTTAGATTCTTGAGAGTTTAAAGGCCAGGTGTCATGTTGAACTCCTCCGTGGCATCCTTCCCAGCGAAGGTGAGGATAGCCAGCTCGCCACCGGGGTGCTCCGACAAGAAGCTGGTGACGTCAAGCACCTGGCCATCGACCACCACCCAGCAGTCCGTCTTGGTGTTGTGCTTAGCAACATCTGCAAGGCTGATGCCGCCACCACCACCGCCGCCAGCCGCGGGTGCAGCTGCAGCGGCCGCCGGGGCAGCAGAGTTCATCTTGTCCTCGTAGGAGCCGCCAGCCAGCTTGGAGCTCTGCACCGCGCCTGACAGCCCTCCGCCGGTGATCTGCATCAGGTCCACATCCTTCATGTCGGCGCCCAACATGTACTTGGCGGCGGCCTTACCGGCCACGCGGCCGAACACCACGCAGTCCAGCAGGGAGTTTCCTCCCAAGCGGTTGTTGCCGTGCACGCCGCCAGCCACCTCGCCGGCAGCGTACAGGCCCGGGACGGCGAGGTTGTTGGAGCCGACACAGGCGGAGTCCGTGTCGATGAGGAGACCACCCATGCAGTAGTGGATCACAGGCGTGATGATGGCCACGTAGAAAGGCTCGGACTTCACGGCAGAGCCCGGAATGATGTTGTGGTAGAACTTCTTGCCGCTCCCGGTCTTTCCGCTGGCCTCATCCCAGCACTTGCCTGAGGGGTACGCGGGCCATTTGCCTCCTTCGGGATCCTTCTCCATCATCTTGGCAGCCTGGTAGTGGTCCTCGTGGGCCTTCTCGATCACGGACAGGGGGATGCCCATGTCCTTGGCCAAGTCATCACCGCTGTTGTAGTACTTCATGACCTTGAAGCAAGCAAAAACTGTCTCACGAGGGCAAGAAGCTCACCGCCAAACTGTACCGTTTTATTGTCTACCAGCGAAATAAACGATCGCTGACATGCAAACCTGTTTTGCACCCTTCGGCCAAGCAATACCACCGCTTTGCGGATTGAAGTTTAGTGGTGTGGAGGGCTTTAGCGTTGGATTTCAAGTTTTCAAGTCTCTGGGGTGAAGGTTTTGCTTGTTGCCCAGGCTGCAACAAAATCCTGAAGCCTGAACCCTTGAAGCCTAGACTCCAAACCGCAATTAACGCCCAGGCCCTAAATTTTAAAAGCCGGAAGCCCATGAAGTCCATGAGAGAAGGGGTGCCGGGGACCCGGCTCCACGGCCAGTGTAGTGCCTGTTGGGCAAGGTTTCGGGCTCAGGGTTGAGGGTTCTCTTTTTGAACCCTCTTTTCCTCCTGCCCGGTTAGGAGTCGGAATGCCAGGTTAGGGTTCAGGGTTGCTGACATGACAAGGAACAGCCAATGTTCCAGACTGTCTGGCTTTCCCGCATTGGCGGACTGCGATTGACACAGGAAACACCATATGCCCCAAATCTCGAGCACGAAGTTACGTGTAGTTCCTCTACGCTGAGCAAGCTATCCAAATTCTGCCACGCCTGTCGGGAAGATGGATTGTTATATGCCCCTTATTGACTAGGCTCCATGCCGAAAACCATAGAGGGTTCTGGCTTGGCCAGTTCTGATACAGAAATTGGGCTACCACATTTTGAGAGCTGGGCTACTAAGCTTGGAGCTGGGCTACTTCAGGGGCTTCGGATGTTAGGATTCGCTGCTCCAGCGTTGAGATTCACATGAATCCTACATCCACTCATGCCAAGGCTGCCAAGGCCCAGCCCTAAACGGACCTTGCTTTACACACGAAACCTACATAACACATGTACAGAATGAGAAGGAATACCATAGAGCCAAACAGGCACGTACCGTAACCCAACATGGAAAACCCACCAAGGCGTCGACTTGCAGTGCCAGATGATCTCGTCGCTCGCGGCCTTGTTGAGGCAAAGCCTGGATCAGCCGTTGGCTCAGTCAGGGCACATAGGGCTTGGCCTGAGTGCCTCATAGATACATAGTTTCTGCAGGGTCTGCGGGGTGAGCAATCAGGTTCCCAATGACCCCTCGGCAACAGGCCCTTGCTTTCTCCAGCCTGAACGGGGGAGTTGACAAGCAAGGTAATACGGGCACTAGTGGGGACTGGCTTAATCAGAGGATTCGACTTACCCCTTGTTGATCTGCCCATTATCATTGGCTCAGTCCCACCCGTAACCCCTAAACGTGACGGATCCCGCATCCACGGGCCCCAAACACCAAGTCGTTATCGTTAGCGTGAAATGACAGCAACAATACCAACAAGACTGGCAATGCCATCCATATTGGCCTTGGAGGCAGCGCAGGTGCTTGTATTACTGGGAATGACAGTTCCAAGTATCGTGAGGATGACAACGCGATCAGAGTAGCGGTGAGCATCATAGTAACAACGGCGTGGCGAGACCAATAGCCGTCCACGATAATAAAAAGTCTGGCAGGTGTTATAAACTTTGTAGCTAGTAGCAGTTGTAAGACATAAAACTTACATTCAACGCCATGATGCTCAGAGCCCTGCTTGCTTCATCCTAAACCCGAAACCCCGCAACCATTGAAGATTCGCTCTCATAGACCCAAAAAGAGAAAGGCATCCGAGGAGCCGGAAAGGCGGCTTGCTCTTCCACATCTCGCCGGTGACGTAATCCCGGCCTTTCGCTAGTTTTAAGGAGTTTGGCGTGGGTGATTTTATGGTCTAGATGCTTAGGATGCTCAGAGCTTTCATGGCCAAGGGATTGCGATGACTTTCTGCCAAGATTTCCCACCCAAATCCTTTGCTTATTCATCCTGCATGTTCTGTGTTGATTTACGCATTGCATTAGGCCATCCTTAACAGCACCTTCATTACACCTCTCGTTATGGATTCCGTGGCGAAGATCTTTCGATTTTAAGGTTAGGGGTGATAACATCCGTTCGTTGGCAAATGTTGGTTTGGGGTTGCTAAGCACTGGTTCCGGGGGACAGTTCTGAGGGTAGTGGTCTAGTGACTGTTGGCTATTTAAGGGATAGTAACTATGATAGCAAACCCTTCTATAAAGAGAATACGGCCCTACTGACACGAAGAAAGCCAGCTCTTGTTTTGCATGCTCTCGCTTGTACTTGGAAGGTGCGAATAAGCAGTGAAACACCTGGGCTTTGCAGGCAAAAATAAAAGTACAAGAAGATCTAACTTACAAACCAATGATGTCTGACGCTGTCACAATCGCATGTCACATGACTCTGAAGCAAGTGCATCAGTGCATCAGATGTGCTTGTTGACATGCCATGCTGCCATGATCATGCCATGATGCATGAAGTGATCATGTGCACATGCCAGACATGGTCTCATATGCCGTGCGACATGCACCGATCCGACTTGATCTTCACATGGCCGACGGCATGCATTGCAAATTCATGACACTCAAGTCACTCAAGTCTTCAGTTGCACATGCTGTCATGGTGCATGCATGCATGGACCAGTGCCTTAGCAGAATGTGGTGCAGAGTCTATCCCTTTTTTCTGAAGATGCTGGCTTCTGCAGCAAGCCGGGGCAACCGCAACCCCCAATCAAAGGTCGCATAAGACCGCTGCCACATAGGGTCAGGTCCCAAAACTACTACGACCAATCACAGGGCAGGCCCGCGCATCATGGCATCAAGCTGTCATGTCATTTCATGTCATGTGTCTGTGCCGCTAGGCCTGCATATGCCGTCATGACTAGGTGCGGTGTGAGACTCATGACGCATGTGAGATGAAGCTGGGTGGCACAACTTGCACAACGAGGAAACCTGCGGCATCACTGCTGTATACTCTAGATTACTAGTCAAGCTGCATATAGCGAAGCTGCTGACATAAGACCATCCCAGTTTTTACTTCCGGCCCCTTCAGCGCAGGAGGAACTGGATGTCCGCCGAGGCCCGTGTGGATGCAACCAGCTTCGATGATGAGGATTCTTCCTTCTTCACAGCCTTCTTCTCCGCAAGCTTCTTGCTGTAGGCAATGCCTCCATGGAACAGCTCCTTGTCCTTCATCGCTGCTTTGCCGGCTTTTTGCCCGCGTCCACTTGCACTTTCAAAAGAGAAGGGTGTCCGTGTGAGTGCAAGCATGACATCGTCCAGTTGAGCCTCCAGGAAAACCAACTCGACTCAATTACTCTGGATTCTTGACTCTTCACACTCTTCACTCTTGACTACTCTTAGGACTCTGAAGAATACTATTCATTGCATGCATGCAAACTCATGCAAACATGTGGATGTCATGATGTCATGTGGGAAGGCCAGCCTTCACCTGTTCCACCGCAGACTCACGTGGCTTGAGCACTACATACGTGACAATGACATCCACCTTTGCACCGGTCCTTAGCCGACAAAGCCACAAACTTTATCGGGCCGTGGCCAGTCAGCGATTTTGTCATCCAAACATGCTGAGGCTCGCAACTGCAAATGTCATTGTGTCTTCTTCCGTTGTGACTTCCAAGGACGATTTCGGTGACCCTCTCTTGTCCGAGTCGGCCAGCGACTTCATAAGAAAGGCCGCACAGGGAATCTCCGAGGTAACCTTGTCGTAACCCGAAGGGTTCATGTAAAACTTGAGGCTGTTGCCCCCCAAATCGCACTGGGCAACCTCGGGTGAGATGTTGGCGAATGACTGAACTGATGTGACGCTATGCAGCTTGCGGTATTGACACATGAGGCACACGTGTCACATGTCTCATGAAGTCGCACGGCTCTCATGTCACTGAAAAACATGTTGGAAACGTGGACTCTGTATCTGTAGTCCAGACTCCAGACTGACACTCACATGGGTTCTAATCGAGAGCACCTCCATACTCTTCGGCCCAGCTTGCGTCGTGATGTTCCCGAAGCAGTAGAGCTTGAAGCCAACATCCTTGAACGATTTCGCATCCACGATGACAGGGTTCTTGGCGCCCGCTGTGAAGTCCAGCTTCACGGCATTCAAAGCTTCCAATGTTGTCAGAGCCTTTGACAGGAAATGGTTCTGTAATGAGTTCACAAGGCTCAGCACATCAAGGATGTTCATGCGGGGATCGGCTGCGTCATCCGGTGCGAAGGCAAAGGTGTACAGCTCGTTGATAGGGACTTGCGTTGGCATGATGGGGACATTTGGGCCTGCATGATCTTGTCCCGCATCCGCATTCCTCGCTTTGCAATCTCTAACGATGCCAATGCCAATGCACTGAAGTTACTGAAGTACCCAAGCCGTGCAGGGTGCAGGGCACGTGCTACATGTATCCTGACTGTCGTGACTTGCAAGCATGCATGATGCATCTCGTGATGACGACTGACCCGGACTGCCGGACTGACCGTGAATGCGACCGACCGTGACGGTGACCGGTGCCGGTGACCATTTCGCAACTTCTGACAGGTAACTTGCCCGAGCTCGGCGCAGACACATTCTTGTTGGGGCCGTCATGACCGTCATGTTCAACCTTAATCTGCTCCGGCTCAGGAATCCCCGAACCAGTCTGGGAATTGAGCATGTACTGAAACTTCTGCGGGATATCGATCCCGATGTCACCCAGTGCGGCTGGCACCTTCTTCGTGTCGAGCACATGTTGGAACATCTTGGTCCACGCGATTGACCATTGAGATTCGTCGCTGACGCACGTGGTCAGCAAGCCCTCCATTGCAACGACCGTGTCATGCGATTCCTTGAGGACCTTCACCGCTGCAAGCATGTCATCGAACTTGAAGTCTGTGGCCCGCCCCAGAACTGCATGCTTTGCCATCTTGGTGAAGGCTGCCTCTCGGCACCAGTGGCATCAAGACGTATGAGGCATGACTGGCTTAGTGAATCGTGTCCTGGATCATGGAGTCATGGACTCATGGACTCATGGACATAACAACATGTAGTGGTGCAGTGGTGCAGTGGTGCAGTGCAGCGGATTAACGACCGGTTTCACACGCCATGAATCTGCCATGATGATGACTCATGATGGTATGTGACAGTCGACGTGACATGATGACATGCCCCGTACGTGAAACCAACGCAAGCCTCACAAACGTTCAGGAGGTATGATGCACGGATGCACGAGAGAGTCGTCAAGGAGTCATTTTTCGGCTTCAGCATGGTGAATTCCACGACCTCACCAGCCTTGCAAAACAACTTCAGTCATCATGCTATTGCGACCAGCGACCACGATTGCACTTGTAACGCAAACGATTTGATGCACAACATGACATGTCGTGTCAACATCGTGAACATGAGCAGCATATGAGCATATGGCATGATTGCAAATCAGCCGGAACTAAACATTGCAGCTGGAGAAACATCCGTTGTGTAGGAGTCATGCTTGTCAAAGCAAAGGAAGTGGCAAAACTGCGGCAAAACATCCTTCATGTCCCCGCACCCCGGGTTTACTTCCGAGCCGATCTTGGCAACGACCGCCACAGCCAAGCTGGGCACAGCTGCCGGCACATGTTCGTAGATTGCCTCTGCAAACGTCCAAAGGCAATCGGACAGGCTGATGGAATAGGCCACCTTCTCCTCTGGCGAGCGGTCTAACTGCAATCTCTTGGCGACCATCTGCATGGATGCGGCGTAGGCAGGCTGATGTACCACATTCGTGTCGTTGTTGATCTTTGCCCAACGTTTGACAGCCTCTGCCGACTCGGCAGTGAGCCACAGGTTAACAGACTTGCTTCCAGGGGAAGTCTTCTTGGTTGCAGCATCAGCCTGTCCCAGCTCACTGGTCAGGAAAGCCACGATGTCTTCCGTCTGTCCCGCTGGCACAGCTGCCTTGAGTTTCTGCACAGCCTTTCTGATCACATCTTGCAAGGCTGCTCGCACCTCCAACAAGAAACATGCCGAATCCAGTGGACATGTGACATGCAGCGAAACGGATATGCGACGACATGATTCCGACATGCTCATGTGTCATGATGTCTGGTGCCATGTGTGCTATCGCTTATGCGAGGCCTGCCTGCGACCAGCATTTGCGCTCCTGGAAATTGATCTTCACCTTCTTGAAGAATGCGAGCTCGAGAGCATAGGACAGGCACATGGCGACCACGTCAGCCAGGGCAGGGTTCAACAGCTCGGGCATGCCTATCAGGCTATGTGGAGCGGGGCCGAAATGATTGACGTTGTAGGTTATATGAGATTGTAAACTATAAGCCGCCCTATAAGCGCCACTTTACGTATCAGTCGAACGCAAATTCTGGGTTCGAGATCCCACCGCCGCACCTCCAGCAGCGTGCACCATGCAAGCGAACACATCATCGATCCACCAACGCTTTCGGCTGGGGACATCGGTGTCCTGCTCACCGTCGTCAACACCCATCACCATAGCAACATCATCCTGCAAAGTGCCCGCTTCCTGCTGCGCCTCCATGGCGGATGTCGCTGCGGCGGCTGCGCGAGTCTTGGCTTTGGCTGTGGCACGTCTCTGCTTCTTCTTTGGCTGAGGGGTCAGCAAGTCGTTCACGTCCACGGCTGACGACGTGGCTCCGCCCGTGCCATCGGCCTCGCCTGATGCCGCTCGTTTCTTCGCAGCAGCTGCGGCAAGACGGTTGACGAAGGGGGCACCGGCGATCTCTGTGACCACTCGTGCGAAGACATCCGGCATGTGCTTGCTGAACATGAACTCAGGGAACTTGCGCTTCGCCTTTTTGACGGCACCTTAAATCTCTCTGCCAACCCGATCCGATGACTCCGATGACCCAAGACTCCCAAGACGCAAGTTACATGAACTGCACGTCATCTAATGATGGCTGCAATGCGCTTGCAGCTCTATGTGATTATGCGAGACACTGGCATCCGCAAACCCTCGTGGCGCAGGATCATCTGCAGGTGGCTCAACCAATGGCACCTGAAGTCGTGTGTGTGTGTAAATACCGCACCCAGTGCAAGCTAGCAGCTCGTGTGCAAAGGGATGCACACGTGGCTATCGGACGTGTCAAACGTGACATGACATGCAACGCAGCAACGCAGTACGTCTACCGTATTTGATATACTATGCGACTATGCGACCATTGGTCGCAAGCTATCATGCGGGATGTGAGAAAGCACTGCCAACATGGCATGCTTGCGGCTTGCTCATGGACGCGGCGATGGGCTGCTTGGCTAATGCATGTGGCACTGCTGCATTCGGTGACTCATTGACCTCATGGACTCATGGACTCAACGCATGGACTCATGTTTGCTCTCGCACACTCGAAACAACTTGCATTCACTACACCACGCAAAATTCCTGGCCGATGAGTAGGCTGTGAACTTATGAGTTCATGGACCATGGACGGTTGCACTCGTGTTCAGGTGGATGCATGAGTTCATTCACTCATGGCTCAGGCTCATGACTCATGACCGGTCTCACAAACAAACTGCACCATGGACCATGCAGTATGAACTCCATGCAAATGCATCACGTTAGCAAATGATTAACGATCAAAGGAAGAAACCATGAAGTCATGAAGTCATGGAGCAATGAATCTGCAGCCCTCCATCCACAGGCTCGTTAGAAGTGGAATGGGGTATGACGGCAGCAAGGAGTTCGTGATGACCTTCTGCCATGCGTGGAGATTTTGCAAGCACGGCAACGTTTGCAGATCCGCAGATTGGAAGTCTGCGAACTCGCCGAACCAGTCCCGGAACTCCCCGATGCATTGGAGGTCGCGATGCAGCCCATTGTAGATGCGCTTGGAGATGTCGTACAGCTGCGATGTCTTGTACTTGCCGCCGAAGTTTGCTTTGACAAACTCACCCTGAAGGCGTTGCCACGCGCAGTTCCCAGCTGTTAGCCCGTTCCTCTCGGCGTGGCGGAACCAGGCGGTGTCCACTTCCGGGACGCCAGTGACGAGCTCTAGCCACGTGGCCCCGAGACCCGAGTGGAAATCATTGTGAATGTCACGCAGAAAACTTAGTTGAACACCATTGGGCAGTCAAGAGGCATGCAGCATGCGAGCGAAAATGCTGTGTGCACATGATGACATGGCCAGTCAGCAAAGACACATGGCAACACAATCAGGAATCTGCTTGCTGAATACTCTCACATCGGTCAGCCCACGCTCCTTTGTGGCCAGCACGTTCTTGTTGGTCGGACGCTCTGACTCTGCAACGTAGAAAGCATCCGACCTCGTAGATATGCGAATCTCACGTGGGCCGTGGGCTACTCTGCTTCTCGCTATTCGGTGTTGTTGCTGTTGCTGTGGATGTTGATGTTACTGCTGTGGCTGTTGCTGCTGAGGCTGCTGCTGATGCAGCTGCTGGTGCTGGTGCTGCTGGTGTTGTTGAGGCGGTAGTCCTGGTAGTGGAGGTGATGGCAGTGATGGTGGCTGTGGTTGTGGTTGTGGATTTGGCTACGTTTGCTCTTGTGGCTCTTGTGGTTGTAAAAATGCCTATGTGTGTGTGTGTGTGTGTGTGTGTGCGGGTGTGACTGTGTTCGTGCTTGTTGGTGTTGGTGTCGTCGCTGTCGTCGCTGTCGTTGTCATTGTAGTTGTGACTGTGGTGGTGCCGGTGTTTGTTGCTGATTATGTTGTCGTTGATGTTGTCGTCATTGTGGCTGTCGTCGTCGTCGCCGTTGTGGTTGTTGTTGTCGGTGTTGTCGGTGTCCTTGTTGTTCCAGGTTGTTGTTGTTGTTGTTGCTTCTGCTGCCGCCGTCGTTGTTGTTGTTGTTGTTGTGGTGGTGGTGGTGGTGGTGGTGGTGGTGGTGGTTTGTGGATGCAGTCGCTGTTGATATTGATGTTGCTGTCGTCATAGTCCAGTCATAGTGGCAGTTGTGCTGACATTATTGTTTGTGGTGGTGTTGATGTCGTCGTCGCGAGTCGTCGTTACCGTTGTCGTTGTTCTTGCGTTGATTGGTTGTTCGGAGACGGAGAGAGTCTGCAGTTGAATTCATTGTCGATGTTCTGGAATTGTGCTTGATTGGTGGTGGCGGTGGCGGTGGCGGTGGCGGTGGCGGTGGCGGTGGTGGTGGTGGTGGTGGTGGTGGTGGCGCTGGTGGTGGTGGTGGTGGTGGCGGTGGTGGTGGTGGCGTCGGTGGGTGTGGTGGTGGAGGTGGTGGCGCTGGTGGTGGTGGTGGTGGTGCCGATGGCGCTGACGGTGGCGGTGGGACTTTTGTGTTGCTGCACTTGTGTTTCTGTGTCGAGTGTCTAGTGTTGGCGTTGTTGTTGCACCTGTTTCTGCTGTTGTTCTTGGTGAAATTCTTGTGACTCATCACTCATCACTGCTCTTATTTTTGACAAACTGTCAAGACTGTAACTGCCACTGCCCAGAGCTAACCACCTATGGCATGTGTGACTCATGACTCATGACAGACGGATGACTCATGAGCAGGTCATGAAGCTTCTGTTCTGTAATTGCTAGTTAGAAGCAACGTGCCGAATGTGAGCGCGAGGTATTGCTTCTTCTCCGGCTCGTGAACAAGCCAGGCTTCTCCTCGCACACCCTCCACGATGCCCGAAGCAAAGATCCTCGAGACGTAGTTTCGAAGGGAAGAACCGGTCTTCCTTTGGTTCAGAGGATGCCGATGCACAGCACGGGTGCCATCGGCATTGAACCAGCTGATGGTTTTCTTCTCGCCCTCCTGTTGGGAATGAACTTCAAGTTTCAATCCGCCACACAACACACGTCACAACACCCGACAAGCGGCTCAACAAATTTAAAAGTGCCTGGTACGTCTCGAAGATCTTACGAAGAAGAATTGAGCCCTTTTCAGACTCATCTTGTGTATTGAAGCGTGCTGCAAGATCCATATCGTTGCCGAAGAGGATTTCATGGGCCTCCCTGTACCTCACACTCGTACATTCGTACATTAAACAATCAGCACGTGTAGGCGACTAGAGAATTATTTATGGCTCCATGCCATATGGGACTGGGGCGCTTCTCTTCCTTGGCATCCTTGAAGACCGACTGAGATGGCTGAGACATCAGAGACTCCGATAGGCACAAAGGCAGGATCGGATCCGGATACGGCGCTGTGGAGCGACTCGATCAGAATGCGGCTACAGTTGTGTGGTGCCAATGGTACCACGGCAGATGTCAGTTGATGCAGTCGTGATTTTGCAACATGCGACATGTGACCATGACTGATGCAGTTGCCATGCAGCGCCATGCAGTGCATAGACATGAACATGTCATCGTGCAACATGCAACGCAAAGACAAAGACGTTTTCTCGTCACGGCAACGCCCCACGGACGAGAGCCCCGTCGCCCCCATTCATCACTTTGTTGCATATTCCAGCCTTGCGGGACACACAGAAGCGAGAAGCGACACAGCCAGCCAGCAAGCATTTGTCGAGCATCAACATCGGCAACGCATCAAGTCTCATTTCTCCTTCCAAAGTCTTGGTAGTAGTGTCCGAAGCAACCTACCTTGTGTAGGTGATCAATCCAGACTGCCAAGAGGCCCTGAGGCCAAAAGCGCATGCAGTTATGCACGTGATGCACACTGCCACATGCATGCATGAATGAGTCCGGCTATGCGCCAATTACGGCCATCACAGCAAAGATGTGCTATGATCATGACAATCGAACTACCCCGACTTGTGTCATTGTCGTCTCTGATGCCTAGGCTTCTTCGCCCATGGACCATTGATCATGTTTGCCATGGCACGCAGCCCTGGCGACAAGCCACCCTGACCCTGACCCCGCCCCACAGAGCCCACACTCTGTGACTCGGAACGAGCACGCTTGGCTCTGGATTCCGTGGCGCCTGATGGCACGGGTCCGGGCACTGTCAGGATGTACGCCAAGACAGTGCCAATGCACTGGGTATGCATTGCATTCCCAGCTTGCCCTAGCCTGCTCGTACGCTCCGAATCGGCCGATGCCTCTTTCCATTGGTCACATGTTTCAGTGTCGAACTCAGCATCGTCTCTCGCAAAAGCGGAAACAGGGGCCCGTGGCTGAGGCTGGCCACGATTGGAAAGCCCTGACATAGCAAAGCCTCCCGACTCGTCAGCCACCGATTGTGCTCGTCGCTCCTGGGTGAGATTCAGAACCAGTATTGAGTGTTGATCCGTGTCCTGTTGTTTGAATATCACGAGATTCTGTCTTGTTCTAGCTCCGTCAGCGACACTTGCTGTTTGCAGTGATATGAGATATGTTGTGTAGTGTAGAAAACTACTTTCCCACTTTTCCACCCAGTCAAACATCACAAGGCAAGCACAAAGCCAACACCCCCGCCGCGCCGCCTATCTTTTACGAAACCCAGAAACCTATGCCATCTACGTGGACATATGAGAACCACTGCTGCAATACTGACTCCCCCTGACTCCTGACTCGACTGACTCATAACCAATAATATTATCCTACGGTCCTACGGTCACTGATAATCAGCACTACCCCTGAAACACGACGGCTTGTGAGCGGCTTGACTGGTTTGACCAGCGTTGTTCAACCTCATCCTGAGCCTAATCCGAATCCTCAAATTGTGCTAGCACTTGATCAGTTGTTAGTTATGTACTGTCGTGTTCCTACAGCCGAAGGCCACTGCCGGACACTGATTCAGCGATACTAGTTACTAAGTTACTAGGCACTGTTGTAGCGCGGTTACCATACCATGAGTACATTCATAGATTCATAGATCAATCAACATTGGTTGTGCATTGCCTTGGTGCCTGTCTGGATGGAAACCATTATGTAGCTTAGTCGTTGAGAACATGCTGCAAACAGTCCAGCATCGTTGACGGCGTTGGTGACTGCAACATCAAGATATGTTGGATCTAATGAATCTAATGGTCCGCGTTTCGTGGTCTCCGCCGGTGCCGGGATGCTGCTGTTACCGCCAATGTCACATCCGATGATTGGTTGGCTTCAGTGCTCTATGTGCCTGACACGGACACGGATAGATAGCAGTCCCCGTTGCTGCTGCTCACCGCCAGCATCCCCCCCTTGTGGATAGGTTCAGCGAGAGTCAGTGCTGCCACGCAGCGCCAGCAAAAGCCGCACGCACCGCATGCTGAGTAGTTAAAGTCAGTTCATGGTTCTTATGACATGACATGATACCTGATGACATGACTACCAACAATCTTCAGACGCTGAGTTACGTGATGCACTAATATGCAGCATGTGCAGCATGAGCATGAGCAATCAGTCATGTGCAGCTTCATGAATGAACATGCACAAACGCCCATGCTTGCAACCGAATGAGGACCAAGATTCCACAAGATACCGGCATTCTTGATCAGCGTGCACATCTTGACATTGTCTGAAGCATGCGCAACCTTGGGGCTCTGGTTCAGCTGATAGATCTGACCCGGCGTCGTCGCCCTGTACTCTTGCAGAAAGGTTCGTTCTGCTTCCGTCAGAACCTTCCAGTAGGATCCGTCGGGCTGATCGTTGAGGGGGTCCAGCTCTTTCTCGTCACCTTGCCTGTCATAACACGATTGAGGACGGCCCGCTGCCCACTGGAGCTCTGCATGGAGCTCATGTGGAGTCGCTACCAGGAAGACTTCCCAACTTGGCCTACCGTCCAAGGACTGGGCTGATGGCCTATTGAACAGTTCTGAGAACGTGTTCAACGGCTGTATCGCAGCACCAGTCTTGAAACGGTGGCGCAGAAGGGAGAATTTGCGTTTCCGTGCGATGGGCCAGCCATACGCATGCGGGTCCAGAACGGCGACGTCGACCCAGTATAACTCGCCCAGGATCCTTTGTAGGACTTCCGTGGGGAAGGTCGGCACGTTCTCTTGCACGATGAACGCCTCCTGCAGCCTCAATCGCTGGCCCAGCCAAGCCAGCAAAGCTCCACAGGACTTGCCGGCGAGTCCTCGTCGACTTCCTCTCGAAGAGAAGTCGACACAGGGCGTACCAGCCACGTGGATGTCAGCCTCCTTTGCCTGACAGGTGTTGTGATGCTCCGCAGATACTCACGCCTATGAGTCAGTCATGACAGTCATGACATCATGACATGATATGCTTCGTGACGGTTCATGCCACATGCATGCATGCAGTCATATGGTGCCGTTAGATGCGGCTAGACCTGGACCGAAGCACACGGCACCGGCACGGCCGCAACTAGTCGCAGCAGCGCTAAGCCTAGGCCAGCCTATGCTACATATAGTGTGGTGGTTTGACTAGAGTCTGAAGACCTAGACGGCTACTAGACGGGTCTAGGACTCTAGGGCTGCATGACTGTGTGACTTGACCTAGACCGAGTCGTCAGAGCGCCTCGCACATCGTGTCACACTTGATGCAAAAGCCATCTGGACGAATGATCTCTCGAACGTCAGCCTTGTCAAAGAGCTGAGCCATGATTTCTGTGAAGTCGTCGCCGGAGTTCATGAGACTGTCAATCTTGGTTCTAATGCGCTCGCCCCAAAACTCGTTCATGTCCGCAAATATGCATTGTGGTCCCTTGGGCGACGCAATAAGCTGGTCCTGGGATTTCGAGTACCATTCTACAGCGAAGACATTGTGAAATTCCGGCCGTTCGTTGGACGGCAAGCCCAAAACCTCAGCGACTGTTACACTGAGCATCTCCAACGCCACGGCTGGTGTGTCGATGCCCGAGAAGGCTGTCGACAACCGCAGGCCGTGAAGTTGCTTACTGAGACACTGTAAATGATCTGCACGGCGGGCCAGATTCGCCGCATCTTGCCGCTTCCAGTGGTTTGTGATTGCCAATGGCCACTTCATCAAATCCGCGACCTTGCTGAAGCGACTGGAACGCCTGCTCATGAATTCACTGTGCAGCAGTTGTCGCTGACGTGCATCAACATCAGAATCAAGATGCTGAGGTGGCTGAGGATGAGGCACCGAATGTTGATCTGGATTGTTGCGTGCCCAAGCACATTCTTCTGCTGAATATTCTTCCCTAGACTCCCTAGGCTCCACAGATTCCGCAGCGTTCACAGTCGACACAAATGCTGTCGTTGCTGGAATCTCCGTCATAGTCGTCGTGGCATTGGCAGCTTCATTGGTGTCGCCGCCAGAGTGAGCTTGGATGTCGTCATCAACAAAGACTTTGCCTGGCGACTCTGGTGACTTTAGATCGGGTCTTGCAGCGGTCGGTGCAGTGGTGTTGTTGCTTTGTGGGGAAGGGCCGCACCCAGTGGCATCCGGGGCATCCTCCATGGGC
Organism: Symbiodinium sp. CCMP2592; assembly: GCA_905221615.1. NCBI lineage: Eukaryota > Dinophyceae > Suessiales > Symbiodiniaceae > Symbiodinium > Symbiodinium sp. CCMP2592. The sequence goes on along the minus strand of CAJNDT010004357.1, from coordinate 377,057 downwards.
TGCATGGGTTGCACAATCTGTGTTGTGGTGGCCGCAGCGAGATCCGTGACCGCTTCCTCAGTGTTCGGGGGCGGTGGAGCTCGTGTGTTCTCCTCAACAGAATCGTCCGCACTCGCTATCGCACCCGACGCGGCTGCAGCGGAAGGTTCCGTGATGTCCGGGTCTGCGAGACGTGTTGTATCCTGCTCGGGATCTGCAGCTTGCTCTGTAGTCGCCTTGTGAGTGCTAGTGCTGCCCGCTGAACGCTTTGGGTTAAATATGCCATCAAAAGCTTCTCGTGAGGGAACAACACCCCAAGACACAGCCTCGTCTGTGTCCTTTGGTTTCTTGTTTGTTCTTGCTTTGGCAGCAGTGTGCTTTGCCTTGGGCGCTGCTTTGGCCTTTGACATTGTTGGTGAAGGTGATGGCGAGGCTGCCTTGCCCTTAGGCTTGCGAACTGCCGGTGAGGATGGCCTGGACGCTGGTTTCGGCGCCATGATTTCGAGTACCTATATGCCCTACAGCTAGCAGCCTACAGCAGACCAGCGTGAACTGGATGAGCCTGACGTTTGATGATGCACCAACATGCCCATATGCATATGCACCAACATGCCCATATGCATACATGCCCATGTCTCGTGCTGCCGGGCGCATGCGCTCTCACCAACGTCATGCACATGTATGCGGGCCACGTGAACAGGCAGCATAACATAACAGAAGCAACATGATGAAATGACGGAGAACTAGCTAGTGGTGTCGATTGCCGCTTGCCTGCCTGCATGAGCTGCAGATACCCAAAGATGCCAGCACAGTGGCACAGAAACATCCTGCAGCACAGTGGCTTTATTATCTCGTCAACATGTTATACAATCTCGCACGAACATATTGTCATCTCAACCAAATTTAACAATATTGCTTGATGAACACAACTATAACACACATGACACAGGCTTTTTTTTTGTTGGAATGGGTTGGTTTGTTTCTGGTTGTGACGAAAATATTGTCTGTGTTGTATTGGCGCAACATGTCGAAACCTTATATGTCAAACTATGTTGGAGCAAAGCCGAGCTGAGAACTAGCAATCCTCGCGATGAATGGTGATGGAAGAGTCCTCAGGACCAGGTGACCTTAGGACTGGAGTCCTTAGGGCACGGACGGCATGAGGACTGGAGTTCTCAGGGCACGGATGGCATGAGGACTGGAGTCCTTAGGGGACGGAGGGCATGAGGATTGGAGTCCTTAGGGCAAGGAGGGCATGAGGACTGGAGTCCTCAGGGCACGGAGGGCATGAGGACTGGAGTTCTCAGGGCACGGAGGGCATGAGAACGGAGTCCTCAGGGCACGGATGGCATGAGGACTGGAGTTCTCAGGGCACGGAGGGCATGAGGACTGGAGTCCTTAGGGCACGGAGGGCATGAGGACTGGAGTCCTTAGGGGATGGAGGGGATGGAGGGCATGAGGACTGGAGTTCTCAGGGCACGGAGGGCATGAGGACTGGAGTTCTCAGGGCACGGATGGCATGAGGACTGGAGTCCTTAGGGCACGGAGGGCATGAGGACTGGAGTCCTTAGGGCACGGAGGGCATGAGGACTGTAGTCCTCAGGCATGAGGACTGGAGTCCTCAGGGCACGGATGAGGACTGGAGTCCTTAGGGCACGGATGGCATGAGGACTGGAGTCCTTAGAGCACGGATAGCATGAGGACTGGAGTCCTTAGGGCACGGAGGGCATGAGGACTGGAGTTCTCAAAGCACGGAGGGCATGAGGACTGGAGTCCTCAGGGCACGGATGGCATGAGGACTGGAGTCCTTAGGGCACGCATGGCTTGAGGACTGGAGTTCTCAGGGCACGGAGGACATGAGGACTGGAGTCCTTAGGGCACGGATGGCATGAGGACTGGAGTCGGCATGAGGACTGGAGTCGTTAGGCCACGGAGGGCATGAGAATTGGAGTCCTTAGGGCACGGAGGGCATGAGGACTGGAGTCCTTAGGGCACGGATGGACTGAGGACTGGAGTCCTCAGGGGGCTGGGTGGCATGAGGACTTAGAGTCCTTAGAGTCCGGGTGAGATTGGGTATAATAATGTGTTCAGCAATCTTTGTTGAATTTTCAGAAAAACAAAAACAAAAACTCAATCCAATAGATTATTAGATACCGTATTTCTTACTGTCGCATATGAAGCCACATGACATGAACTCCAACATGTCCCACATGAGCCACATGACATCGAACATGTCCCACATGACCCATATGACATGGTGACATGAACTCATGAACTCAATACATTGTCGGACATGACAAACATGTTGAGCGAGCATGCCATGGGCATGGAAGGAAAAGCGCTCACAGACTCACATGCCCAGCGTGTTCATGCTCGCATGCGATTGTGCAGCAGCCACTGCCGAATAAATGCCGAGAGAGTCTCAGAGTAGCCCACAGTCGGGGCCCACAGTCTTCGAAGAGACACAGTGACACAGTTTGCCTCCGCATCCAGGGCAAGTGGAATCCATTGAGCAGCTTGAACAACCCAACACACACGTGGAACCGTCATGACCGTCATGTCACACGCGAGGCTTCCGACTCGGTACATCTGTGACAGTCTGGCCTGCCTCCACGACGAGCAGAGGTCAGCCTCAGGAAACGGTTAGTGATTGATTGCACATGCATGAACGACACTTTGCCAGCTCACGGAAGCATGCAGCACACTGCCTGTCACTTGCAATCACAAACTTGAGACACATTGTTTTTCACCCTCCGGTCCACTGGCTCACGTCTGCTGCTGATCGCCGCTGAAGAACTCCTTAGCACAGCAGAGACACAGGTAAGGCCCAGCTGCAGACATGAATAGAGAGAGAAGCCATAACTGAGAACCATGATGTGTGCTGCATGCTGCTGTGCCACAGTCAGTGGCCGGAGGCTCTCTGCTGCCGGCTCTGCAGCCGGCTCTCCAGCCGTAGCCCCAGCCGCCGCCACCTCCGCCTCCGCCCTCTCGAACTTGGCATCCCAGTCCAGCATCTCTTGTTTCACCTCGGCTTAATTTGCAGCACACCAAGCGCAGGAAAGAAGCACACATGCTGTGGTGCAATTACCAGGACCACGACGCAGCACAGCAACGCAGCAGCAGCAGATAGCAAACGCATGACACTAACATGGGTCGCAACGCCTCCTCGTCCCACGCCGTCATTGCCGCAGCTGTGCCCGGCGACAACGGCTCCATCGGCGAAATCGACACCGACCGCGAAGGCGATGGGGATGGCGCCTGTTCAGTCTGTTCAGGAGTCAGTCAATCAAAGAGCCACGCTTGTCGGCCACAGTCTGATCAACCTGGACACTCCCTGCCTTCCTCTTCGAGCTACTGTCCTTCGCGGCCCTCGTCGAGCCCCTTCCACCGCGTTCCTGCCAACCGTACATGTAGAATGTAGCATGTGCGGATCAAAATGTGACATGGAAGGCTTCTGTCCCGCCGTCCCGCCTGGCCGCTCTTGGCTCGTGCAGCTCTCGGCTTCTTGTCAGCGGCGTCCTAGATGATGTCAAGACAAGATTGCAAGCATTGCATCAAGAACTCAAACAAGTAAAGTTCGAAGGTTCATCCGTCGTGCCTCTGCCTTGGGCTTCGGCTTGCCCCTTCCCTTTGGCGCCGAACCCTGGCCAATCATGATGCTGACCCACGAACTCAACAACGCACCATGCGCGAGACTAACACACAACTGTCACATGAGGCACATGAGGCATGCAGGAGGCATGAGACTGTAGATGCCATGATATCCATGAGCGTTGCGCGCCTTGGGGGCCTTTTCTGCCACTGCCTTTGCACCGCTGCTGCTGTCACTGCTGCTGCTGCTGTCACTGCTGCTTGCTTTCTTCTTCGTCTCCTTCTTGGCTGCCTTGGCCTGCTCCAAAGCGAGCTGCTTGCGCATTTGCTTGCCAAAGACCCGCATGAATCGCTCGCGCTTCTCCAGGTAGTCCTTCTTGCCCTCCTCCACCAGCTTCTCGCGGCTCTGCAGATTGCGATCTTTCTCGTTCAGCTTGAGCTCCCTGTCGTTCAGCTCTCGCTCCCGCGCGTTCTGGTTCAAGTATATCTGGTGGAGGTACTCTTCTCTATCTGCAACCTTCTCGTTCCAACTGCTTTTTTGCTTGTTGAACTCCTCCTCCTTCAACGCCAGCAGGTTTTCCTTTGCGACTGCTTCGTCTCGTCGCTGCTGCTGCAGTGCGTAGATCGACTGGGCACTGGCGTACATGTCGCGGGCTGCTTGGCGTGAGGCTTCGTCAGCGAAAGAGAGGTTCTCAGGCTGCTGAAAGCTGACTGGCGCCGTGGAGGGCTTCGGAGGCTCCTCCTCCTCCTCTGACGACTCCTCCTTTGGCTTCACCAAGCGAGCCTTCCGTCCTGGCACTTCCGGAGCCTCCGACGGGGAAGCCTTCTTCCGCTTCCGCCTCTCCTGCTCCTCCTGCTTTGGCGCCTCTTCCTTTGGCGCCTCCGCCGTCTGCTGCTGCGGCTCAGCACGCGGCACCGGCACCTCCTCCGTGCGGCACGCGGTGCCTCCTCAGCACGCACTGCCTCCTCAGCACGCGGTGCCGGTGCCTCCTCAGCACGCGCTGCCTCAGCACGCGGTGCCTCCTCAGCACACGGTGCCTCCTCATCATTCAGTGCCTCCTCAGCCGGCGCCTCCTCAGCACCCTGCTTCGGCTCTGCTACTTTTGAAGGTGGCCGTTCTTTGCTCGCGGAGGGCTTCGGCCTTCTTTTGGTAGGGTTGGCTGCGGGGGCTGTGGCTGGAGGCGGAGGTGGCGGCGGCGGGGCTGGCAAGACAACTGGGAAGCCGAACGGCATCATGGGGCCTGTCATGGGGCCCGGCAAAGGGGGCATCATGGGTGGCATCATGCCAAGCGGGCTGCCAAGCGGACAAACAGGTTTTGGCGGGCGGGGTGGGGGTCGGACAGCCTTTGGAGGTGGTGTCCACCAGGGCGGCGGCGGGACTGGCTGCTCTGCTGCCTCTGCCTCTGCCCTCTTTGGCGGCTGCCGCTCTGCTGCCTCTGCCCTCTTTTGGCTGCTCTGCCGTTTTTGCCCGCTCTGCTGCCTGCTCTGCTGTCCTCTGCGGCTGCTCTGCTGCCTGCTCTGTTGCCCTCTTTGGCTGCCGCTCTGCTGCCTGCTCTGCTGTCCTCTTTGGCTGCTGCTCTGCTGCCTGCTCTGCTGCCCTCTTTGGCCGCTCTGCCGGTGCCGCCTGCTCTGCTGCCCTCTTTGGCTGCTCTGTCGTTGCCTGCGGCTGCTGTGGCTGTTGTGGCTGTTGTGCTTTCGGATGTTTTGCCTTCGGCTGCTGTGGCTGTTGTGGCTGTTGTGCTTTCGGATGTTTGGCCTTCGGCTGTTGTGGCTGCTGTGGTGTCATCCGTTTCTGCTCTGCTTTGCCCTGCTTTGCTTGTGCTGGCTGCTCTGCTTTCGGTGCGGCTTTTGGCGCCTCTGGCTTGACCTTCGACGTCGGAGGCATCTTCTTCACTGGTGGCGCCGCCCCGCTCGACTTCGAAGACAGATTCTGCGCATCCATTGTCACCTGAGCTTGATGGGCTCACGTCAGAGTCCCGTCAGAGTCACCATTCAGTACTGACATGCCTCAGGACATCCTTGCCGCCCCAGTAACTGCCGAGAGCCCGAGGCCCGAGAGCTCACCACTCACTCCTCAGTGTGCGTACCTGAGATTGGACTGACTCATCAAAAAAAACCTGCAGCACTCATGCACTCAATGCAGACTCATGCACTCATGCACTTCAGGATATGTCCTTGCCGCCCGAGCTGCCGAGCTCGACTTCAGCGATGTGAGCTCACCACTTCCAAGCGCCAAGTCTACGTGGACCATTCAACACCGAAGGAAATGAATGCACGCTGCACTCACTGACAAAGTATTGAAGTACTCTGACATTCAGGAGGACGGTGGCATGCAGCTGAACATGTGTCATGTGTCATGTGGACATGAGGACATGAAGCTGATGCTGCTGATGCTGCTGGCACATGCGTCACATGTCACATGAGTCAGCAATGCACTTGCACTGCACTTGTCCATTGTCCACTGATGCTACATTGTCCACGGATGCTATGATTGGCTCGTACGGCGTACTGTACTTTTACATGACACTCAATAAGGCTTAATAAGGCTCGATCATGACCAACCACACAACCGTTCCTGCAACGTGACCCGACGTGGACTTGAACTGCGGCAGCAGCGATCAGGCATGCACTCACAGCGCATTTACTCAATCCACTTCAATCACTTCAGCACACGGCACACGACTAACCAACCGCAGCACGCAGGCTCCTGAAGGTGCACACGCTGAGCACCGGACCCATGGAAGAACTTGGTAATGTCCCGCCCTGCGCAGTCCTGCGGGGATCGGCATCGACAATTGGTCATGATAACTGATCATGGTGTGGCTCAGGTTTGCGGTTTGCAGCGGTGGCTACAATCACTCATCTCTCCATCGTTCCATCTCTCCACACTCCACGCCTCTAAGTCCCTTCCAACGCACGGCGACACAAAGGACAGGCCAGCCTCCCACAGTTCTCGGTAACATTCGATGTCAGCACGATGCACTCACACAGCTTCTAGTCTAACAGTTCTAGCATCATCAGCGCGACTCACGACACACGCCTGGTAAGCGCCGGCCACCACGTGTCTGTTTTGCCTTCAGGAAGACAGTCTCGAAGATTCACCAGTAACTTCCTGTGCCGAGCACGGAATCTTTGAAACGAAGCATCCAATGCTGCAGCAAGTGCGTCTGCACAATCGCAATGCCAGTGCTTGGCACAAAGGGGGCACTGCACCGCTCTCGCCCCAGAGCCGGGAGACAAGTGCCGCTTGCAGGACCGGCAGTGATGACACTCCAACTCCTAGCGCAAGATCTGATTTTGCCTGATGCCTTGACGCATGCACTGGCACATGCCCACATGCCCTCATGAAGCATGATACCCTCATGACTCATGCACTGCGTGCGCTCATGAACTCATGAACTCATGGACTCGTGCAACTGACTGGTAGTTGGCAGCTGCATGTCGGCTCACCTGCTCACATGTCACATGTCTCACATGCTCTCATGTCTCGTGAAAGTCATGGCATGGTACTGGCGTGGCTACAGTACATGCACATGCAGCACATGCAGACAACATGCGGTCTGAACAAAACACATGGACATGGGTAACATGGACTCTTGCACTCATGCAGTTGGGTTGTCCTAGGCAGTCGAGTCCTGATCTTGATCAACAGCAGGTGCCAGGCGGGTGAGCATGCGGCTGCAGAAGTACATGTATTGAAGGCACTCTTGCGGCATCACATCTCGCTCTGCACTGGTCTTCTTGATCTTCTTCATCACCGCTCCTGTGTAGGGGATGAGCACATCGCAATGTGATGCGTCGCAGATGATCTCAGGCTGGCCCATTCCCGATGAGATACCAGTCCGGGACATGGAGGTGTCCGCCGTGGAATACAACACCCTGTTGTTTGCATCCAGGTTGACTTGCCTGGCTTTCCTCCCCGTTAAGCCATACGTGGGTGAGAAGTTCAACCAGTGTACAAACAGGAGTTCCGGAAGATCGACTGCATCACCCCACTTGCAGCGCACGCACCCACATCCCGCAACCTTTCCGGAACGCATGGCAACCAAACTCAGAGAGCGGTCACAGCCCAACTCATGCTCCACTTGCAGAGCATGTACATCACAAAGGGCACGCAGGGTTCGAAGACAGCCAGAAGCCCAAGCCTGTGAAACGCCGGCTGCATCGGCATCCATGTCTGGTTCGAAGTCAACGCAAACATGAGAAGAAGAACCCTGTCCATGTCCATCTGCATCTCGGCCTCCAGTGGACTCATCACTGTCACTGCTCACAGCTTCGTCAGCAATCTCGTTCGGGTCTGCAGCCACAAACACAGCTGAAGTTGAATCACCGACGCCCTCGATGACTGGTTCACCGGTTGCCGATGCTTTTTTGGATGCGTTCCGCTGTCGGACCAGCAGCAGCAACGCTTCTTCCTGCATTTCGGCAGCAGGTGCAGTGCAACCAGCGTCCGCCACTTGCTCAGCGATTCGGGCCACAGCATCTAATGATGGCTTGGAGGATGAGGATGCACCAGGCCCCATAGACACTGATAGCTCCGAGAGTGCCTGTGCTGCAGAGGCTGCACTGGCCCCATCATCACAAGCCTCTGCGTCCTCCTCGGAGCTATCAGTGTCATATGGCTCTGGGGCATCCGCTGCCATGTACCGGGCATCAGCGTCACCTTCACCTTCCGCGATGGCTGGTGTGGACCGCCCCGGCTTTGGCTGCCGCGGCCTGGGTGCCGGTGCCGGGCAGCCTTTCATGATGATCGAAGTCATCTCAAACAGGACCGTGGACTCTGCCATAACTTTGTGAACTGGCAACCATCCAGGATTCCCGAAGAGCTGATGACACCCACTACGATTCAAGAATGCCGCCCTTACCGTCACCGTCTTGGATTGCTTGGAGCAAGAATCGAAGTACTTCGCAAACAAAAGAGTCGATTCGACCGTGTCTGCATACCCAGAGCCGTCATGTTCCCACCGCAAGCAGTCTGTCACACCAATGCCATCCACCTGCCGCCGACACTTGCTCAGCCTAGTGAACGAAACACTGTGGGAGAAGTAGTCGGCTGCCAAGTAGAATGCCATGTCCTGACCATCTGGTGTTGGAAGAATTGCGACCCCAAATCCTGCCAAGGAATGTTCTTGCTTGATTTTGGCCGCAGCTGCCTTCTTGGACTTGCGCCTGCCACCGCCCGTCGTCCACTTCCATCCAAGATTGTATGACTTGGCCCACGTGATGGCTTCGGTTGACAAAACCTGCGCGAGATCCTGGCCGTCGACGGGCTCCGGATGCATGATGTCACAAAGCGGTTCTGGCTGTCGGCTACCTTGATCTGCCACTGTGAACGAGGCGGGCAATGCAGGTGCCCATCGCGAAGAGTCTGCGAGGATTGGCAAACTCAAAGTTGCAAAGCCTGTCAGCTCTGCAACTTCTCGTTCCACCAGTGCCTTGACGACGGACCACTTCTTGCGACATCCTGTGGTGCCGTCTGCCTGGCCGATCATCTTTTTGATGCAAAGCCGACTGCTCAACAGCTCCAAGGTGATGTTGGGGCAGCGGCGACCCAACAGCTTAACTATGCTGTTGAGTCCCTCAATGGCTTGAGTCTCGGCATAGAAGAACCGCGACATCATGACCATGATACTCCACAACAAGCTGCCGTGATCCGCAGTGTGATCTCTTTCAAAACGGCCAGTCCGACTCAGCCTCACGAGCTCTTGCTTGCAAAGTGCTCTGATACTGTTGGTGGCAGCATCCAAGTTTCCCAGCTTGAGAACTTCATCTGCTACTCCTGAGATTGCTTACGTGCAGACATGCATGCATGTGAGTGTGGCAGCACATCCAAGCCATGTAACATTTAACATTACATGAGTACACATGACGCATGGCATGGGATGCACGACGACACCAAATGCAAGCAGCATGACTCGACTACATCATGATGACTCATCATGACATGACTGATGATCACATGATTTCATGATATGACATCATGACATCATGCACAGCATGCTCGACGCAGTCCTCGACGCTTTTCACAATACTTCAAGGGGTTCTCTTTCAGCAGCCACAGCAATTTCATCGGATACCTGTCTGTGCACCAAGACGTGTCAAGACATATTGCGGCGTAGCAACCAGCACACACCAAATTGTTCACATGCTAACTCAACGAAACGATTCCTTAAGTTCTGGCGAGATGCTGTTGCAAAGGATAATATATCCGACGCTGAAAGGACGCCCACTGCTGCATGCAAACCTTCCTAGCCATCAGGTCTAGTGACTGCAAACCGTCTGGGTCCTGCTGAAACAGCTTGTCGCAACCTGACAGCTCGATAGCTCTTGCTATGATTTCGTTCATGTTGTTGTGCAAAGTCCTGTACTCATCATGGAGAGCATCCAGCTTGCCAGTCACCAGTTGTTTCATGACTTCGCCAGCATTGTTGCGCTGTGCTTGTTGCTGCACAAAGTGGAAGAAATGTCTCATAGGCCCACGGAAACAACGGCAGATTGTCAACAGGAACCAAAAGATAGGGTGACTGATCGCGTCTACCGTTCCCTTGTACCATTTGGATAGCTTCAGCCGGTATGCAGCAGTATCGTCTGCGGCGTCTGGATTCAAGTCCATGTTGGTGTCACCTTGGCTGTTGCCGGTTGAACCCGTTGAACCCTCAAAGGTTTTCTGTCGTTGAAGCCTGTGACCTGTTATCAGTCCTAGTCCTACTCACGTGCCTATGCCTGTGCCCTGTATGTTGGCGGGCTGCGTGATTCGGGTGCTGCCGTGTCAGCTCGCATGTGCTTGCTGAGCGCTGCGAGAAGGACCGGCACAACTCGGTCCTTCCCACGCAAGAGTAGGAAGTCCTCTGCGCTTTCGATGGAGCCCCAACGTCCACTGACTACCGACAGGGGATACCGTCGCCCGAGTTTCAAGGTATCAAGGTCCGAGTCCTTGAACGCCTGATCCCAGGACATCATGATTTCCGCCGCCTTCTCCCGCCAACAGTTGACGACTTTGCTGACGGACCCGAAATACTTCGTGAAACCAGCTAGCACCTGTTTGCTGAACAATGCGTTGAGCATCTCGTCAACGAGCTCAAGGCCATTTTTCACGCTGGCGTTGAACATGTGCAGGTAACATATTCCTGGTAAATAGATGAGGTTGGGGCATCCAGCTGCAGTGATGGCTTCGCTAGTGCAGCGTTTTCGACAGGACTGGTCCGAGCCCTTGTCCGTGACATCCATGTACATGAACACATGACACCGCGATATGGAAGGATGCCTGGGTTGCTGCACTGAGTCACAGGCCACATGCCTACTGTAGTCTACTGAAGCAGTTAAGAGTTTCGGCTACTGAAACCGCAACCCCGCACAAACCATGCCCTCCAGTGGTGCTGAGTTCAGTTTGAGAAGCTCTTTTCGCAGCTCATTGACGACCTCGTGCCACAAAGGCACACCAGCAGACTTCATCTGCTTTTCGACGAGGCCGTTGCATGATTCGGCGGTCTTTCCTGCTACGACTTGTGTGTCCGACCTTAAGTGAACATCAGTGAACCACAACCCCTCAGACAATTACTGGCATGTCAGGCGGCATGTCATGTCAAATCACAGAAACAACACTGGGCACAGGACAAACACCGGCGACAATGAATAGCCTTATCGGCGTCGAACTTGCGAACAGCAGCGAAGTCTTCGACCCAGGCAAAGTCAACATCGAGAACATGAAGCTTCTCTCTCTTCCAGATGGAGCTGTTGGTTGCATCACATCTCATGGAAATCGCTGACAGCCGCCACTCGTGCTCCATTTTCGGATGGATCTCGCCAAACTCCACATCTTCTTCACCATGCTGCGACGAGTTCACAACCGACACACAAGTTGACCTCATCTTGCACAGCAGTGCCGCTGCTGTCTTGAGCTCTGACCTCGTGACACGCTGCTGGCTCACGTCTGTCAGGATCGTAGCTCCGAAGTCAGCGGCCGCGATGTTGGAGAGGTTTCGTCGCACACCGATGGCAAATGCACTCTGCACTGACATTCGTTTGCCAGTTTTGCCTATGGGCACGATCTCAAGGCTTGACTTCCTAGCCTGTTCTTCGTCCAGCACTTTTTGCTTTTTCTTGATGATGCTCTCCTGTCGCTGGTTGATCCGCTTCAGCATTCTGATCTGCTTTGCTTGCTCCTGGCACTTTGCAAGATGCTGTTGCAGTGCAGCCGATGCTTTGAAAGCAACAAATGCGCATTGTTGCGGTGGCATGTTTTCGTAGTCTTGGCGACGTAGCTCTTTCAGTGCTGTTGCTGTCCAGCGTCTGGGGTTGTTGTGGTGGATGTTGTCAAACGGAACAACCGCCTGCTGCGACTGTTGCTGTGGATCCTGTAAGCTTTGCGAACCTTGCGAATCCTGAAACCTGACCAGCGCCAAGTCTGCCAGCGGTTCTCGGCCGTTGTTGCTGTTGTTGCTTCCACTACCACCGGCACTCAATGAATCCGATCGCACCTCCAAGTCATCCAAGTCCAAGTCAAGATCAATGCTCGAGCCGCCGCGGCCCAGGCTGTCAGCACCGACGCTGCCACGATCGCCCGCAGACGCAGATTCACTTCCGCCACTTCCGCCAAAGTTGACTAGGCCTAACATGCTGTCAGCATCCTCGTCGTCATCCACCACGACGCATGATGTACGCATGCCCTTCGCCTGTCCAGGGGCATTGTCCCGGCACATGAACGGCAGATGCAGCCGAGCGAGTACCGATTGTGCTTGGGAGTGCTCAATGAAGACATGTAGATGTTTCTGAGGTAGCAATGGTGCCTGGGCACATGCCAACCACCGAACACAGAACGCACCGACCATGATCATGCTCGTGCATGTGACGTGCTGATAGATAACCATGTGCCATGTGCACATGACACTTCATGCCTAATCCTCTCTGACCTGAACTCACGTGATCATATGGAGCATGAGATGATATGAACTCGTGCGCAGACGCACACGTGGGATCGTGCACTCATGGGTGTACGCTCTCATGCAGACAATGGCTCAGATGCTCTCATGCAGACATGGGCTCATGCACTCATGGGTCAGTATGCACTCATGGGCTTATGCACTCATGGGCTCATGCACTCGTGCACTCATGGGCTCATGCACTCATGCACTCATGAACTCATGGGCTCATGCACTCATGGGCTCATGCACTCTTGGGCTCACGGGCTCATGCACTCATGGGCTCATGCACTCATGGGCTGTTGCACTCATGCACTCATGGGCTCATGCACTCATGGGCTCATGCACTCATGCACTCATGGGCTCATGCACTCATGGGCTCATGCACTCATGGGCTCATGCACTCATGGGCTCATGCACTCATGGGCTCACGCACTCATGGGCTCATGCACTCATGGGTTCATGCACTCATGGGCTCATGCACTCATGGGCTCATGCACTCATGGACTCATGCACTCATGAACTCAACACTCATGAACTCATGCACTCATGGACACATGCTCTCGTGGAAATGAAATGAACCCATGAACTAAAGTGCAACTCAGTCTCTTCGGCAAGTGCCCGCCGCACTTCACTGGTGGCCGCTCGCCTGTCAGTGCCACGGCCCGTCAGCAGCTCCACCAGAAGTTCGCTGAACCGACCCCGTGGGTAGACACGACCCGTGCCGTCGACGTCCACACCACGGGCAGCAGAAAACACTGCCAATCTCCGAGCCACCAACGCATCCATTGCTAGTGTCTGGTCGTCTTACATGCAAAAAGAAATGAGTGTGTGATTCTTCGTGATCCTCAACCAGCTCACTTTCACCGAAGCATTTCAGTCAAACCAGAAGTAAATTATTGTGCTGTGCTGCACCTAGAAACATGCGAGCTAACCACCACATGTGTTCGAGAAGCAAACTTGGCAGCCAAAGCAACAACAGATCATGAAGATATGCCCTCATGAAACACATGAACCGAGAACCCAAAAATGATACCTGATGCAACCTCCATGGTAAAAAAACAATGAGCAACGCAGCCGCACACTATGTTTGATAAAACCCCGACACTAAAAAAACAATGTGCTTGCAGCAAGAACACACTAAACAATGATGTGCTCCCTCACAAAGATATGTGTTTTTCAACATGTACCCGTGCAGCAAAACACTCCGGTGTGATTGAAAACCCTAAGTCATACTGTCTGCTCCACAAGAAAGTACTACACGACCGGTACCATCAGAACTCATCCCCGGCAGGTGTTCTTAGCTAGCCTTGAACCAGCCAACCCCTCGGATGGATGTTATCAGGTTAGGGGTACTGAATTCCTGGACCACCTAAACTTAAACCTTACTTAATGGATCAGGGGATTGAGTAAGCTGGCCATACCCAGGGCTTTTAACAGGATAGCCGAGGCAGTCCTTTGGCTCTTCGGCTTTTAAGTTGGAAAGGCTGGCATGGCTTTGTTCCAGCTCGGTCGCTGCACGAAAGTTCCATGCTTCTGTGTGCCTTGCAGGGCCTGGGCTTCGTTGCATACGGTGGCCGGGACTTTTCTCGGGTCGGGAAAGATGAAGTCACGCTGCATCACGCTGCGCAACGGGTGTCTTCAGCACAACTTGGCTAGCTTCTGCGCTCTTAACACCTCCAACTTCTCGGTTGGTCAACAAGGAGGAACCCCCACAATTGAACTTCCTCGACAACTCCTATAGCCTATAGCATCAAAGCTCACACATAGCTATGGCACCTGCAACAACCCAAGAAACCCTCAAGGGAACTGGGAACGGCACGCCCCAGCTCGTTGCAGAAGCGCTCTCCTTTCTCTTCGCTGCATGCAAATCGGACCCTCCCTCCCATCAAAAAGACCAAAACATACATCTTTGTTTTCATGTCTATGTCTACCTTTTAACAGATTTGGATAGGGCATTCATTACATCGCAAAGCATTCACCCGTTTTCCAAAGCTCTAGGCTCCTTCTGAACTCTAAACCGAGAATGTTTTGAAGATCCTTGAAGACATCACAGGTCGATGTTTTTGCGAGAGGTTAAGGTTGCGTGGCACATGGCTTTGTGGCTTTGTAGTGTCGGACTTCGGCGTAGGGTTAATGCTTTGGACTTTTGGGGTCGGGTTTGGAGGCTGGGGCTCTGATCGAATCCTCAAGGAACCCACATCACTGTAATGCCAAGCGCCCTCCAATGGAATCCGAAGTTTATGGTATCCACGCTACATATTATCACCCCAGCGAACTTCCTTCAATAGCCTTCCCTTGAAAATTTTGGCTTTTCGTGCGGCCTATAGATGCCTCCGAAATCCACTTATTCGCCAGTCAAGGGGTAGGGTACAGTGTCCGGCAAAATAGGGCTAATTAAGCTGCCGGAAACTGCTCTAAACACCTGACTGCCAGCCCATTGGACGGTCCCGAACATAAACAAACCTGATATGGACTGTAGGATTTTTTTCAAGGGACTTCCAAAAAAGGTACAACAAATTCCAAAAAGAACCCCTTACACACCAGGACTCCTTACATCCGATATTAAGTCGCCGGCAATGCGTGAAAGGGTCTTGCAGGCTTTAGGCACCGATCTGCGGGGATGTCTTTGTTTTACAATTTCGGGGCCGCTTAGGCCCTAAGCTTTGAAGCTTCGAGCCCCAAGACCAGGAACCTGAGAACACGGAGACCCTGAAGCGCGAATTTTAAAGCCCTTAATCCTGAACCGAGCCGTGGTCCTGTAGGCCCATCGCTCAAACCCCAGACACCTAAACTGTAGACCAGCAGCCATCCGCGTTGAGGATGATGCCGCCCACGCCACGCAGGGCCTTGAGGGTTCATCGCGGCATGAGAATGGGCTTTAGGATTCGGACTTTAGGGTCTGGGGCTTGGGAGGATACAACATGGGCGCCTGTCCGTCTGTTCGTCTGCCCGCCATGTACTACAAGAGCAAAATGATGGCAGAAAACGAACTTTCGAAGATGTCACCAGATAAAGTATGGTGACAGTGCACGCGTGTATCAGTATGTGCACACGTAAGTCTGTACCTGCAAGTATGTCTGTGTGTACCGATGCATCTATGTATCTGCATGTATCCACTATGTATGTAAGCATGAGTGTGTATATCTATACATACACGGTAAATGTATGTAACTATGCACGTATTTACATATACACATACATACATACATTCATACAAATAAATATATATAATTATATATATATATATATATATATGTAGATGCGTCTGTGTGCATGTGTGTGTGTGTATGTATGACAACGGACGGACGGACTGACCGACCCATATCCTTGTGTGCGTGTGTATACAAATATATATTATGTGTATAATATGTATATGTACCTTTATATAGGGGAGGGAGAGAGACAGTGAGCGAGAGAGGGAGGAAGCGACGTACAGACACCCCCAGTGACCCTCCGTCGACCTCGGCAGCCAGGAACTTGATCTTGGCATCGGCGTCATCCGGCTTCACAAGTCCGGTTGGGTGAACCTCGAGAGAAGCTCTGAAGGGGGTCACAAGGCCCTAAAGACCCTGCTAACACTAACAAAACTACGAAGCTAAACCCGTTGAACGCTCAAATCGGGAGTTGGGTCTGATTTCGGGGCTTCTGTGTGATTGCGCTAGGCCGTCACAAGCACATGTCTGGGTGGATGGGTACAGCTTTTGGGTTCATCACTGTATGAACCATGTCAATATTGCTTGTAGCTTCGTCTTCGTATCACAAACTTCTAGTTGGGCTATGGTCGCTGTCATGGTATATAATTGGAAGTCGCAACTTCAAGGATGTCGACTTGCAGCCCTTGTCCACGGAGGGCATGTTCAACGTTCTGGGGTCCAAGGCATTGTATTCATTAGACTTCACACTCTGTTATGACATCCTGACCGGATCGAGTCGGTGCACCTGCACCCACTCCAGGTCGATGGTCTTCGCGCCGATCGCCTGCGTGAAAGCACGGAAGGTATGGCTTCATGGCCTTCCTTGTAGTCAAAAACTTGGGGTATGGCGTCTTGCGTAGCTGCATGCTGCAAAATCAACTTTAAAGTGCGGCGTCGGATTGCCTGTCAGCAGAGCCTGGGCCACTGCCAACAGGCGGACAAATGCCGAGCAGTCCAAAGTTCCGAACAAATTGCACCAGCCTCAAAGAAAGCAAGTGGACACCGAGATTCCAAAGCCACCCCCCTTCCTGAGCCCCGCTCTTCACATGCAGCGGGTCAGGTAACGAGCTGCGCAACAGGCCCTCACTCTGGCCCCTCACCTCGCCCATCTTGATGCCGTCGCCGGTGCAGTGCTCACCGTTGGTGGTGGGCCTTGGCAATTTTGGTTTAGGATTCTTGGCCGTTTAAGGGTTTTTGAGCTTTCAGGGATTGGCGTGTCCGGCGGTTCACGGTTGTCGGACTCACATTGATTGCAAGCCCTACATTGAGGACTCTTATAAGCTTAGTAAAGACAACGCAAACCTTGGAGTTTCAGCAAGGTAGAGGTGCAAAGGCATGGATCTTGACTCTCATGCACCCTAAACCCAAACCCTCGCACCCCAAGCTCTGATCGTTAGACTCTACAGGAACCCTTGGAACCTGCATCCCCAATGCTATCCACGTCCAATGTGGAGGGCCTTAATGAAGTTGGACACATCGTATGCAGCGTGAATATATACGCGAGATTCAAAACATGTTGATTGTCATCACATCAAAAAGACCCTGGTTGCCCTCTTTACACCCCATAAGACTCGATTATAAGAAAGCCTGCGGAACATGGCTACAGCCCAAAAGACCCTTAAGTTTTGTTGAGATGGAGACTCTCTCCATTGCTGCCGGCTGGCAGGTGCAGAAGGTCCGGCCTGTATTTGGCAAGAAGCGAGTCCTGTCAGTGCCAGTTCAAAGCGGGGACATGTTTAAGGTCCATAGAAGCTCTGGGCACTTTAGGGTTAAGGCGGGACCGCCAACGCTGGCATGAGCAACTGGCTTCGATGTTGAGTCCTGAAGCAATCCTGGCTTCAAGACTCAGGACTCAGGATTTCAGGCTTAGCCAGGTGGCTTCAGGTTTGATAGAAGAAGTTAATTAGGTGACATCTGTGCCGCTGGAAAGATGGAAGCACCAAAGTGTTGACATCACGGCCAAGCGAAGGAGGCGAAGCAACGCCCTAAGTCCTAAGTTCTAGCCTACTACTATGCGGAATCAGCGTCCTGAGTGAAATCGGCGCCGAAGCCACCTGCTCAAGTAGGATCAAAGGCTGGAACAAAAACAACACAAAACGGCGTTTCACACCCAAAAGCCGGAAACACGGAAGCCTTCGCAAAAACTTCACACGCCCAAGCCTCAAAGCCCCTAACCTTCTACAGACTCTACAGCCAGGGTTCCTTCCACCCGAAACCCTACAGCCCAGAGGCCCAGAAGCCATCAAAGCTTTTAAAGCCCTTACCAGTAAAGTGAGGTTCGAACTGCGAAGGCCGAGAGGATTAAAAGGACTAGGATCTTAGAAGTCAGGCCTTGCAGGCTTAGGGCGTGAGGGTCTTATTGGCTATAGGTTCAGTTAGCCTTGAGCATTTCCGGGCCAAGGGCTTACTACGGTATTTGCGGTTGAGGATTTCGCATTCAGGGGCCCAGGGTTTGCTGTTGTTTTGGGAACCTACGATTGTGCCTTACGACTTAGGGACTTAGGATTTAAGCTTCCCTGTACTTGCAGCTGAGGAACTCTGAGCTAAGCCCCAAGCCTGAACCTCTTTTCGGAAAACCCTGGGCCAACACCATCTGAAACCTGAGCACAATCCGCGTGCAGCAACCTGGTAATCCCAGCCTGACCGCTCAATCTCAAGTGCCTCAGAAAGTGAGACATAGCTTTGCGTTACAGAATATGAGATCCGGTGATTGCAATCTCCCATCCTGGCCACATTCCGTTCAATCAAGGATCCCCCCAAGATGCACTGCTTGGAATCCGCTACATACCTTTGTGCCACCCGTTGGAGGCTTTTCGAAATCCTCTATCCTAAGCTCCAAACCCAGATCCACCTGAAGCCAGAATCACGGGACCAAACTCCTGGAGATTGATTCCACCTTTCTCCTGGGCTGAGGGTTGAGGGTTTGCGTTGAGGGCTCAGGCTTCATCATTGATGAAAGCAACATGCGCATACTTTCTACGAGTCCGGCCTTCCTAATTCCACCCGTGGCTGTGATTGGCTGCAGATGCCCAAGTGCTGTAACATACTGTAATGGTATGCTAGGTGCTCTTCGCTTTCCACTCTATGTGATGAGCAGTCTGATAAGATGTCTGCTGGCAACAGCAGAACTTAAATGAGATAACTCTGCTGCGCAATTATGTCTGAAGTTAAGAGCGCGATTGCTTATAATTAAAGACGCTCACCGACCTGACAGCTGCAAACATTGTCAGGGACAAGCACGCTTACAGTGACGACTGTTGCTCGCTGCCGCAGCGGCGTAGACGCAGCCGACGCAAGCATTGCCATTGGTCACGAGCTTAAAAACCTGGCATTCAGGCTCTCGGTTGAAGAGCACAACACACTGCAGTAGCCCTTTCTTTACCGGGTCGGATTTGGAGCCCAGATAGAAATTCAATTTCTCTTCGGGCTTGTCCACACGGGGGAGGTCAGGTAAGTCGGCTGGCTGCATATGTGCGCCCAACATACAAGTTGTTTTCATGAGGTGCTGGGGAGGTGCTGAGGAGGTATGGGTGAGGTGTTGGAGACATGCTAGTATAAAGGGTCCTTCCTGGTGTTGACAAACATTTGTGAACACCAGAATGGGGGGTTCTGCAACAAAGTGATCCTTGTGCTGAGACTGTTGACAAATGTTTTTCAACACCAGGGACATGTTGTCGACACGAGGGGGACCTGAACCGGCCAATATGAAAGAAGCGACAGGTTAACACCACAGGGCCTGACACCAGGATCATGACTCATGTCTCAGAGTTGGCCTGCAAACCATGGTTTCTGGTGTTGGCAAACGTTTGTCGACACCAGAATGGGGGCTCCGCAAAAAAGTGATCCTGGTGTTGAGACACATGTCCCTGGTGTTGACAAACATTTGTCAACAGTCTCAACACCAGGATCACTTTGTTGCAGAACCCCCCATTCTGGTGTTGACAAATGTTTGTCAACACCAGGATGGATGGACCGCTTACTGAAACAAGACCATTTTCGTTCCAACTCTACGAGCTTCAACTCCAGAATAAACACGAAATACAGCTATTGTACAGCCTTGGAGAAAACGGCAAGACCACAGGAACCTTGCTTAGCGCAGGATCCTTTGGGGTTTGGTTGCCGCTGTCAGGCCATAGGGAGGCCCTGGCACTGTGCTCGAGATTGCAACAAGCCATGAAACTTAAAACATTTTGCCAGGTCCGGGCCAGTTTAGCCCGAAACCCAGAAAATGTCCACGTCTAAACACGGAACTACCCTGGAACCACCATTGCCCAATGCCCAGCATTCAGCATTCTGCGTGATGACTGCTTGTCCGTCTCGCCTCGACTTAAAGACTTGTTGCGTTCAAAAGCGGTTCGACCGGCCATGATGTCGAGGAAGAACCGAATCAGTAGGAGCCGGTCTCCTCACTTCTGTCTACGAAACCCGTTCAATTCGAATCTCAAGATCCTCGTTTTCCCAAATCGATCACCTGACAAATCGTTACAGTATGATAAATTACAGCCATACAAAACCTCAAAAGCCCTGCTGCTTCACGCCCTCAACCCGGGTCTTCTGATATTTGAACCCCCCTCCCTTCGATAGTACAGGTTACAATGAGTATCCTGATTAAGACCCATAAGAGACTACAGCGACCCGCAAGACTCTAGGGCCTGCACAATCCAGCAAAGCACGGTGCCTTCGCTTTGGTGATGATGCGGGCAAGGTCGGTCTTCTCCGCCACCTGCGAGGCTCTCACAACGAGGGCTCCCTTTGTCCGGCTTTAGAATGTGGCAGCTCCAAAAAACCTTTTCATCTAAACCCTCAACCCCTGCGGCCCTACGACGCCCAAGGTTCTGAACCCCAAACCACAAGCCCTTCGCCTTACCACCACTTTGCAAGGCTAAACCCCCGAAGGCCCTGAACCTGAACCGCAGGACCGAAGAAAGAGGGCCATTGTAGGTGCCTTGGCCCCTCGAAATAACTGCGACTGCCCGTGCTATGCAGGAGCCTTCTCGAGCATTTGGATCAGTGCGTATGTGATGGTCATGCCCGGAAATCGCTCCTCTGAGCTGGAGGGGCTTGGGGCGCTGTGCGCGGCAATCGGCTTGGGTTTAGGATGGTTTAGTTCACGACAGAAAGGGTTTTTTGCGAGTCAGGTTTGAAGGTTGTGGCTTTAAGGTTCGTGGTCAGTGGGTTGGAGTGCAGAGCACCGAGACTGCTCTTGAACAAGCCTCATGGGTTATAACCAACAACAGCACTCATCCCTCTAGAAAGACAACTCAAGAGGGGCAGTGTGGGATTCCTGGTGTCGTCCTGAGCACGTACCTTGAGATGTTCTTGCTTTTTGGGCGGAAGCTCGCTGAACCCATACTTTTCTTGGGGGACCATCTGACATAAGAGTAGGGTAATACGTGTTCGTCCCACCGAAGATGTAACAACCCAAACCATGCAAAACCGCAATGAAGGACTGACGCCTTCGGATGGGGAGGACGGCCAGTCGGAGAGGACTTCGGTTTGGGGGGTATTGTGTTTTGTAGTTTGTAGTACCGAGTCCAATCATTCACAAGCAAATTTCTGCCATAACATTAATGGACAAGAACACATAGCTTGGTGCAAAATCTCGCAGATGAGCTGAGCCAAAAGGAAGAAAACTCCCTGTGCTAAGATTTTGGAGCAGGTTCCACATTGGTGCAAAATTCCGCAGCCAGCGACATGTACAAACCGAACAGAACCACCTCATATCCGAGGAAACAGTACAGGGATAAATGCATACTGGCACAACTACAGGCTCCAACATGACCCCCACAGCTGCCTTTCCGCGGTGCGTTCGCGGCTGCGAGTGTCCTGTGCCAGCATGCAGGATGCCAGATGTTGGGCTAAGAACTCTGAAGCCTCTGGTAAAGGATTCGGCTTTAGGGAATCAGATGCCCAGGTTCACAATATAGGCTTCGGCCAGATTCACGGTATGGGCCTCAGCGTTGCTGGGCTAAGGATCTGAAGGTGTTGGCTCTTGAATTCAGACTTTGAGCTCTGCGGGAGTTAGAAAAGCTTCGCCGTTGAGGTTGGGCAGGCTCAACATGGATTTCTGGTGCAGGATTTGGCTGTCGTCGTCCATTGCAGGTTGGAAGACACGGTGCAAGGTGTAGTTTGTCGGGACATCCAGGGCGCATCTAACGCCCCAAGCTTCCGATCACCGAACTTTCAACCCCAGACCTAGTTCGGTCTTTTTGGCAAAACCTTTAAATTCCGTTTGATGGAGCTCGGGGCTTAGGCTCAGACGCTTCTTTGGACCTGCACCTGGGAGACCAAAACTGGGGTGCAGAGGTTCAGAAGCCCTGATAAGGTCTCGTAGGGTTCCAGCGGTCAACATTCGGCTAAACAGTGATCATCTTCGTACTAACTAATTGCAGCCACAATGATGATGCTAGTCTACTCCTCAGGCCTCGCCTGTCAACCCTCCTCGGTGCGATTTCAGGCGTGCGCATACCACCTTTGTACGGAGTCCCTCAAAACCCGGGATGCATGGGAACCGCTGAAAGCCCCGAAGGTGTCTCGGCTGCGCCTCCCAAGCGTGCAACCAGGGACAGGTCCAAGTTGAATTTCTCGACAAGCCAGTCCTCCCCGTGCTTTGCGTCGCTTTACTGGGTTCAAGACTGAAGGCCAGGGCTCAGGCCGAAAGCTTCAAAGGACACTGAAAAGGGAGCATGGTAATCCCAGCCAGGCCGACTGGACTAGAGCTTCAAGCGTTTGCAACCACGTCCGCCCTCCAACCCACTCAACCCAGCGACCCATCCGGTTATGATAGGCGAGTGCGAGGCCTATTGTAGGGTTCGGGTCAAGGGGGGCGATCTTGCTTTTCCAGTTGAGGAACTGCTTGAAGCTGCAAAGCCCGAAAGAAGAAAAGCACTTTGGATGCTGCAGCGGCTCCACATCCGCCGCGCTGTTGTCGCAGAGCAGCCTCAGAAGAATCACCGCCAGG
This sequence comes from Symbiodinium sp. CCMP2592, assembly GCA_905221615.1. Taxonomy (NCBI): domain Eukaryota; class Dinophyceae; order Suessiales; family Symbiodiniaceae; genus Symbiodinium; species Symbiodinium sp. CCMP2592. Next base: position 354,411 of record CAJNDT010004357.1, on the reverse strand, counting down.
CTTTGGGCGTTGCTTCAACCCCTTGTGACTAGGAGAGAACCTGTCATGTTGCATGGTCATGCTCAATGTCCTGATCACCATGCCCCGTGCCATCACCATCTCCCAGCAGTTGCAGGACGACCATCAGCATAGTCACATTCCGCATCCGGGATTGCGCGCCGCTTGTCGGAAGGGCACAAGTTCTTGCAGGATCGCCAGCTCAAAGATTTTTCGGCACCGGGATTTGAGGTTTGGAAGTTTTCGCTCTAGTGTTACGCCGTGTTCGCTTTGGAGCTGATAGGGCTCAGAGCTTTTGTAGTTTAGGGACTTGAGTCTCTAAGCCTGGCCGGAGATCTATGACTGCCTGCGTGTAAGGTTCGTGCAATGCTGCAGCTCTTCGTGAGACAAAGAGGAAGCTCTTCTCCTACCAGTTGCACACTGTGACTTGACGGTCGACGAACCTCTGAGGCCTCAAAGGTCCAGAACCCAAAACCACAAACACCCAAAACGCCCTACACCCCCTTAAACCCCCAAACCCCAAAGCCCGCCTAAAGCCTTATTGGCTACAAACAAACCTCTCCGAGCAGCTTCGCGAGTTCGGGCTTCTTGGCGCCACCTTTCAAAGTGTCCTTTCAAAAACAGCGGAGCGTGGCTCGAGGCTGGACGCTCGAAATGGCTTCATGAAGGTTATTCCAATTTTGTTCACAAAGCTTTGTTAAGGATCTGGATAAGGCTTGGGGCGGATTAATTAGCGCTAAGGGTTTGGAGCCGATTTGGGGTTGCAGGGTGTGGTTTGTGGCTCGACTCTAGGGCTCTAGGGTTCTACTTTGGCGCCATCTGGATTGCGCGACCCTGGTCTAAACACCTGTCACTACGACCCGAAGCTGCAAGCCCAAAAAAGACTACGCGTCCTGGCTCAGCTCACTCTGCTAGACTTACTAGACCGTTCGAACCTACCTTGTTCCTAGCACCCCAGCCAGACAACCTGCCCAAAAACAAGAATGGCCTTCGCGCAATGAAAAGTGAGCCCCCGCCCCTGCCCCCAAGCCGGGTCCGCCGTGAAGATTTCGGCGGTGTCGGGGATTCCTTTGGCCTTCTGGGTCTTCGTGCCTGGAACTTCCGACCACGACCCCCCGAAGTAAGAGGGGCATTAAACATGTAAACTTTGCAGTCTGTAGGCACTTTGGGGGTCCAGGTAAAGCTTCTTTACGGGTTTAGGCTCTCGGTGTTCTGAGGCGTGGGCTTTCAGACCCAAGCCCTACAAGCCTTACAAGCCCCAAGGCCCTCCCGCGACAGACTGGCTCAACGCTTGTCTTGCCTGCGCCGTTGATGCCGGACCTCGGAGCAACACATTCCAGAAAATCAGAGACCCTCATGGGGTAAAGATTTAAGGCTTCAATGTCAAAAGAAGGCTTGAGAAATTTAGGCTTGGTATTTAAATTGAAACGCAGAGCCCGACAGCCGCAAGAACCCACTCGACTGCTGCTCCGAGCTGCGTGGCCTTGGTGCTGTTGCCTCCACCTCGACAGCCCGGTTGTCTCTGATTCTTTTGATAGGGCTTGGCGTCTGCAGTGCTTCAGTTTGGGGCTCCTGTTTGTCTTCAGGCTCTGGGGTTTTCAGTTTAATGGCTTTAAGACTGTTGGGAGCAGGGCGTTTGGGATTCAAGATCCAGGCTCCCTTGAAGGCTTGAAGGTGGGAGTTCAACGTTCTGGTCGCAAACCTCACCGTTCAATGCAGAGTCCTGAACCGTACGAGAAAGGGGAATACCAATAATTCCCCAGGCGCGCACACTATGTTCTTGCGATTGAGCGCATCGAAATGGAAGCTTCGGAAGATCAAGAGCCCTAAGCCCAAGTATAAATCATAGGTCAGTAGCATCCTTATTACAGGCACCACCTTGACAAGGAAGCTCTAACTGTCGGTGGGACTTTGGATCCAGGATCCTGCTTCGGTGCACTTTTATAGACTGGGACGCCCTGAGTGATCTTAAAGTCCGAAGCTGCCGAGCTTCACAAGGCTTCGGACTACTAGCGACAACGTCACGCGGGTTTGTTAAGCCGAGGATGGTTCTGATTGCTCCCATCAGCCTGCAAACGAAACCCTGACTCCTGAATCCCGGTCCTACGCCCTACTCTGTATTCTACAACCTACTCTAGACCCAAACCACCTGTTCAATTCTCGAAGCAGCGATCGGAAGGTCTCCAAAGCACCTGTAAATGATACTAAAGGCGGGAGGGTTCTAGAAGGTCTTCACTCGCTTCTCCCGCAGTTCTGCAAGAGTTGTACCTTCCACCCCTGCCCTCAAAACCCCAAACACCAAACCGCACCCCCAAGACACGAAATTCCAAAAGACGATCCGGACACCATCCCCGAACCTAGCAAAAGAGACTCCAACATGAATACAAGCCCTACAGAGTTGGGCTGTGATGGTTTCGACTATTTTCTACACTTCTGGTGCCAGGTGGCAGAAGGACGACTTGTCGAGCAAGACCACCCTCCCACCGTGCTCCACCACGGTGTTGGCTGCAGACATACCTGTGGGGTCTACAGTCGGGCATTCGAGCTTCAAGGTTCTATGGTTCAGGATCTCGGGTTCGATCTACACTACCTCAAGGATGTGGGGATCCCTCAGCACTCAACCCGGCTCAGGGTCCCTCTCAGGCCAATCTATACCAGCACAGAGGAGCCGTATGTCTTGAACTTTGTACTTTGGCACTTTCGGATTGTTTACAGTTCCGGGTCTGGCGGTTCAAAGGCCAAGGGACAGGCATAAGACGGGAGCCGCCATGTCCGGGGCCCATTTTTAAACACTGCTTTCAAAGTGCCCTCGCTTTGGGCCAATGAATGTCGAGGGGAGGAGCTTGCCGGCTTGGGCCTTGAAGGCAACCACGCTTGTGCGGCTTTTGGGTTTCGTGGTTTAGGATTCCCACCATTTCCTGGTTCCTACAAACCCCGATGAGGAGACCGACAAAATCAAACGAAGCCCCAAGGCCAGAACATGTCTCTTCTGATCAAAACATACCCCCAAAGCCGGAATTTGCAAAGGATCCTAGCACACTACCCAGCATGAAGTATCTATGCGCAAGGTAGGCGTAGTCGCACTTCTCAAGTCCTCATAGATGTCAATCGCCCCAAGAAGCCCAATATTCCCAACTACGCCATGCACCTGACATCACATTAAGGATCCTGTTTCCTTGTAAAGTACGTACGTTACTTCTGGAAAAGTAGCCAACATCACCGTACAACCTAGTAAATCAGTAAATCCATGAAAATGGGTACTTCCCGGCCTCCCAATCCGCCACCCACTACGATGGCTTGGTTGGTCGGAAACGAGCACGCCATAGTTGCAACAAAAACCTCCAGTGTTGGCGCTCTGGAAAGGTGCGAGGGTCTGGAGGGATGTAGCGCCAGTCTCTTGGGCGTTGGGAAGTAGGGTTTATGGTATTGGCCACCGGAGTTGCAGCCAATTACTGCTTCACTGCATGCATTGCAGCTGGCAAGGGCACGTGGGAAGGAGTGGAAGTGACAATCATATCATCGCACTGCAGCAGCAGTGCAGTCATAAGCAGAGTTCGATGATAAGAACAGCAGCATTGCCGCACGCCTTCGACCTATGTAAACAATCGATAAGATTCGGTGTACGTGCCGGTCGGAACAGCCAGATAAGTGTTCGAGCAGCGAGTAATACTACTTTGCAAAAGTCGCCGTGAAGCTCCAACTTCTCCCGACAGCCTACACATGCCTGAACACCAATCTAACTTCGTTCTCTTCATAGTCAGAACTGGCAGTTGGAAAAGACCTGCACCTACTAGATCATGGTTACGAAGAACCATGAGAATTGCGGACGATGGTGGCCCCTCGACCAAACCCTCGGTGGACTGTTCGAGCGCCCTGTGTTTCGCTGTCCGGATGGCCGACGACCCGAAGATAGCAGTCTAGCCCCATAAGTCAACATCGCCAAGCATCTGTCATCCGGTCCGACTGCAACATCTATAGGTGACTAGATCTATCAACCCTGATGTAATTACAACTCTGACAGGTTTATGGTTAGACAGATCTTTGGACCCGAGGTGCCCTGAAAAGTCGGCAGGTGGACGCTTCCGGGGCTCATCTAAGAAGATACTCCGAATTGCGGTATTTGACAGTGTGGGCTCTCGAGGCTGACGGAATAAGCTCAGAAGGATGCCTCTCTTAGCTGTGCCACAGGGTTCTGGTCAGAATGACAGCAAGAGTTTGCAGCAAGAGGTGCAGAGCAATTGAATTGCTCTAACAGGCCCCTTCAGCAAACCCGAAAACTGGAAGTTGCAATCTCCAACTACCCATTCTCAGCCTTAATTGCGCCTAAAATTCGTCGTTACCCCTTTACCCACGATCAGACGTGGCCAGGCGGCCTGAGATGGCTCTGTCCAAAGGCAAAATTGCGTCTGAGCCCGAAAGTGGCTCTGGGCGACCAGCGCAGATTGGAAGCACTGCGCAAAACCCAACCCTAAGGGCCCAAATTGGGCGTAGCTGCCCGAAAGCTTCAAACCCAAGAGGCACTCCCATGGATCCGAATCCGCCAGCCCCAATGGAAGCAGAAAGGGGCACAGAGATTCCCGGCCTCCTAGGTAAGTTGACGCTGTCTTTACAGCGGGCTAACTTCCTTTGTGTGCGGTTCTGGGTTTGCATGCGATTGTACTTACGGCCTCGACGTCTTCGGGTTTGCAGGAAGGTTATGGGACATCCGGCACCTTCTCGGCTCCAGCCTACCCGGCCAGAAAGGAGACCTCACGGGGATCCTTACTGCAAAACCCCAATAGTCTTGCAGATCGGGCCCTTTGCAGCAAGATGTCTATGCAATAGCGGCAATCAACGATCAATTTGAAATATTCCTCTCATGAGCAAAGACACATGCAACTGTACAAAACTTTTGTTTTATGGATAGGTATACGATGCCTCCGTGCCATCATGCTTGTGTCAATATGCTGTTTCTGGACACATTGTATACGTATGCACATGGGGCGCAAATGTAAGTCCACGTCATTTGAACTCTGAATGTTCGCCCAAATCTGGAACATGTCTAAGACAGGAATGCTGCAAACACGGGGCCGCAACTTAATACTTTGGTAGGCAGCATAGAAGGTGTATTTCCTTTTTCTGGCACCGGCATGGGCGAGTCCAAAACTAGGTTGTAACGTGGCTCACGACGTGTGATTAAACGAAGTTGGTGAGGAAACGGAACCTTAGTTCAGAAAGAAGCTCCGAGTTAAAACATAAAACCTTGAGCGCTCAACCCCTATATCCTAGATCCTAAGACGGTAACAAGAAAAAGCATTCCAGTGTTCCAGAGCCAGGGAACAGAGTTCACCTCAGTCTCTTCATGGCTCGGCGGGCTCCGTGCTCAAACTGCCCGAGGACCTCTGGGCTGAGTGTGGAATTCATACGCTGTCGTGAGGGCTGTGGGGCGTTGGGCTTCCCTGAATCCTGAAACATCCTGAAACCTAATTCCTAGACCCTCAGAACACCCAACAACTGAGCAAGTTGTCAAGTCAGGCAAAAGGCATCGTCACGAGGTGGCAGTAGAGCGGGAAGCCTTAGCTGCTGAGTTCCCCGTCCAAGGAAAAAGCTAAAGGTTTAGCAGTTTCGGGCTTAGGGTCATGGTGGGGTTGTGGCAGAAACAGAAGCTTAAAGGGTGGTCTACACCTCTACCAAGCTCACTAAGAAGCTGATGTAGATCATGGAGATGAAGAGAGTGAACACATAGCCCATGTGCACGGCCCGGCTGTGGTACCTTGGCAGACTTTCTGGTGGACTCGATGCTTGGAGTCTGGGGCACTGGATTACCGGGTACCCGTACGTAGATTAGAACCTTCATAGCATGCCCCGGAAAGAGTCACCAGGGAGCTACGACTGAACAGCAAAACATCCGGACCCCAAGACCGGAAGAAAATATTGAAAAAATCAAAACAAGGTCTTGGTGCAGATCATGGTATCTCATAAGGACTGCAGGGGGATATTGCATTCGGACTACTATGTCTATGTCAAGCAATCCTCATAACAATACGCTCTAAAGACCTAATCCCTAAACCTCAAACCCACCACAAAGCTGCAGACCTCCAGCAACTTAAAACCCTACGAGCCCAAGGCTGACCAGAAAAAGCAAAATCTGAAAGACCACGGCGGCCCCGGCCCCGGCCGGGCGGCTTCTTGGGGATCTCCAGGTGCGGAGCTGGCACGGCCTTCTGCCATCCCAGGCACCTCGAAAGGATTCACTCAGTACGGCAAGGCTTTGAGCTCAGGGTTTCAGGCTTGAGGGGTTAGGGCCTTTAGGGCTTCAGGCATTTCGGGTTTGAGATTTGAAGTTTAGGGTCGGGGTTTGAGGTTTAGGGGGATCACGATCGCAAGGGGGAGCGGGGCTCTGACCGTTTGAGTTTTGTGACTAAATTTGGAGTTTGGAGTTTCGGGCATTAGACATTAGGGTCTTCGCCTCTTAGGGTTGGTTTTCGGGGTTAGGGTCTGCGGGGTCTGGGCGCAGTGTGTGTGTGTGTGTTGAGGTCTCAAGATTTGGGGCCTGGAATTTGGCTCTGGAGGATTTGTTTCCTGTCATGGCTCGTGAGGCTCTTTGACGGGAAGTCATCGTCAGGGTGGTTTTCCGGGAGGATCTTAGCATTCTTTTAAAATGTTTGAAGACTTTCGTAAAGTTCGCTACACATACTCCGAAGCCCGGCCTCCCGAAATTCGAACCCCGATTCGCCCTCGAAATTCTCGCTCGACACCTCGAAACAGCAAAACCGGTCAGTAGCGCATGTGCGTGCTGAAGATGATCACCGCCGACATGTAGAAGAGGACCCAACCGAGGGACCTGGAAAGCTTCAAGATGCGGCGACTCAGTGCTGTGCTCCCCATCAATGACGGAATCAGCGGGAATCAATTGGGGAGTGGGGGCCGCTGCGACGAGGGCAAGGACGATGACGACGACGACGACGACCTGCTGCTGCTGGTCCTGCTCCTACGACCGCTCAACCATAAAAAGAAAGAATCACGATAACGAGAAATTTACAGTGGATATAGCCATCGTGCTGATAACCGTAAGATTTAATGTTACAAACAGTAGGTTCAATTCAATAGACATGACGGCATTAAGAAATAACACGACTACCAACATAGACGGCAAGCAGGCTATATGTGATTAAGACCAAGATCATCGCACGCCGTAAGGCCACACGCCCTTCCATCAACGAGAGGCTGGAAGATCTCGAACTCCATGCGGTAGATGTCACGCACGTACACGGACTCGCATCCCGGAGTGTCCACCCAGAAGAGGTTCCTCAGCTGCGCGGTCCAATACCTGACTAATCTGATCAACCCATGTCAAGGCTCATCTGCCGTTGTTCTGGCCGAAAATCCTGACTTCGTTCGTTCTTAGAGCGTTGGCTTGGGGTGACAGTCCCTACGTACCCAACATTCGGTACCCTGACCGCGAAACCCCAAGCGGATCGAGACACTTTCTCTCTTTTGCCTCCAAGAGTCAGCCGGAGGTGCAGCCTGAATACACAGAGCATCAGCGTCCGGACATGGGTTTCGGTGTTTTACGCTGCTCTTGGGCCCCGTCTAGAGATTTGATGCTCCCAAGCTTGCGGGAAAAGTGTGGTGCCTATAGGGTGCTGCTCCAAACGGGCTTCACGCTCCGGGGCGTTGAGATTCAGGGTGGCAGACTTGCGGCGATGGGAGTATTTTTGGCTTTTGGGCTTGCCATGATTTACGGTTTTGGACTGATAATGGGCCTGCGCAAGTGCAGGTCGGAATATGCTTTGTCCATTAGCAGCACGACAGGCCTGAGCCCCAAAAATCGTCTTCTCGAGACTACCGAAACTCTGGGATCCACCGGCGGCTGTAGCCATGGCCTCCCCCAAAGCCCATCGCAAACATAGCGCTGCAGGCTTCCACAACAATTCGAGCGAAAGCAGCTCCAAAGGAAGACCGCCGACAAATACCCAGGCAATGCGCAAAATAGGGTGTGTTGAAGAATCAATGGGCTTAAGGAAATCCCCAACAGTACTCAGTGCTCGGTCTGCTTCGTCGAAGCAAGGAAGGAGACTGCGGAAAATCGGGAAGGGGGTCGGGTCCCGGAAAGTAGAAAGGCTTACGGTAGAAGACTGCCAGTCTGGTAAGGCCTCGGGCTAGGGGCCTTCTAGGTTATTGGAGGCTTTCAGGATCGAGCAGTATTCCGAGCCGCCAGATGCTTCATCCCGTTCACACCCTACTGCCCAGCCCCTGACCTGACATCCAAGCCCTATGGCTACCGAAGTGGAGAACACATGATTCGTTCACGGCTGATGTGCAAGCAATAAGAAGCCGAAACCCGAATGCCACACAAGCCCCACAAACGAACCCTAAAACCCAAGAATCCCTGGACCCCTAAAGGCCCCAACCACAACAGGCTTGCTGCGGCCCGGGGGCAGCGTGTCGAGGTTCAGCAGGTAGGGCGGCGGGCAGAGCTTCCACGGCTTGGTGTCGCCGAACCTCCGGAAAATGCCCAAAGCTCGTACACTCGTACACCAAACTTGATCTTGAGGTTCTGTGGCGGGGTTTAGAGCTTAGAGCCTAGCGGGTTTGCTGCAACCCTGTCCTGTTATTGAAATTAAAGGTTTAGTTGGGTTCCATATATGGTCCGTCATCTTCTGAAGCTCCCATCTGCGTCTGGGGTTGGAGGCCTTCTGCCCGGGCTTTTCATCATAGGATCCATGCAGGCAAACGCAGGATCTGTCGGGACAAGAAGCCGGAACTGGTAGAGGTGGATCATCATGAAGGTGAGCAGGCTGATGCCCGAGAGCGCCAGGTTCATCTTACCGGAGTTCAGGGTGTAGTTGATGCTGATGTCCCAGGTCCGCTTCCTTCCGCAAGGGGGTTCTGTATCGGGGGGTGGGGACCTTAGATGAACCGTTCATGAACAAGAATCTGGCCGTCGGATTCGCTGCTTTTAAGCTTGGGCTGAAGGTTTTGAGGCTTATGGGTTTAAGATTGGGGCTTCGTTCAGGGCAACATCCGAGCCTCAGTGTACTTAATTAGCAAAGATGCTTCCTTGAGAAACACCAGCAGCTGTATAGCTCTCAAAACGCCGACCGCGCCGACCATCTCCTACTTGGGATCCGCTCCTACGGGTCTGTTTCGACACATGTCCAGGAGGCGGAACCCAAAGCAGAACCGCAGCCCCAAGAACAAGGAATTGAAGCTCTACGTGGTCCGACTCCACGACTTGGAACTCCTTCCCAAAACCTGAAGACCTCCCATCCTCGGTCCCTTTATTCATGCAGTCTCAGTAGCACCACGGTTTAGAGACCATTGTTTCGGTTCTGGGTTTAGAGGGAGGGGTCATAGATTCCACGGTCAGTAGCTATTCGGCCATAGGTCTCACTGCTTCCATCATTTTTTCCCACAAACACCAGATCCTTGACCCTAACCACCCTCCTGATTTCAGTTTTGACAAGGTGCAAAGCAACCACGACGTGCAGCAACGCGGCCAGCAGGATGTACTCCTCCACGATGTTGGCCTGAAGATCACCAGTCCAGGGCCCAGGACTTCAAGGATCTGGGGACTGGCTACGTGGCAGCGCTGTAGATAGAGGGTAAATCCAAGAAAGGTTCGGGGACTAAGATTCACAGCAGTCAGAAGAAAAAAAGCTGCAAAGCCCCCTGAATCTCTCCGAGATGTAGCTGCTTGTGGTCATGCAGAGACGTGGTTATGTCTGTCATTGGCCGCGGCTCCTCGCATTCGCGCAGACATTGCCACACATGACTGCTAAACCCAAAGACCTGAACCTCTACCGCGGCTGCCAGACCACACCGTCCTCCTTCGCTCCACTCTGCATCTCACAGCTGAAGCCAGTTCAAACTCAGATTCTTAGGCTGAAGTACCTGTATAGCCCCAGAAAAACCCTAGCTTTCTGAAGGAATATGTGAAGACAGCCAAGCCCTGCAACCCCAAGACGATTCCAAGCAAATCCGCATCTTGCTCAAAGTTATATTGTGACTACCATATGAAATCCAAGTTTACAGCCCGAACTGTTGGGCTCTGACAAGAGCCCTACAAGCACAATGAAAGCTTTGTACAACCCTACAAATGCAACCCAATTTGATTTAAACGCTGAAAAAACCACGGTATATCACTTTAAGCCCTTCCAAACCCTGCAAAGTGTAAAGCCCTGTGAAACCTTTCAAAAGCTGGCCTGGAAGCCGAAGCCCGTCCAATACAGCCGAACGTAGAAGTAGCCGTAGCCGTTGAAGTCATCCGGGCCTCTCAGGTTTTTGGCTCAGGGTTTACGGGATTTGGGGTTTAGAGTCGTTTAGAGAACAGGGTTTAGGACAACCGCAAGTCGCACAGAACGAAGAACCCCAGAAAGTCTGCGCCAGGCGTTTCTTTAATGTCTTTAGCATCTTCAAGCCTTGGGTGCACTAAGGCGGGTACCCCCCGATCGATGAGCATCCACCTTCCTGCCGCCTCGCCGTTGTGTGTGGAGTCATCGTTCTGCCCTCTGCGCTACACCCCACTATAAGGAAATGCGTTGTCCTCCGACTGGCTCCCCACGGCGAGGGGCGATTTCGCTCGTTTTCTCCCCTCCCCGCTCGCTTCTTGCTGTGCACTTGAAAACCTTGAATACGCACTTGCGTTCCCTTCACGCTCCTCGCTCCTCTATCTGTCCCTCTTCTCGCTTTCTGCCCCTTCCTTCTTCTTCTTCCTCCTCCCTCTCCCAGGCCTCTCTCAAGGGCAACACCCCTTCCTTCTCTTCCTCCCAATCTCCCTCTCTTCCAAGTTGCTTCGTCGGATCCACCGATCTGTCATTTCTCCCTTCTGGTTGCGACCGGGTCAATTTTGCGCTGTTTCTTTGCTCCCTCCTCGCTTCTTTGTCTTGGTCTGCATGTTTGCATCTCTCCATGCTTGGCTCTCCCCCACTCCTCCTTGTCTTGACTGAATTAGCCCCTTCGCGGAGGGCGGCCGTGACGCCTGCGATGCTGAGAAGGGGGGAAGACTGCGGGCGGCAGCGGCATTTGTGAACAACCAACCAACCTGAACCCCAACCTCTCAATCCATCATTATCGTGTTAGGATACTTCAGCTCCTTAATGACAGCCGGCTTCAACTCAACACCTACCTCCAAATCAAGCTCTTGTCTTTGCAGCTTGGGGTTCGGGGCTTCAGGCTTTAGCCCTTGGCCGGAAGCCCCATGAAACCCCTGAACAGAGTTTGTCAGCGTAGCAAACCGGAGATGCCAGCCCGAAAACCTGTCTTAGACTGTTGGTGATGTAGGGACCTCATGCTTTCGTAATGCACTGGCTGTGCAACCCCCTTGTCGTTACCGAGCTCTCTCCGCAGTCATCCCGATCATGTCGGCCCTGCAACAAGTCTTGCCGCTATATTGGGGGTGCAGTGTTCAAGAGTGCCGAAACCCGAAACCCTAAAGGCCTAGGAAGACGTGGAGGTTGCCCACGGCATGGATGATAATGAAAATGAACAGGAACCTCAGTCGCCGGCGAACATAGGCTGGTGCTCGTGTTAAAATTAAAATGGTGTTGCCCGTGGGGGGTTCATAAGGTAAGGGTGTAGGGCTTGGGGGGTTGACAGTTTTGGGTGTGTCGGTGAGCTGTTGAGGGAGTTAGGATTCAGGCGGAAGGATTGCGAATGCTGGAAGCATCTCGCGCGAATGGTCTTTAGATTGATCTACTACAGATCGATTTGGGGGTTGGAGAGAGGAAGCAACACTTCACGCAGACCACTCCTTTTGCTTCGAACCCGCTTTCCTGATGCGGTGACGTGCGGAGAAAATTTACCACCACACGATGGTCCATCCACCTCGACCCAAAGTCCCACCACAAACCCTGAAGCTCTACACCCGTCAACTCGCGACTCTGATTTGGATAATTTGAACACCAAACCCTAACCTTTTAAGGAACACCAAACATCCCACAAAAACCCATTAAGCCTAACAAAGCCTTTGAAAAGATACCACTCAGGTATGTGTGCATGTATATGTGCGTGTATATGTATATGTACATGTAAATGTAAATGTAAATGTAAATATAAATGTAGATGTAAATGTATATGTATATGTATATGTATATGTATATGTATATGTATATGTATATGTATGTGTATGTGTATGTGTATATGTGTATGTATGTGTATCTGTATATGTATATGTATATGTATATGTATATGTATATGTATATGTATATGTATATGTATATGTATATGTATATGTATATGTATATGTATATGTATATGTATATGTATATGTATATGTATATGTATGTGTATGTGTGTATGTGTGTATGTGTGTATGTGTGTATGTGTGTATGTGTGTATGTGTGTATGGTTGTATGTGTGTGTGTGTATGTGTGTATGTGTGTATGTGTGTATGAGTGTGCGTATGTGTATATGTGTATATGTGTATATGTGTATAGGTGTATAAGTGTGTAGGTGTATAGGTGTATATGTGTATCTGTGTATCTGTGTATCTGTGTATCTGTGTATCTGTGTATCTGTGTATATGTGTATATGTGTATATGTGTATATGTGTATATGTGTATATGTGTATCTGTGTATCTGTGTATCTGACCCGGCTCGCCTGAGGGCGGCCGGCTCGCCTAAGGGCGGCCGGCTCGCATGTCGTACCTCACCACGATCACAAACGCCAAAGACACTGAAAAGAAGGATCGCCTAGTATGCTACGCAGATCACCCGCGTTCTCGGTCCTTTCTTCTTGTTCTTGTGCTTCTTGCCCTTCTGCGCCGCGAAGAAAAACTCCTCTTGGCGGTCCTGCGCTCTGGCAGGAAGTGAACACAGCTCCCCAAAAGTCCACTAAGCACGGGCCTCCTCTGGCAGGGGCATCTCGCATCCATCCATCTCGCGAGAAATCGCCTGCTTCTTGTCCCTCTTGTCCTCGACTGCTGCCTGTCATGCTCAGTCGGGATATCCGCAAAGCCGGCTCGTCTAAGGGCGGCCGGCTCGCTTGTCGTCTTGACAACGGCCGGCTCACCTTAAAGTGGCGAGCTCGCTGGTCTGGCGGCCGGCTTGTAGTGCTTCTTGGTGACTCGTCATATCCAAGTTAGCTTCCAGTTGTGAGCGCGACAGGTGCGCCCTTTGTATTTGGACGTTAGTGAAGTACATCTGAAAAAAAGATCGGACGAGCCATCATGAACCTGAGTGCCGTTTTATATAGGGATTAAGGTGCTTAAGCTAATGCCGTCTAGAAGATCAAAATCACACCCATGCGCGTTTTGGTTACCCGGTGCCGCTTGTCGGGGAGTGGCCGAGGGCCTCACCAGGCTAGGTCCACTCATTTTTGGAAGCAATTTCTTATGCTTACACGGCATTAACTTCAAGCCAATTTTCTATCTAGCTACAATAGAGCTTCTAGCCCCCCTCCGTAGATGATTGATGGGGGGCTGGAAGCCCAGTATAAACAGTATTTATCATATAGACTCGGGACAATACTAGCTTGTCTTTAAGGGAACTTTCTAGAAAGTACCAAAACACACAGACAAACTCGCCTGCGCCAGGCAGAAAGAACCTGGTTTTTTGTTTCATGAGCATGTCGATATCGCTCAGCATCAGCATCTAGAATACCCTATCAAGCATCAAGAGCATTACTACTACAAGATAAAAAGTAAACAAAAGAACAAAACTATGAAAGGCTAACTTTGCATGTCCGCTTTTACACCAATACACAGGTTGAGGAAAGACGTTGCAGTTCTATACAGTAAAGAAGAAAAGTTTACAACAATATATGCAGTTTTGCTGCTCAAAGGCAACAAGCGTCTGCAACAAGACGGGGCTGCGAGGCTGTGCTCGAATAAATGAGCTGAGCTAGGTTGCTCGGGCTGGACTGAATGGATGGGCGGGCTAGGCGTAACCTGCAATACTGGTCAGGTTTTACTAAGTGATCGCAAGGGGTGTCCCTCGAAAGGGTTTCATAACAGACAAATAAGTTCCAGAAACCACAAATCGAAAGAGGTGTCCCCCTAAGGATTTGTAAGAACTCCGATACCAAAATCACAGATCGCAAGGGGTGTCCCCTTAAAGGTTTTTATCACAAATTAAATTACAAAATCACAAATCGCATGCTGTGTCCCCCCCTAAGGTTTTGTAAGAACTCAGGTCCAAATAAACTCCACAATCACCAATCGCAAGGAGTGTCCCCCCTAAGGTTGTGTAAGAACTCAGGTCCTTAAATCACAGATCGCAAGGGGTGTCACCCTAAAGGTTTGTATAACAAGTAAGCTCCAAAAGCAAATGGGGTCCCCCCTAAGGTTTTGTAAGAACTGAGGTCCAAAAATCACAGATCACAACAGGCGTGGGAGGGTTGGGTGGGGTGGGCGGACGGTGGGTGCTGGGGCTGGCTGGGCGGCTTGGGCTGGCTGGGGGCTGGGGCTGGGGCTGGAATCGGAGCCTGGCCGACGATTTAAAGTGTAAAAACATTTTAAAACCTTTCATAATCCTTAAGATCTAGAAGCCCACGGCTTTCACTTCTTTAAAGGACCAAGGCTTTTAAAACTTAAAAGCGCCTGGAGCCCAGACCCAGCTTTCAAACTTTACAAAATTTAAAGAATTTGAGGGACCACGGTTTTTAAAATGTAAAACCCGCTGCTTGTAAATTTTAAAGAGTTTGAAGGACCAAGGCCCTAGGCTTTTAAAATTTGAAGGCCCTGTGTTGTTAATCTGTGAAAGCCCTGAGGGTTGAAATTTCAAAAGCCCTGAGTTTTTAAGTTTAAAGTAAAAGCCCTGTGGTTTTAAATTCTAAAAGCCGTAGTGTGTTGGATTTCTACACTATATATCTATAGAAAGAAGCCAACGGCAAATAGACCCTAAAGGTCCTACGTACAGATGGGTATATGTATATGTATTATGTATATGTGTATGTGTGTGCGTATGTGCATGTGTATTTGTGTATCTGTATATATGCATGTGTAAGTATGTATGTGTATATATGTATGTGTGCCTGTGTGTGTGTGTGCATGTGCCTGTATGCGTGTGCTTGTAGGTGTATGTGTGTATGTGTGTACGTGTGTATGTACGTATGTACGTATGTGCGTATGTGCGCTATGTACGTATGTATGCATGCAAATCTGTCTAAGTCTATATCTATATTTATATCTGTATCTATATAGATACATCAACTGCAAGAGGCTCCTCCTCCGAGGGGCATCGCCGAGCGAGTGAGGCCGAGTCGGTCACTGGTGAAGGAGACGTTCTTCCTGGAGGGCAGGTGTTTTACAGTCACGCTTTCGCGATGTGGAGTTGGGGCCTGGGATTTCTCAAAGCCCTCAACTCCAAAGCTGCAGGGCGAGGCCCGCACGCTGTAGGTTCCTATAAACCTCTACCGAAACTCCCCGTCTGTTCGCTGCCCGGTGGCTGCGGCACGATGGTGAAGAGAATTTCCTTCAAGAAACCTAGCACCTGGGCTTGGGACAGGCTTACGTAAACTGCTGGTGATAAACTAACCTGGAAGACTTCTGTCTGCATTTTAATGTAATGACCAGACGCTCTTGTAGTTTTTGACAAATTCTGAGGACCATCTTGTGAAATGATCACGGAGGCTTTCTGGGCAGAAGAGCAGACAGAGCCCCCATCCCCAGGCCCGAATCAGGCACAAAGACACTGAAACAGGATACCTTGATCCTCATTAAGTTGGATACTGCTTGGATACTGGCTGAGGTTCAGAGGTGAGGGCTGTTCCAAATAAAGGTCCGGCTCCTTATCAATGTATGTATGTCTACGACAACAACCCCCAAGCTGCCAAACCCTACTCAAGCCGAGCACCTTGGGGTCTGTGGGTATAAGTTGATAACCTGATACAAGTCTCAGGCTTGGGGGTCCTGGCTTTAGGTTAGTAAGGTCGAGGGCTGAAACAACGGTCACGTTGAGCAGAGGACATCTGTGGTTCAAGCCCATGGACAAACTTCGAACGCGAAGTGGACCTTGAAACCCTGTCACCTCTTTGCACGAGGCGGGGTTCAAGCTACAATTACAAGTGCCTGCGTCGTAATGATTCACAGCGAACCTCCGAAACCAAAGCATCACCAACACTTACCTCAAGCGTGACCTTATCCCGGCCCAAAAATCGAATCACCACAACATCCCGAAACTGATAATCCGCGACGAACCTTTTCAGACGAAGCCTTCTCTCACAGCCGAAGCCGGTCACTCGAAGTCGGACGACGGAAGCAGATGAGACACATGGGATGTCTCCTGCGCAGGAAGCTTCAGGCATCCACGGAGTTTTGCCGAATCAACCCAAAGCCTCTTGAATCCATTACCCACGAGTCAATGCCTTGAAGTTAGAACTGACGTTGGGATGTTGAAGCCATGGTGAGCAAGACAACCTACGTTAAGTTTTCAGTGAACGTCGTACGTATCGTGATACTATCTTTGTACCAATTGCGGTTCGCCCATGTTTGGGCTAGTTACTTGCCGTTCTGGGGGCGGAACTTGTTTGATTTAGGGCTTTCATGGTAAAAGGGATTTTGTCTCATTACGGCCTTTGACCATTGACCTTAAGGTCAAGTCCATGCAGGGTTGAGAGTCTGGTATCAAGCCAACTCGGGTGCTTTAGCTTTTCGTGGGGTCCAGAGGGTCCATCTTGTATGCTCTTGGGGCCTCCGCGAAGAAGCCCAAGCCTCGAAAGCCGGCTACATAATGGATGAAATCTTGCAGTACCTTTAAGCTTAATAAACACATGAGACTTATGCTAGCTAGATTCTTTGCGGTCAGTGCCAGTGCCGGATTCTGGAACTCTGTTCATCAACAGTCCCTGACGCCCTGAAGATCAAACCCCGAATCCGAGCCCCCACCGCCCCCCCCCAGAGGCAAATGGCCACACCCATTGACCTTGTCTGTTGACTCGAACTGAACACCCGAACTTAACCCCACCCACCTCCCCTTCCCCCGCCTACCCCTGAGCCCTTAAGGCCACAAGCATGGAATCCACCAATTGGATCTGTGTGAGCACACCTTCTCAATATCAACCTCAACCTGAATGGCCATTCGCCCACACCCAGATCCCGCCTTATGCCCAGTTGTCTTGAACGCGTCTGTTGTCGCCGCCATGGTCGGCATGACGCCAAGTGACCACAGATCCATCGCCCAAAACAGCCGCAAACGCCCGAGATGAAGCTTGGATCTGCCGCACATCCTTCAGCCGCTCCCGTACTGCACTGCTGTCGCCACCATCCTCAGGATCACCCCAGGTGACCACAGACCCATCGCCCAGGATTGCGGCAAATGCACCTCGGATTTAAGGTTTAAGGCTTCGGAATCTAGGATTTAGTGTTGAAGCCGATTTGAGGCTAGGATCGAAACAGGGTTGCAGGTATGGCCGCCACCGCACCTATGGAGGCTTGAATCTGTTGGACATCTTGCAGCTGATCCTGCACTGCCATGCTGTTGCCGCCATATCCTGGATGGCCCCAGGTGGCAACAGATGCATCACCCAAGACGGCCGCAAAAGCGTATCGTGAAGCTTGGATCTGCTGCACATCCTCCAGCTGGCCCTGCACTGCACTGCAGTCGCCACCACTTTCGGCATCCCCCCAGGTGACCACAGTCCCATCACCCAAGACAGCCGCAAACGATACACGAGAGGCTTGGATCTGCTGTACAGCCTTCAGCTGCTGCTGCTGCACAGCACTGCTGTCGCCACCAACTGCAGGATTGCCCCAGGTCACCACAGACCCGTCACTTAGGATTGCAGCAAACGAGCACAAATAGCCTTGGATATACAACACACCCTTCAGCTGCTCCTGCACTGCACCGCTGTCACCGCCATCTTCGGGATCACCCCACGTGACCACAGATCCATCAGCCAGGATTGCGATTTGTTGCACATTTCTCAGCTCAGCATCGACGTCACTGCTGTTGCCACCATCTTGGGGATCACCCCACGTGATCACAGATCCATCAGCCAAGATTGCGGCAAATGCACTGCCCGAGGCTTGGATTTGCTGCACATCCTTCAGCTGCTGCTGCACAGCGGTGCTGTCACCACCACGGAAACGACAACCCCAAGTGACCACAGATCTATCACTCAGAATGGCAGCAAATGCGCCACGAGAGGCTTGGATCTGCTGCACATCCTTCAGCTTCTCCTGCACAGAGCTGTTGTCGCCACCATCCTCGGGATCACCCCAGGCGACCACAGAGCCATCGACCAGGATTGCAGCAAATGCAGACTGCGAGGCCTGGATCTGCTGCACATCCTTCAGCTGCCGCTGTGCGACCCCACTATCCCCACCGAATCCAAGATGACCCCAGGTCACCACAGATCCATCACCCAATAGCGCGGTGAATGCAGAGGCGTTCTCGCCCTTCATTGTCGCTCTAAGTTGGGCATGTAGGGTCAGCACGTCGCCACTCTGTATGCTCGCTTCTTTCACAGTTGCCACTGCAGCCAGTATTTCTCCAGAAGAGTTCATGAGCCGGCCTCTTCAAGCCTCTAGAGCGCTTTGGGCAAGTTGGTCCAATGACTCCACAGCCGTGCACTCCTCCACTTCCAAAGATGTCCTCTTCCCACTTATCAAACAGACATCCACGGAAATGGGCATGCTGCATTTGCAATATGCCGTAATTGCTGCCACAAACCTGCGATCTACTCTTCAAGCCTCAATCCCCAGCACGCGAGCAATTCCATCCCCACCCCTAAGCCCTAGACCAAAACCATCCCAAACCCACTACGGCACTGCCCGTGTTTAAACGCATCGCTACACCCCAAACCAGGCTCAGGACTGGCTCAGGGATTGGGTTCAGCATCTCGTGTCCTGCAATTTAAATTGGAGTCCTTGTGTTGAGAGCAATTGAGGCCTGGGGCTGCAGGGAGAGTGTCCGACCTTGCATTGCAGCCTGCTCCGAAAACCCGAAACCCTTAGCCTTAATCCTAAACCGCTTGATCTAAACCGGCCGGGCTTGTGGTGGTCGGGCATGATGTAGGGTTTCGCCAGGGGCGGTAAGTCGACCTTCAATGCAATACTGCCGCCACACAACAGAAAGCTTAGCTTAGCAACCTGCACTCACCATGGGGGGCTGCAGGACCTGGAATTAAACCGAATAGTGAATAGTGTCATCCAAGTCCGGCAAAGGCCAAAGACCCAACAGTTCAAACCCAGACCACGGCTGAGAAAAAAAGGGCTGCTTCTTCACCCCTAGAAGTGCAGAGTCCACCTCCACCGCCTTCCGGGGCTTTGTGATGGTGCAATGGTGGGGTTGTTTCTGCTACGATTCTGAAATTCTGCGTTGTTCAGACCATATAGGTTGTACTACAGCTTCGGCGGGAAAACAGCTTCACCAAGCAGCCATGTAGAAGATGGCCCCGATCCAACCAGGGATCCTGCCTCAGATGCTGTTGAACTATGATTTCTGCTACTTGTTGCGTTGGTGGGGAGTCCAGGGTTTGAGGTAGAACTACGTGTACCAGCTTCGATACATCAGGATGGCAACAGCGGGAAGGCCCAACCCCGAGAGAACAGGTTCAAGACCAACCCCCATGCAGTCCAAGCCCCGAGCCCGGTACTCGAAGCTTTCTAGTCCAAGAATCGCCAGAATCACTTCAGGCACTGATAGCCCGCTTGCTACATCCACTCATCATGTAAAGTTCTTTTTGTTGAAATTACGCACGTAAGCCTGAAAGCCACACCCACAACAGTAAATTCCAATGGCCCAGTAAGCCCAAACTTCACGAAGCCTAAACACTGCATCCCAACGCCGGGCTAGTCAACAGGATCGTGCCAAGCTGACACTGGAACTGGAAAACAAGGATTCGAAGCTTAAACTCAAAGACCACAGCCGACATCCCAAAGCCGCTAACTCCAATGCGCAGCCAAAGGTCCCTCGCCCTTCATGCGCATCTCCCGGTTCTGCTCCGACTTGCTCCAGTTCTTTCCCTGATTGTGGGTGCACGTGCCGCTTTGGGTTTGGTGCTTCTTCTTGTACGCATCTTCGTCCTCTCACGGTATCAGGTGTCAGACCCTGCAAGCCTCTAACCCAGCCCTTTAGCCACCAAAAGTTCTAAAGCCTAAACCCTAAGGAAAAAACCTCTTTAGACGCGCTGTGCGGATCTTGACCTTCGGATTTCAACTTCGAGCGTCTTCTACATTTCAGGGGCGCGTCGTCGGATCCAAGTCGTTGTGGCGCTGAGGATCTTGCGCATTAATTATGTTGCTCTGCGGTGATTAGCTGCGACATAGCCGTTTGTATTGTTCTCGAATGCGTGGTGCTTTCACACGGTCTGGTCTGTTGGGGTTGAGGCCGTCGGGCGTGGGATGTAAGGTGTCTGGCCCGCTGTAATGAAGGGCCTAAAGCTCTGAGGACCCAGGCCCACAACACTCAAGATCAAGTTCTTATAGAACCCTCTGCAACCTCTGTAGTACCCTGAAAGAGCCTCGACCAGAAGTCTTACAGATCCCGGATGACCTGATTGAACCCCTGTAGAACCCCATAGACGAATCCTGTTTAGGCGAGTTTGGGATGCTTGGGACGAATTCGGTACCAAAGCCAAAGGGCCCCACTTTAGACCTGGGTCCGAAGAGCGACTCATCAGCCCGTCTAGGCTTAGGCGTTGGGAGGGTGGGTTCAAGGTTAGTTGTTGGGATTGATTGAGTCTATAGTTGTTAGGCTTAGGCTTTAGCCTTTCTACTTGTAGTCCAAACCCCACAGTAAAAGCCTCCGGTGCTAAGTACGCTGCGGCTTTGAGGTTGAAGATTTGGGCTGCCCCTCCCCTCACTAGCAACTGAGCAAACTTCACCAAGCTTTTCCGGATCCGCGGTTGCGGCTCTGAGGTTAAACCAGGCCGCATGGTGATCCAAAAGCGGCGCCGCTGCGCTTGCGGCTGGGGCAGCAGCCACCGGTGCTGAACGCGCGGCAGAATAACACGCAAGGCTGCATTCACTTCTATACGGAATGTATGGGGGAGACCCAATATGAACAGCTGACAGGCTACTCCAGAGGAAACAAAATCTTCACAGATGTCCACGTCACACCCTTGAGACCTAAAGACCTGAAAACAATCGGACCCACCATGGAAGCTTAATTCGACCTGCAAAACCCATGAAAACGAGCTGCATGTCTGTTTGCGCAGCGGCTGCTGAATGTCAACACCGTCCAAGCACCAACCCCCGCAACATCCAGAAAGTGTGAACCACAATACGCATGAACCCGAACCCAATCCCCAGGACCTGAACCCCCTGCAGGTGCAATTCAAGCCCCCCTTCAGAATCCAAGCCTGGTGCGGGGGCTGCTGGAGCGGCAGGTGCCGCACCTTCTCTGAAGAAGCAGTGAAGTACGACAATGCCGAAAGCAGTTTAGAACCGGATGGGGTAGAGCTGCATTTGGTTCGCAGGGCGCTTGCTCTGTTACGATGTCTCTGGGAGCTCAAATGCTCAGAAAGTTGGTCCATGGCTACTGCCATCGGGGAATTTTGTGCCCACGGCCAGTACTCGTAGGGTCTCTTGTAATCCGGCCGTGCCATCCAAACATGGACGAAGACCTGATTTCCCAGACCCGAAGCCCTGATTCTTACTTGCCCAGTCTTCAAAGGTAAAAGAAGCGAAACTTGCAGATCCAAAGAACAGTGAGAGCCCAATAACAGGGTTCAGCCCCACCGTAAATCGGTTTCGGGGATCTCCCTTTGAGGCTCTGATGCGCCCGAGATTTCAAGCTCGAGCCCTTTTGGGGGTTTCCCGCCTCCGGCACCCAGCTTTCCAATGATGGAATCCTTGCTTGCGACACGAACTCAAGAAGAGGGTCTTCGTAAGCTTTCTATCCCACTGGGGCTGCAGGTTCTCAAGATTCGAGCTCAAGGAGAACTTGGCTGATTGCGTAGGAACCATGAAAGGCCGCTCAGGGCCTGAGATGTGGACTCTTCGACATGTATAATAACACAAATCGTCGTAGCTTTACGGGCCAGCGCACGCAACATAAATATGGAAGTGTGCCTTCAAGCGAGGCATGTTTTGCTTGTAGAGGGGTCACTCCAGGAAGAGACTTGGAGTGTGGCACAGAAGCCAGTGTACGAAATGCCCCACGAATAAAATGCAGGTAGAATCATATGAAGCCGAAACACCCGTGTCCACTTTTTATTTGGGCCTCAGAACTCTGAACCCAAATAATTACTGCGTTTAAGATGCAGTGCTTTGCGAATTCCAGATTCAAACTCTTTGTGTTTTAACTTGGTCAACATCTCAAGAACATGATGAAGACCGTCTGATTCGGCTCACAGCTACCCCCAGAACAGTCTCGCTTCTCGGTTTGAGTTATGGCTTGGGTGCGAGGTCAGGAGAGGATAGGAGAGGCCGGCTGGCCTACATCCTTCGAGTTGCGGGCACGGGGCTACCGGGAGAGGATATGGAGCTGCCCAGTAAAGAGACGGGACCTTCTTTAGCTTATAAGTGTTGCCTCGGGATCTCTACGACTTGGGTTGCAGCCGCGGCAAGTACAGACAAATGAGAGGTTGAATGCTCCGATCCATCAAGAATCAAGTCCATGGCGGACTTGCAGGGAAGCTAAGTTTCAGACGCGTAATCCGAACATAACCACTAAGTTACTAAATCCCAAAAAGTAAAGTTCTTCCCCTTCTCCGAGCTGAGCGGCTGGGGCATACTTGCTGATCACATCAGGAGGGTGGATCCTGAGCTCGATCGCTGCAGGCAAATCTCCCGTTACCCGCATCCTTACCACTGCTACATGCTATCAAGTTCGTTCTGAGCAAAGAATGCTGTTCATTGCCAGCCTTCTGTTCACGGCAGCCACCATCACCGGCACCAGCAGCAGCACCACTAACTCACTAACTCTATGATGGCTAGCAAGCACCTCACCACCACCGTCATTGATGTCACTACCATGATTGTGGTCAACATCGTCAGGCCGAACCACTCCGGGACTGCTAAAACCCGTCCGGCCAGATGCGCACGAAAATTGAAAAAGAACATTGCGTCGTCGGCGGGTACGTTAAGTCGTGCCCACAGTCTCAGTGCTTTAAGCCCATGCAAAACCCTGAAAAAAAACCCTGAAAACCAAAAATGAAACCCTTGCCCTGGCAAAAACCTCAACTCTTGCGCGGAAAGGCGTCGTGCTCGAGTCTCACAAGCTTAGAACTTAGAAAGCTGAGATCTTGATACGCACCAATACCTCAACACTAGGACCAGGATTTTGAGACGCATTCAGCTCCGATACCTCAACCCTACACCGGGGCGCATGTTGAACTCCTCGGTGGCATCTTTGCCCGCAAAGGTGATGATCCTGAGTTTCGGGCTTAAGGATTTAGAGTCAAAAAGATATTCTTCTTCAAGCCTTGGAAGAGAAGTAAACGATGAAAGTGGTTCAACATCGATGGTGTTGTTCTTGCTTTGTTGGGACACTTTGCTGAACAAGGCCTCGAGCGGCGGCTTACGGAACAGGGAGATTTTCGGGCGAGGATAGGCAGGCTTGGGGTTTAGATCAAGATCGGGAAGGGTGTAATGCCAAGAAATCAAAGGAGCGTTGTTGGGCTGAGGGTTTGGGGGTAACGAAGCGGAGGATCAAAGAAGGGTCCCAGGTGACAAGGGCTGTGCTGGTTGGAGGCCTCGGGGTGCTCTGCAGCCCAGATGCAACACCCTTAAACTACAAAGCTCTGTCCCGCAAAATAGAAAATCCTTGCTAAACCCTGTGAACCATGAACCTTAAGCCCACCAAACGGGGTGAAGCGCGGCTAAACCACTTGCAACCCAGGATCCCGAAGCGAAATCCAAGACCCCAAGCCCTAAAAGCCCAAAGCCCGCTCCCTGCTGCCCACAGCCCCAATAACCAACCAAAGTCACTTTAATTCACCCCCAGGCCAGGGTGCGCCAACTCGCCGCCCGGATGTTCACTCAGGAAGCTGGTGACATTCAGGACATCGCCAGCCACGACCACCTCAAGACGGGGGCAGACCTTCAGGCAAGGCCTGGTTAAGGCTTCCTAGGGGCTGTTGCATGCATCGAAAAGTAGGCGCACGCCGATACAAGAGCTCGAAACTTACCCGACCAAGACCCGTACCTGCGAAACCAAAATGATGAAACATTAATGCCGTTTGGGGAATCTTAGGTTTTTCGGCCGAAGTGACGGACATCATTTGTCGACGGCGTTTTTGTGTATAGATAACTGTTTAGGGCAGCGTGGGTTCCGGTGTCGTAGGGTTGCTGTAGCTTTCTTGCTGTGGCTTTGAGCGTTTATTGCAGGGGTGAAAGTCCTGCTTCAAGTTACTTTGGATGATCTGGTGGTTTACAGCCGCTTCCAGGCTACACAAAAACTTCGAAGATTTTCAGAGAGCCTATTCAAGAACTTCCAAAAGAACTACAACTGGAAAAACGCTCGATCTTTACACGCAGATCACGACACTTCGATCTCCACGCGGGCCAGGAATAAATCAAACCGAGATGAAGATCAATTTGACCTCCAAGAGAAGGTACGCAGGCGCTCACTCTCGGACAACAGGCGAGGTCCTGACCTCATGTTCTGCAGCAGGCCCAACAGATGATCAACCGTTTCCGACCACTTCCATGCACACAGTATTGAAGGTTTTGCCCCAGTCGGTCGCAGCGTTTTCCTTCTGAAGGATTCAAAGGATTGAATGCTCCCGAAGCATCCGGAAATTATGTCAGCAAGCCTCGCGAGATGAATCCCCGGCCAACAGGCGGAAGTTGCCGGAATCGTCTTGGCATGGCTCGGGTTTTTGCGTCATAAACCCAAACAGCGGCAACTCGCGGCCCGCGGCCAATACAAGAAAACTCCCGCCCAACAGGCGAAAGTTGGCAGGCTCATCGGGTCGGAGATTGGCTTTGCGAATGCTCCGATAACGGTTGATAGAGGAATCGTCAAGACCGACATGGCATGTTGAATTTCCTCGAAGAATGGAATTGGCTGGACGTCACGGCCAAACAGGCGCAGGCTCACGGCCAGCAAGCAGACTTTGGCGGAGACGTCTGAACACGCTCGGCCGGAAGCGGTGGAAATTAGCTGGATCGGACCCAGCATTATTGCTGGGTCCCAGCAATAATGTCGTGTCATGTTTCACAAACTCGACTCTGGTTGAACTGTAGAGCATGCTAGCTAGGACCTAATAAGGAGGATCTCTGATCTTGATGCGCAGCTGACTGCACCGTTGCTTCAGCTGCAGATGACGACAATCACAGCGATTTTAAAGGGCGTTTTCTTACAGTAGAGGGCGTTTTGGTTTCTGAGCAGCAAATGCATCATGCAAGCTTTAAGACCGTCACAGCGTCTTTCATCCGAGACCGTGTTTATTGTTTACGTTTCCCGTAAGGCTTTTTATTTTGCGTCACGGGTCGAGGCCCGCTAGAATCGAACGAGTGAAACCAGCTTGAACAATGCCCGTTGTCGAGGCACAGCCTAAACCCTGCACCAGAACCCGGAAGCCATACACCCTGAAGTCCAAAAGCCCGGAGACCCCTTCGAGCCGTAAACACCAGAAAGAAACGAAGCACCCGAAGACACCACAAACAAACAAAAAAACAACACTGAGCTCTGGCTCCTTTCGGCCCAACAGCCCTTTAGACCCCAATCTGAAGTAGGGCTTGCCTCAATCCTGTTCATCGTCTACTCTTTACATGCCAGGGCTCGTTGGGAGTGTGCGTATGTTCAGGTGTGATACTGAAAGAAACCCAGAGGTCAGATAAATCCTAACCCCCCCCCCACGGCACTTGTAACGACCCCATCCCAAACCACAAAGTCTCTGAAACCAACAGCCAACACCCTCAAAACCGCGAGTCGAGACAAAAACCTAAAAGGCACGATGTTTGAGTTCACCTTGCCATCTTGAGTGTTTCGCTCGATGTTTGAATTGAAAACAACAATGAAGGCGTGATAAAGAAGAGAGCGATCCTACAACAAACCATTTGGGTTGAAAATAAACCCTAAGGGCCCTGTGACGAGAAGAAAAACCAGGTCTCCGTGCCCAGCAGTCAGTCTTGGAGTTGTGCTTGGCCACCTGGTGGCATGGCTCCGTCTGTTGAGGGTTTAGACATTGGGCTCAGGATCGTTTGGCTTAGCAGAATCTTGCTCTCGCTCTCGCTCCTGCTCTTGCTCCTGGACCCCTCCAATTCAAAATGGGATTTAAAAGGCGGTGATGATTTCAGGGAGGCGTCTGCAAGGAGGAAGTGATTGTATTCCAAACTATAGCCTACTTACCAACTCCCGGACAGTCCCACCTCTGCCATAGAAATCGCCATTGCTTCCAGAACCTGACGCGACGCACTTGAACTCTTGGGCTTTCAGCTTCTGGATAGTGTAGACCCTGACCCGAATTAGTGACCCCCTTCTTTGATGAGGGTTATGGCAAGGATGCAAACATTGCGGCCTGACACACAAGGGGCCAGGGTTTGGGCTCGAGGGCGTGGGATATCAGATGTAGGATTCAGCTTGGGGATTAGATTTTAGGGTTGTGCTTTGGACGCTCGGCAGAGCCCGCCTGAGGCAATTCACCGGCCACGCTACTGAACGGACTTCAAAAATGGGTGCACTGGCGCTGAGCCCACGATGCGGTCACGTGTTTTGTGGCTCAATCCTGCATGACACTGAAACTCAGCCCTAACCGCAAAATCAAAACGGCCCTGGACCTCGAAACGCAAGTCTTGGCACTTCGGGAGTACTTCGAGCTTGGGGGCGTCTACTTTAGGACTTCAACCTAAAGCCCGAAACCCTTACCCTCAACCCTAAACAGTGAAGTGTTGAATACCTGGTGTAGAACATAAGTCGACAGTTGCAAAAGAACTCTCAATGGGCACTGGGATCCTTGTTGCCAGGACTGCTACAGACTTTACTCCTACTTCTTAACGACCAAGGCAAGTTTACGAAGCCAGTCCAATCTGATAAGACTGAGTGCAAGGACCTGGATCCAAGAGTCAATCGCATCGGAGCACAAGGATGCGCAAGGTTGGCCCTTCATAGTCCAAACGTGATTCTATGACTCTGCGTGTTCGCAGTTTAACTCGAAATTCTGAGTACTGAAGATCGCGCATTAGCAAATGAGAAACCCGGAATTGAACACGCCCCCGATTGCGACCGAGTTGAGACCAGGCATGAGATGTCGCCTGAACAGTCTAGCGATGGATGATGAGCTTACGTGGATAGAACGTCCTGCGATCGAGAACACGGTGTTAGTCCCCAAGCGCGAACACCCGATCGTAAAACGCCTTTAGCCCGCTAAACCTTAGTCGGGGCCCAAGGATGGACTCAGCTCTTTTGCATGGGCCGGGTCCTCGGCACTGTCCACTTGAACAGCGCGTGCGAGGCATGAAACGTGACCGTGTCAACGGTCCTATGAGCTCACGACATGTGATTAAAGTTTAGAAAGGATATTTTTCGAGGGAACAGCCTCTATTTTTAGGGCTGCGCCGGCTCCTGGCTCAAGGATCCGGAGGACATGGCGAAGAGGTGGGTGTAGAGCGGGAAGGAGGCATAGATCAAAGCGATGAAGAAGGTGAAGACGTAACCCATGTGGATGGCTCTGCTGTGGTACTTCTTGGGGATCTCCAAGGCCGGCGCTGGGACGACCTTCTGCCAGCCCAGGCACATGTGCGTGCTGAAGATGATCACAGCCGCCAAGTAGAAGAGCACCCAGCCCAGCGACTGGAAGATCTCGAACTCCATCCGGTAGATATCGCGCACGTACACCGCCTGGCATCCTGGGGTGTCAACCCAGAAGAGGTTCAGCCTCAGCTGGAGCAGCGTCGCCCTTAGCTGTGGCGCGAAATGGGGAAAAGGCTTGAAAATTGAGGTTTGGGCTCTTACTTTTCAATCTTCGTCATCCGATCGCCCGACGTGCGGGAAGATTGTTTGCAAAGAGATGTGTAGAGCCATTGACTTCGAGAGCCGAACCGGTTGGTTTAGGGTTTACGGTTTCAGACTTCGCAACACTCTACCCGCTCTTGCTCTCTGCCATCCCGGCGGCAGATTCAGCAGGTAGGGCGGCGGGCAGAGCTTCCAAGGCTCAGTGTCGCCAAACCTGAAGAAAGCTGCTGGATGGAAGCTTCCAGTTCAGGGTTTGAGAGTTTGAGCTCGAGAGTTTCAGTCTTCAAGCTCTCTACACGACCATGGCTCTTAGCCGTCTTCCCCGCAGCTCTTTCCGCTCTCCCAAAGGCTCTCAACCACAGCTCTCGAAAGTGTCAGGCTTCTTTGGCTTGTCTTTCAAGCTGTGTTGAAATGAGGATAGAAGGCAGGAGTGCATAGCCGAGATCAGGAGCACAAGACCTCTACTAAGTGTATGCGATGCGGGGCCTGATTAGGTACAATCAAGTGGTAGATGCCTGTGCTTCTTGTTTCAGACCTCTATATTCGCGATAGAGCACCACGACGAGCACGACGACCAACAGAACCAGGACCATAAGAGATTACCCAAAGACCACCACGACAGAATCCAGGAGACAAATTCAAGAGGACGGGCAAAATGCTTTCCTCCTCCTACTACTCGCGCGATTCGGAATGCCATGTGTCGGAATTCACAATGAATCTGGCTTCCCGAACCGTGTCCGCCACGATCTTAAGCCACGATACTGTGCAAGAAAGGAGCCACGTCCCCGGAAACGGTTTTCTGCGCGCAGTGCGGGAACACTAACCAACTCTCTTTAGCCTGAACAGCCGCATCGTGTTTACCATACTGTTTGAGGAACTACTTTCTCTGGCCCCTCTACTTGGAACCCAGGGAGTGGCTGGACCGTCTGAAGTGACGATGGGCAGACTTAGCTCTAGAGGCTTACAAGGGCTTCGCTTGCTCTTGGGGTACATCCCAAGTAGAAGGACACTGATAAGGACCCGCCTCCCCTTCCATGACCCTGTTTCTGGTAAGTCAGAGAAGCCGGAACTGGTAGAGGTGGATCATCATGAAGGTGAGCAAGGTGACGCCGGAGAAGGCCAGGTTCAACTTGCCAGATGCTACCTCAACGTGTGCAAGGCTTGCGAGGGTTGGGGAGTCCAGCGCTTCGGGTATGCGGTTTAGGATTTGAAGGTTCAGTTCGTTGGCAAGGCTGATGCTTGTGAGCCTTAGCGAGGAGTTGGCGCTTCTCCCCAGGCTAGCGGATAAGCAAGGTTTAGTGCTGAGAGTCGCGATCATAATCCAAAGCATATGGCATGATCCTTTTACTTGAGTGCGGGTCGTTTGTGAGTGTCCAGGCTTCCTCTATCCGCCTCGATGAGGCATTGTGATTCTCGCTCGTCATTGCCTGGAGCACGAGCCGTAGGTAAACCGGAAGAACAGAGCTAATGCTGGCGCAAAGACGAAACATGACATGCACATGTAGCAGCACGAGAAAGTCAGTTAAAACATCTTCCGCATTGCTGGTGGCAAGAACCAGCAGCGTAGTATCAGTATTCGGGGCGACTTTAGATTTCAGCTGAAACAGCCCAGCAGCGGAGTAGTTCATGCTGATGTCCCACGTCCTCCCGTCCCGGAGGCTGATGCGTTGGGCTTGGGGTCTGCGATGTGTGGAGGAAGGCGGAGTCACGGATTGGTTGAGGCTGTAGGGCAACATGAGGGCCTGCGAACAGGATTTAGGGCGTTTCGTAAAAGTATTTCCAGACTACTAGTATAAGGGAACTCTGCTACTGGTCAGTTCTTTCGACCTTCTTTGGATGCAAGATGTTTGCTGCGGATAAAAAAGTCACGACGGGCTTGAGAAGCCTTTCCTGGGCCTGGCCCGCGAGGCCCAAAACC
Source organism: Symbiodinium sp. CCMP2592 (assembly GCA_905221615.1). Classification (NCBI taxonomy): domain Eukaryota; class Dinophyceae; order Suessiales; family Symbiodiniaceae; genus Symbiodinium; species Symbiodinium sp. CCMP2592. The sequence continues at coordinate 324,728 of CAJNDT010004357.1, read as the reverse complement.
CAAACCCAACTGTCTGACTGTCTGACCTCTGAACCACACTAAGCTGACGTCCTCTTCAGGGCGACGAAGACGTGCAGCAAGGCCGCAAGCAGGATGTACTCCTCAACGATGTTGGCCTGGAGCGTGGCATCTGGGGATTCCCAAAACCCCTATAACTCATGAACATCATAAACCCTGAACGGCATAGACTTCCCAGGAATCCCTAGCCCTCACCTTTCAAAATGATCAAGGCGCCTGGAAGCCGAAGCCCGTCCAGTAGAGTCGGACGTAGAAGTAGCCGTAGCCGTTAAAATCGTCTGGTCCTTCATGCATTGGGGCTTTGGGGATTTCGGGACTAGGCTTCAGGAGCCTAGGATAGTAGGATTTGACGGGGACCTTAAGACTGAAGACTTGCGAACTGGCCTCGAGGGTTGGGACTACGCTTGACGGGTCAGGCTTTTATGGGCTTGGGGGTTTGGAGGCTGGGGTTTAGGGTTTCACGCCTGAGAGGTTGAAGGTCTTCAACGTGATTGTGGTCAAAGTCACAGGGTTGACGCATCACGGCCTATCTAGGTCGGGTCTGGAGCCCAGATAGAAATTTAACTTCTATCCGGGTTTGTCCACACGAAGGAGGTCAGGTAAGTTGGCTGCTTGAATATGTGCGCCCAACATACAAGTTGTTTTCACGGCTCGCAGCATCCCAGGTGCTGGGGAGGTGCGGGGGAGGTGCTGGGGAGGTGGGAGGCAGTAGTGAGGTGTTGGAGACATGCTAGTCACAGTCTCATGGACTTCACTTTCGAAGCTTTGGCAGCGGCCAGACACCAACAGCTAGAGTGAATTTAGAAACTCATTCGAGGGCTGCGGTCATGCCGACTCTAGGGACATGCGTCTCAACACCAGGATCACGTTTTGGCAGACCCCGGATTCTGGTGTTGACAAATGCTCGTCAACACCGGAAACCATAGTTTTCGTCCTAATTCTGGAGAGAGAGGGCTAATTCTGGAGTTGAGGCTCGTAGTGTTGGAACGAAAATAGTCTTTGCTTTAGCATAAAGGGTCCATCCTGGTGTTGACAAACGTTTGTCAACACCAGAATGGGGGGTCTGCCAAAAAGTGATCCTGGTGTTGAGACGCAGGTTTCTGGTGTTGACAAACAATTGTCAACAGTGACAACACCAGGATCACTTGTTTGCAGACCCCCCATTCTAGTGTTGACAAATGTTTGTCAACACCAGGATGGACTCTTTATGCTGAAACAAAACTGTTTCCGTTCCAACTCTACGAGCCTCAACTCCAGAATAAACACTAAATACAGCCACCGCACAGCTTTGGAGAAAACGGCCAGACCACTGACCACAGGGGGCTTGCTTTGCGCGGGATGCTTTGCGGTTTGGTTGCCGTTGTCAGGTCACAGGGAGGCCCAGACACTGTGCTCGAGATTGCAAATTTAGGTGATGCTTTGAACATTGGGGTTTCTGCAGAGTCATCAGTGTCATGGGCAACACAACCAATCTAGCCTCTAATTTCCCAACAGCCCTTAGAGCTTTAAAGTGTTTTCCAAACTCGGGCCAGTCACTATGGGAAGTGAGTCGATCTGCTCAGGAGGAACCCGCTGCAGTGTTCGAGGCTTCGCCCCTCGCCCGGCCTAGGAAAACGTGCAGGTTGCCCACGGCGTGGATGATGATGAAGATGAACAAGAACCTTTTGCACGCAGAAGCTTGGGGTCCGGAGTCTTAACCTGATGGTCTGGAGTCTTTTGGATAGTTTCTCTGTAGCATGCCACTTCGGGCAAGTGCTCTGACTACAACCAACACCTCTCAAAATACTTCACCCTTGCCTGCATCCTTCTGCCTACAGCGCTTCCTCCCAAGTCCAACCCATAAACCTAAAACCCTACACCCTGAAGCCTCAGCCCTAAACCCTCTCCCCCTAACATCCCTTGACCCCAAGCGTGAATCTTACCCCAAAAAGCCTGAAACAGTGAAGTGAAGCCTAAACCGAGCAGGCAGGCCGACCAGGCCGACCACTCAGGGGAATCGTGGAAAACGGCTGTCTCAACTCTTTGGATGTGGGCTGTTTTTGGAGGCGTTAACGTAAACGTAAACTTACACCCCCCGCATAGGAACCTCGATGGTTGGTACGGCTATTCCGGCTAATTCCGTATGCCCGTCCTGGGTACCCTCGAAGCTGATTCCACTTGCTCAAGCCGTTTCTCACATATACACAACTCCGGTAGGTTCAAAGAGAACGAGACACAAGAAACTGGTAGAGACACCGCACGTCTTCAGGCCCGCGATCTTCATCCTGCAGAATGCTGACTCCTACACCCAAGGGCCTGAACGCCAGACCAGCCCGAACTCCATAATTCCCTACGCCGGAAAATCTAGCACCGCCAAGATGCATCGCGGAGCGTGTCAGACCCACGCGGTCACCGGTGATGGTCACGTTGCTTTGCGGCACGATAGTGAAGAGAATCTCCTTCATGAAGCCGAGGACCTGACCCGAGAAGGATCCATCAATGTCGGTTACAGGGTCCAGGGTTTTAGGCTCTGATCTTGAAGGCTCCGAACCCTGAGTGCCGAGACACCATGTAGAAGACAGCACCGATCCATCCGGGGATCCTGCCTGAGATAGCGAGGCATTGAGGTCTAGGGAGGACGAGTTCGGGCTTACGAGGCGTCAGGGCGGAGACAGCATTTGCTCGAAGAGTTTTGAAGCTTAGAATGGAATGCTCAATCATTACATAGACTGGGCCGGTGCTGCAGAAAAACTACAAGGATGTCAGGAGCGTTCTCGGAGGGTGTTGCTTTCCTCATGCTTTCTATCTTCTTGTAAGGGTTTTTTTGGCGATTGGGGTTCACAGGTTCGGCGCTCTAGGATTCTCGTGATTTCCGCATTGAAAGTTTCGGGCTTCACGCTCGGAGGTTTGATCTGAAACTCCTCGAGAACAGACCCGAGGAGCGGTCTCAAGACCTGACTGGAGCTTGAAGCCCAGGGTGAAGGGCACCGAGTGTAGGGATTCGGGTCTCAGAGTTTTGAGATTTGTCCATGTGGGGGGGGGGAGGGGCTAGGCTTTTGGGCTCGGGGCTCCGAGGCGTTCGTGAAGAGATGGAGGTTCGAATTCTTTTGCAAGCGATCTTCAGCTTCGATTTGCCCTGACCGAGCAGGCCTGCACAGACCCAGAATCAAACCTGTGAGCCACCGTATACCACAGACATTATCAGGATGCAAACTCTAAGCCATCAACATTACAGCTTGTGGGCATGCAGATTCAAGCAACAATAAGCTTGGCAGAGAGTCTGATTCATGGTGCTTTGCCAAGCCCTCCAAACACCCTGAAGTCTCAAAGGGCACGAAGCATAGCAGCCAACATTCCGAACTTCAAGCCAATAGACGACAATTTAACCCCAGAAGCCCTGAACGGCAGAGGCTCCTTCAAACCCTGTGCGCCCTGAAACAGTGTAAGCCCGGAAAACACTGTAGGCCCACACCCAAAGATGTAAACTCCATCCTGATATCCCTTGGCACGGTGAGGGCCGCAAAGCGCAAAGTATAGATAAGATATAGATGCATACATATATAGATATACATACATACATACATACATATCTGTATGTGTGTGTGCGCGGTTTATTTTCTTCTGAATTTTGGCTTGTTCCTACATATGTGTGTATATATATATATGTCTAATATATATATATATATATATATATATATACATACATACATATACATACACATACATACATACATACATACATACATACATACATACATACATACATGTATATACATACATACATACACACATACATGTACACACCTATGCCAAGTTGCCCTCGCCCTTCATGCGGAGCTCACGGTTCCTTGGCTGTTGTGGGGCTGCGCATTCGATGATTGACCCCAAGTACACCAAACGCCTTGGGCTTGTGGGTCTTGGGCCTCGGAGCAGAAGCAGGGGACTCGAGGTTTGTCGAATAACATGCGGTGTACTAAGGAGCCTACTTCGGGATTGTTCGTATGTTGGTTGTCATGAGAGTTTCGAATAGCAGAGGCGCAAGCAGGGTCCATTTAATCCCAAGTATAGCCAGCTTGTCAAATCCCGATCTTTCAATTCAGACCGATTATTGAAAAGTCCTCTTTTTCAACCTACTTATTGGCCATCCTTTCAAACTTCCTAGCTATACCAAGTCCTCAAGAATCACCCGTTTGCAGTTCCGGGCGCTCGTTCCCACAAGAAAAGGGCCACCCTGAACCCTGAACCTCTAAAGCAAAACACGAAACCCCGTAAGGCCACGTGTAGCTACGCTGAACACCACAGACTCACCCAAAACACATGTCAAGGCAAGAACTTCAAACTCATCTAGATGCCCATGACAGCTTGCGCAGTAAGAACGATGCACACACCTCTCAAATCCTGAAACCCTGCAGAACACTAGGAAACTCCCACACTCTGAAACGAGTTGAATTAAGGACTCTCGTATGCACTATAGGCATAGGGCCAAACCCTGTAAATTTTGCACAAACACATGTAAACTCTGTCAGAACCCCTGTAGAACAAGGACTGAAAACCGACACACCAGTACGTGGAAACCTCAAAGACCAAGTCCGCAAAGACAAGCGCGGTTCAAAAACAAGCCCCAGCGTCTTCTCGTGTCTGCTCCAGTCCTTCGCCTGGCCCCAGAAGTTGGGTGCGTGTAAGGCTCTTGGCTTAGTTGAGGGCTTCATCCCGAGGCTAGTAAGGGATTGTGATTGTGGGAGAATAACCGTTGGGGAAGAATCAGAATGATTTAACCAGTACTGGCAATAAGAATCCAAACGACATCAGAATACTATTAATACTGATAACTAATAAGAATAATCATGATCATAACTATTCTATTCGTACAAGTGTACTGTTGCTTGCAATGATGACAGTGTCTACCAGTCCTCTCAGAAGAGTCAAGCAGTGGCAGGGTGATCTGAGCCTGGTTACAGCCTGGCGAAGATCATCACCACACAGCTATTGACAACCCTGGCTAGAACCGCAAATACCAAAAGCCCAAAAGAGGGCCATGAGGGCTCAGGGCTCACGATATCCGCGGCGGCAGCGCCTTCTGTCCGCTCTTGTCCAGCAGCGGCGCTCCGAGGCCGCCTCCCGTGGCCGCCTCCGCGGCGGGAGCCGGGGCGCCGGAACCGACCTCGGCGACTCGGCGAGAGCGAAACCGAACACTGCCCAGCTCGGCTGGATCCCTAACCCAAGTACCCAAAACCCTGAGGGGGCCTTTCCAATGATGGAATCCGGGGCGTACTTCCCGATGACATCGGGAGGATGGATCCTCAGCTTTCCAGTCGAAAGGCCGTTCGGTCTGGAGGGTCTTTTGAGCATCTTACGGTTGTCAGGCATAGGGCATAGAGCTTTATTTACAGTTTATATGGCTGCTTCCTAGGATTTTGGCTTCGGACTTGGGGGCCGAGATGTGCGTCCGCAGCCCACAGTCACTTCTGGTCACTTCTCAACTCTGGGGTTCGCTTTCGTACAGCTTCAGGCTGTGGTGTTCAACTGCTGCCCTTCATGCTTCAAGGTTTTTCCTTGACTCCAGATGCAAGATGCGCACACGCAGAAGGCTCTACCACCTCCGTTTCAACATGGCCGCTGATGTTCGACTGCAGTCGCGTACCTGCACTACGCTGCACGCCCTAGACCATCTGCCCAGTGTCATGTTGAACTCCTCGGTGGCATCCTTCCCAGCGAAGGTGAGGATAGCGAGCTCGCCACCGGGGTGCTCCGACAAGAAGCTGGTGACGTCAAGCACCTGAAGCCCGTGGTGCCCGCAAAAAACCCTGAGCCCAATTCCGTTTGATATTAGGAGATATTTGCAGCTGCTCACGCCTCTAAAGCATTCCCTGCTGAAACGAGATTGCGGAATTCTGCAACTTTTCTCGTAAGTTGAGCACAGAGCCTTTGGGCATGGCATCCTACCGGACGGCTCTCAAAACGTCAGTTGCCCGGTTGAGGGATCCGGCCTGTCCGTCGACCACCACCCAGCAGTCCGTCTTGCTGTTGTGCTTGCCCACCTCCAGATATGCTGCAAGGTCGTCGGATGCGAAACTCTAGAGGTTTCTTGATCTTCGGCTGCAGGGTTCTGGGATCCAGGGTATCCAGCTTTGGCTTGGTCTCAAAGGTGCGGTAGTTAGGTATAGGTTTCGGGAAGGCAAACCCGAGCACCAAAATCCGATTTTACAGGGCTAGGTGGCACTGCTCTCTTGGGGGGCTGGGGATCTTGTTGCACTCCGTGCTGAGACACGATGCAGCAAACTCCGTGACCAGGGGCAAATTATTTGAGTTGAGGTTCGGATTTCGGGTTTGGACCCCACCATGACCAAAGACACAACACGCCAAACCCCTGTGCACTGTGCACTGACGACCTCTTCCATCGTGATTCCACCACCGCCGCCGCCGCCACCGGCGGCCGCGACAGCACCGCCGCCGCCACCACCACCAGCCCCGATCCTGTTCATCGGATTTTGAGATTGAGGAGCAGGTCGCCAAGAATCTGCATGCATGCATGCATGCATGCCTGGCTGTCTGTCTGTCTGTCATGTATATATGTGCATGTGCATGCAAATATGCATGCATGCATGCATGGTTGCATTTATTTTTGCATGCATGCACTTATATACACCTAGACATCTACACATATATACACATGCACATACATACATGCATTAAAACACACAACTCTATATATATATAGACATACATACAATATGTGCATGTGTATATATGTATATACATATATACACATATATACATCATAGTATGTATGGGTTTTGCAGAGCTTGAGGATCAAGGGGTTAGCAAGTCGCTGTTGAGCAGTATGACAAATCGTCTACCCCCGGCTTCGTGCACTATAAACTCTCGATGAGAACTTATGTGCCGCAGCATAGAGTCAGATAGACCTCAATTCAGACCACGTGAAGCACCCCACAACATCACTACATCATTAATCATATAGAAGTTATCGGGAAGGCCGAGCCACATGCCAATCACAGAGTCGGGCGCATACTTGCCGATCACATCGGGAGGATGGATCCTGTAAGCTAAAACCCTTGGGGTAACTTGCATCTTGGGGCTACGGTTTGGATTGAGGGAGGCTAGGGTGGGGAGGTCATGAGAACATGGGTTTTGGGTTTTGTCTAGTCTGGGCTTCGTTGGGTTTGGGGATGCAGTGCGTTCACACGTGAAATGACATAGCTCAACTCAGCCGAGTGTCATGTTGAACTCCTCCGTGGCATCCTTCCCAGCGAAGGTGAGGATAGCCAGCTCGCCACCGGGGTGCTCCGACAAGAAGCTGGTGACGTCAAGCACCTGGCCATCGACCACCACCCAGCAGTCCGTCTTGGTGTTGTGCTTAGCAACATCTGCAAGGCTGATGCCGCCACCACCACCGCCGCCAGCCGCGGGTGCAGCTGCAGCGGCCGCCGGGGCAGCAGAGTTCATCTTGTCCTCGTAGGAGCCGCCAGCCAGCTTGGAGCTCTGCACCGCGCCAGACAGCCCTCCGCCGGTGATCTGCATCAGGTCCACATCCTTCATGTCCGCGCCCAACATGTACTTGGCAGCTGCCTTGCCCGCCACGCGGCCGAACACCACGCAGTCCAGCAGGGAGTTTCCTCCCAAGCGGTTGTTGCCGTGCACGCCGCCAGCCACCTCGCCGGCAGCGTACAGGCCCGGGACGGCGAGGTTGTTGGAGCCGACACAGGCGGAGTCCGTGTCGATGAGGAGACCACCCATGCAGTAGTGGATCACAGGCGTGATGATGGCCACATAGAAAGGCTCGGACTTCACGGCAGAGCCCGGAATGATGTTGTGGTAGAACTTCTTGCCGCTCCCGGTCTTTCCGCTGGCCTCATCCCAGCACTTGCCTGAGGGGTACGCGGGCCATTTGCCTCCTTCGGGATCCTTCTCCATCATCTTGGCAGCCTGGTAGTGGTCCTCGTGGGCCTTCTCGATCACGGACAGGGGGATGCCCATGTCCTTGGCCAAGTCATCACCGCTGTTGTAGTACTTCATGACCTGGAGCATCTCCGGAGTTTCGCATGAGACTATCGCGGCATAGATTTACGAGAGACGGAAGTTTCTGACCAGTAGAAAGCTCGAGTGCTCGAGGTCTAGCGCCCCTCAAACCCTCCAGCAGTGCACCCGACCAGTCCCCGTCCCAACACACAAAGCCGAGGACTTCGGATTCGGATGGGGGAATATGCGCAGACTACCACGGTAGAGTTTAGATGTCACTAAATTTAGTCCTGATCTCGAACCCGTAGCATCGCCACCTATGCAAGTCAAGCTTGGGGGTGGCAATGATAATAATGGTCTCTTCGACGCGCCGCCATAGAAAATCAACCGGAGCATGTAAGATACACCGATGCTGTTTGGGCTGCCTTGACTCTTGACCTGATCGCATGCAAGATCCCTGCTTCAATCTCCTCTTTGACTCCGGCATCTGTAGGAAACGGAAGCAAGTCTTGCCAATAGGGACAAGCACTCATGAAAATGACCTTTCAAACAAAAAATGTGTCTGAGATCCCAGCACCACGTCCTGTGTAGTGCCTGGCACTCCAAGACTCTATCCTACCCTAGGAACCGGAAGCGCTCAAGCCTGAACCCGCATCTCCTCTACCTTTACCGCTGAGGCGAAAAGACCATGCTCGAAGTCCGCATCTATGCCTTACAAAAACCCGAGCCACGAAAGACAGACAGACCTTCAGAGCCGAGGGCTCTAATCTCGACTGGACTATAACCTAAGGTCTCCCAAATGTCTGGGGGAATGATTACCGCTTTCCTTCCCACCTGGTAAACGCCTTCCAGGGCCACACTAGTCACTAGTCCCTGTTCAGCCGGCTTGTTGTACACCAGGATGCGGAACTGCCAAGCTGAGAATACATGGGCTTAGTTTGCTTCCACGGGGGCCGCATGGGCCGGTTGGTTTTGTCGTTGCCGGCCTTCAGTGGCGGTTGCTTTGCGGTTCCAGGGTTTAGAATTGTGCTTTTGGGTTTTCGGCTTTAGGGCTTCAGGGTTGCCGGCTTGGGGGTCATCAGTCGAGGTCCTAAACCCGAAACCCTCAAGCTCCGGAAGCGATCGAAGTTAGCAAAGAACACTCCGACCGGATCAATGTTTAGTCAAGTGTTGATATCACCCAACACAGGCCCGAATGCAATCCGCACTGAGTGGAGGACTTGCAGTGCCAGATGATCTCGTCTGATGCAGCACGGTTGAGGCAAAGCCTGGCATCGCGCGGCACTCTGAAACCCTAAACCCATAAACCCTCTCCAGGATACTGGGTGTAGGGCTCTAAACCCTAAACCAGGGACTTACAAAACCTAAACCTGAAAACCTCAATCTAGGCTGGCCCTAGAACCCTCTCAAGACTACTCCTACCTAAGCCCTAAACCCTAAACCATGAGATCCTTTTGCCAAGAAGGGATCATAAAATGTCCAACGAGCCTACCCAGCTATAAGACCTCTGCTAGGTTGGCCTCAGAAACAACCCTCTGAAAAAACGTCCTATTACTTACTTACCTATACTTACTTATACTTACTTAGACTTACTTATACTTACTTACACTTACTTACTCTTACTTATACTTACTTATACTTACTTATACTTACTTATACTTACTTGTACTTACTTATGCTTACTTTTACTTACCTATACTGACTTATACTTACTTATACTGACTTCTACGGCCTTATACTTACTTATACTTACTTATACTGACTTGTAGTATAAGATTTCTGCTCGGCCATGGATTGGGAATCATCGAAACAATTATTTTGTTTTTAGTTTTGGGTTGATTTTGTATTGTTGTTTGCTGTTGGCTTCGGGTTGCGATTTTTATTGCGTTCTGATTTTGCGTGCTTTTTCTCTTGGGTTTGGGTTGCGTTATCTGGTTTTGCGTGAGTTTTGCATTCGGTTTTGGGTTTTCACTTTTACACTGTAGTTTTGTTTGTTGCATTTCGGGATTGATCGTGTTTCTTGGGCCTTTGGCGGATGAGTATTTCAGTGTTCTTCTGGGTGTGCTTTCTTTTGTTGCTGCCGGACTCTCATTCTTAGTTTCGCTGTATTGGAATGAGCTTTCGGTTCCGGCGCATCTCGGGTTTGCTGGTGATTTCGTAGTTCATGTGTTTGCGGTGATTGTTCCTCCATGCCGGCTCTTTGTCTGCTGTGCTGCAGCAAGGTTGCTCATGTACGACGATGGCGATGAGTGTAAATCTCATGCGGGCCATGATGAGAACGATTGAAGCGAGAAAGATGCAACTCAGACTCACTACACTTACCGTGAAAACGAGAACTTTTTGGTTCTGTGACCTACATATCCTTAGCAGTGTGTCTATCGCACGTGCGTGTGGCACTTAGTATTTCCACTCCACGACACCGACGACGACTACGAGTACGACAAGCAACGACAATGACTGATGAAACTTGGACTGGACTGATTAGACCTGTATTTCATGCACTACCTGTACCTTCCATCGCACCTCATCCGCTACAAGCATCCTTTTTATTGTGAAGTTTTACATTAAGACCAACATCAACAGCACTAGTTTGACAGACCTTCCACCCCATGCACAATCACCTCCTTCATCCGTCCCTGGGTTTGGCTGAAGAACATTACCAAAGGATGTCCAAGCTGTCATTGCCACCGGACGATTGGATGTACCTCGTCTCTAGACTCTGGACTAGGACTAAGCTGTCAATGTAAACCCACATCAGGTCACCGACGTCTCAAGCGCTTAAACTGACTCTAAACCAACCTAGGATTTAATGCTTAGGGTTTAGGGTTAAGACCCGAAGCCCGAAGCATCAATGGCTCAATCACTTGGTTGTGCTCGGATTTTCTCACAAGCGATCAGTGCTACGACGCTCACAACGTGGTGTGAGCTTTGCTACCACTTCGGCGTCAACGTGTTTGTTCGTGGGGAGCTGGAAAGTCAGATGAAAATCTTTGAACTCTTGGACTGCATCTTTGTAGATTGCCAAGGCAGTCTGCCCCGTGTTGTCCTCAAGGGTTAGACTTGCACCGCGATTGAGCAAGGTCTCCATGCATCGATATCGCGGTTGTTCAGAGAGCCCAACACCAAGAGCAGCATTCATCAAGAGTGTGCGGCAAAGCTTATCGCGTGCATCCACATCTGTTCCACTGTGGAGGGCTGCAACAACCAGATCGTCCAAGCCGAGATACGCAGCGACGTGGAGTGAGCTGGTCCCATCCACCTGCGGTAGAGTGCTGCGAAAATTATGCAGTTCAATTTCCTGCCTCAGTGCTTCGTGCTCTTCCGAGCTGAGCTGCGCCCTGTCCAGAGTTTCGAGCAAAACATCCCTCATAGTAGTGCCTGCATTTGGGCAAAGATTTCCACGCTGCATGAATAACTCAACGCCCATGGCTTCTTCATGGGTCAAGTAACCCAGGCCCTGGAGAAACTTGGTGGTGTAGAGCCAGGAAGTGGTCAGCGTATTGCCCCATGCCTTGTTACGCCGAATCTCATTGAAGCGCGCCTGGATAAACGGCCGACAGTCTGCTTCTCCAAGCGATACATATGCAGCGACGGTCCACTTCTTCTTGACCCTTGAATGTTCTAAAAAGGCCTTGATCGCCTGCGCAGCCACCCATGTAGCATAGTTTGGAAGGAGAGAACATGTCAGCTTGAGCTTTGCGATGTAGAGGAATCCTCCAGAGGATGTTTTTGGATCTCGCACCAGGTCTTGATAACGTGGGCATCCGTCTGAATCGAAGAGAACTCCGGCGACGTCGACGAGGTCCTGCGACTCGGCATCGCATGCGTTAAAGAAGAGTGCCTGACCTTGTTCTTGACATGCAGTGCGATCGACAAGGTGTGCCTTCAAGATTCCCATCTTTCTAGCATCAACTTGCAGAGTGGCCTTAAGTGCCCTCGTCTCGTCATAATCGCCCCTCTGACTGCGGGCCATGCGCACAGACACCTCGCAACACCCAGCATCCACACGGGCACCCAAAAAGGAGTCTTCTTCCAGAATGCTGCGGAGGAGCTTGCAAGTCGCTGCAAGCGCTCGGAAGCTGGAAGACGGCACTCGGGCAACGACCTGCACCAGGTCATCACTGCCCAAACTGAAGCACAGTGGCGCTGATGTCGCTGCCGTGTTGACAGCCGCTGGCCGTCTCTTGACAGCCGCCGGCCGTCTCTTGACAGCCGCTGCTGGCCGTTTCATACCATGTAGGAGCCCATCGGCTGCTGGTCTCGCTTGGGTGGCTGTAATGGTCATGCGGCTTGTGCCTACTGACTGCTTGATGCTTGTTGTAACACACTGCCTTGTTGGCAGCGCCTGTAGCGGTGGCAGCGGAATCACATGTCATGCGGAACAACTGGCAAATACTACTGGCAGCGGGAGCCGTAATGGCCACTCAAAGGTACAGGTGCAGCCAGGCCGCTCGTCAAGGAAAAGTCCAATGATCGGAAGCTTGCGGGGAGGGCAGTTTGCGGCTGCGATATGCGATGCCGGAAGCTTGACCCAAGGTTTAGGATACAGCAGGCTTACATTGACATTGCCACATTTTCAACATTCGGCAAAGTCCTTGTTCGCGCTGCACCTCCAAGTAAAGTTTTAACCGAATCACCAAGGTGTACGTTCCTGGGGACCACGAAAAGAACCCACAAACGAAGCGATCTCCGACGAAGTCTTCAGAACAGCTCCGCCTGAACGGTGGCTTGCTCTTCCACATCTCGCCCGTGACATAGTCGCGGCCTCGTGAAAGCAACGAACCCCGCACTTAGCCTGAAACTCCCAAATCATGTATGCGGCAATGCCACCCGTCCTCCCACACCATTTGACCCTCAGACCTATCTCAGGGCTCAGTCTCAGAACGGGGTCTTGGTTTCGGGCTTACAGTTTGAGTTTGGTCTGCGGTTTACGCTCCAGGGTTTGGGCTCAGATCCCGACCGCTAGTTCGCTGTGTATGACAGCTTCGAACGGACCAGCCCGATGTAGACCACTAGTACAACGTCACCTATTTCTACCCCTGAACTCCTGAACTCTAAACGGGACCGTCGCCGAAACCCCACACCCTAAACCCATGTAACATAACGAACCCCGCTTTCCTCTAAGGAAGCTGAAGATTCGGGCTGACATTTTATGAGGTCGTGGTTAGGTGTTGGAGTCTTGCGTTCTGGGGTGTTAGAGTTTCAGTTTAAAGCTTAGAGCATGGGGCGGTAAAGCTACTGAGCGACTCCATTGTCCCTCACCTGAAGGATCCCTTTTTGAACATATTCCTGACAAGTAATCAGTGTATTGAACTTGTTGAATTCCTCCCGGCACCCTCAAAAGACACGGAACCCCAATAGAAATGCAGAGAACCCTCTGCTTCAGGCCCCAACGTCCCAGCTCGTTGCAGAAACGGTTGCCCTCCGCCTCGTCAAGTTTTGCTCGGGCTTTGCTTGAACCGGTTTTCGGGGCTGCATCGATCAATCAATCCACCAAGAAGCTCAGTGAGGCGACATCACCGTCGTCATTTTCAGTACCATCACGGACACACTGAATCATCACCAGCATCATCTTATCATCATCACCACCAACATGACCGCCACCACCACCATCATCGTCGTCGCGTCATTCCCCATCCTCTTCCCCATCGTCATGATTAGACGTGGTACACTGCATTTTGTTGATCGTCTGGCTCGTTCTAATTCCTTCGCTTCTCATTCTCGCAAACACCCCGTGAACACCGACTCTCGGAGGACGTTTGCGACTCTCTGGGCTCTCGGCGTTGAGGATGATGCCGCCCACGCCACGCAGGGCCTTTTGGGTTTAGGAATCCGGGGCGAAGGTCTTAGGGTTAGAGAAGTCTCGGGCTTAGAGCCTGAAGGGTTGCATGGCTTAGCCTTCGGAGTTTGTGGGGTTAGGGTTAAGGGTTTAGGTTGCAAGGCTTTCTAGTTCGGTGGCTTGAGGTACCGGGCTTCGGATTTGGAATGGGTCCAGGGCTTAAGGGCTTCTAGGGTTAAGGGCTTCACGATAAACGGTTTAGGGTTTCAGTGGCAGGGATTCAGGGTGTCGGGGTTTCAAGTGGAGGATTACAAGTCAGCGTGTTCGTTGAATTACGAGTTTTTGAAAACCCTCTTTTTGGTATGAAAGGATTTTTCGCACAATGGTAGTCTTCAAGGGTTGGTGCTTCAGCATGAAAGCTTGGGCAGTTGGGGTCCCTTCCAGGCATGCAACTAGAACCGCTGACAAGAACGGCAGGTTAAAACAGCGTTTTTGCAGAGTATCATGCGTTTGATGCGGCTTCAAAGGCAAGTCTCTGGTATGGAACGGACGGGGATGAAGAGCTGAGTAACGAAAGCTTCTGGAGCCAAAGCAAACTTACATGTAGGGATTGTCGCGAAAGCTGTCTTTTTGCACCGTGTTCGGTTGGTGACCTCACAACTTGTTGCAAGGAGTCTTGCATGGCTTGCGCAGGGCGCGGAAGAGAGTTCCTTGCGATGCATGTTCTCTTTCAATCAAGCTGATTGCACTACATATGCACGTAATTCCGACCTGCTTCTGAAGCTTGTATAATCCGTGGGGAAGGATGCCGGCACTCCGCGGTTCAGGGTGTCTACAGTCCCTACGCGGGTGAAGAACCCCGGAAATGCACTGAAGCAAATAAAACTGAAACCTCAAAAAAAACTAAACCCTCCACCACACATGACCTCGGCAGCCAGAAACTTGATCTTCGCATCAGCATCGTCCGGTTTCACCAGGCCGGTCGGGTGCACCTGAGGGGTCGTTTTGAATTTTGGGGGTATAAAGAGTTTGGGTTCCAAGTTGAGGCTCTATCTAAAGTTTAGGTTTTAGGGCCCGGGGTTTGGAGCGGTTCCTTAACTTGACAGGCCAGGTACAACCTGGGCTGTGGGGCTTGGGTTTTGAGCCCTGGGCCTAGGGAACAGATCGGGGAGTGTCTTTCTCTGAGTCTTGATGTTCTTGCGTTCAGTGACTGTTGTGATGACTTGCACGAGCATTGCCGTCACTCCCATGACACCTTGCCCTCTGAACAAGTCCTCGACAAACTTTCCAAGGTCTGAGGCGTTTCGAAATGAGGGTCCAGGGTTTCAGGACCGAGAGACAGGAACGAGAAGACGGAAAAAAGAAACCGTTCTGAACCCGAACGGAACGGATTCGACACATCCAGAATGTGCACCTGAACCCACTCGAGGTCGATCGTCTTTGCACCAATGGCCTCGGCAAGCCAGTACAGTAAGGATCTTTGAGGGACCCGTTCTTTCGGGTTCAGTCTACTCAGGGCCCACATTCACGTCCCTTGTCCGGGCCTTGGGCTTCGCCGAGTTAGGATTCATATCAATGGCTGCATAAGGTGTTTGGTAGGATCTCAGAAGGTTTGTTGAAGGTGTCGGGGGTAACGGGTAAGGCACCCAGGCTTCGGTTTGTAATTATGCTGTGCGGCGTTGGGGGCAAATCCTTCGGTGTTGGGGTTTAGGGCCTTTATGTGTTGGCACTTTTGGGAGTGATTCCATATAGGTGCCTTAAAGATTTTTAGTTGTCAAACAAACCGTGAAGGGGACTTTAAAGGCAGAGGAATGTCGAAAACCTCCATACTAGGATCTGAGGTTGTTGAAGCTTCACGGCCTTAAGTCGGGCACCCTAAACCTTGACCCCATTCCGAACTCGAAGCACTGTCAGCCCACCTGCTGCCATATGCCCAAGTCCAATCTCCTGAACCCCGAACAAACCCTTCAGTTTCTCGCTTTCGATCCCCCACAACAAGCCTACAAACGCCTCTCAACTCACCAAGATCCTGACGACCCCAAAAACCTGGACAGGGTATTCAAAATCTCACCCCGTTCGCGAGCCTCGCCCATCTTGATGCCATCGCCGGTGCAGTGCTCACCGTTGGTGGTGGGCCTCGGGGATCACAGGAGCTTTAGCGTTTGCAGATTGGTCGAAGGCTTCATAAACAGCAACCAGAGGTATGCCGAATAAGTAATACCGCGAACGAGCAACATCTTCGTAGTCCGCACTGTGAGATAACGATGACGATGGCCCTGGTCGTAATGATGAAACTGAAAGATGGCCCAAGCCCTCCAACCTGAACACAAACGCCAAGCCCTGAACCCTAAACCCAAACCCTCCACTCTGGACCCAACCTCAAACCCCACCCGCAAACCCTAAACCCCAAACTCCAAACCCCCAAACCGTTTGGCCCAAACCCTAAGCGACAACCCAAACCCTCAAACCCTAAAGCCTAAGCAATAAAACCCAAGCTCCAAAACCCTAAACCCTAGAATTGGGTCAGGGCACAGGTGCAGAAGGTCCGGCCGATACTTAGCCAGCAGAGAGTCCTGGAAGGGTTCAGGGCTTGGGTGCAGAGCTCTTTTCAGGGTTTAGGGTCTATGAGGTTTAAGGTTGGGGTTTAGGGTCTGGATTTCTATTTAGGGCGCTGGGGATTTGGTGCCATGCCGTCGGGGGCTACCGCGTCTAAACATGGTACAGTAATCTCAAAAATGGTCGCACGGCTGCAATCCCCCGCATCCATTCGAGGGTCGTGTGTTTGGGGTTTCGGCGGTCCAAAACCGTTTAACTCCGTCTAACAGTAAAATCCCAAACATACAGTGTAAACTCCGAAGTGTACACTCTAGACTCTAAACCCTGAACCCCAGAATTCCTGCGACGGACCATATCCACAAAAAAAAAAAAAAAACACCCCAAGCAGCCCCGGACCCTGAAACCCCTAAACCTTGCATCGCAAATCGTAGACTCCACAGGACCCATCTCCTTAGACCCGGATTCCTACCTCCCCTGCCCCCCCCCCCGCCTGGGTAAAGTCGGCTCCAAAGCCGCCTCGGACGCTCAGGGGCGGCTTGGGGAGGGGTAGTTTGTGGCTTCTTTTTCTGTGTCTTGAGGGCGTTGTTACGTTTAGGGCATTTAGTTCTGCTAAGTCGCGAACCCCAAGGTCCTATACCCTGGAACCCCAAACCCGAAAAGTCAACAAGCGACAAAAGCTCCAAGCCTGATGGCAGCCTGGCTAGGTCCTTTGTTTTTGTGGTTTTTGAACATTGGTCCTGGTAGTAGCAGGAGAAGGCCAAGTGATTGCGAGTCCGGCTGGTGTTAGTTGCAGGGTTTGGAAACGCCCAACCCGAATGAGGCAAAGCCGTGTCAGGTGTCTCAAACCCTGAACTTTGAATGCCCCACCCTAGTCAGAAACCTACGACTCCCAAAACGCTCGAAACCCACGCGCCTGATGCCAGGATCACCGGGCCGAACTCCTGCAGGTGGAGGCCACCCTTCTCCTTGGCAGATAACTTAGCCGTTTGGGCTCAAGTCATAAACCCTGGGGTTCAGCGTGTAAGGTTTGGGGCGGATGGCCGATATCTCCGTTTCGGCCTATTGTTCATTGGAATTTAGGGGTCCGAGGGCCATCCCGGGATTTGATGGGGGTCACAACGTGCTGGCTTTAACCGGGCTCTGGGTTCAGGGCCGAGGGTTCTAGGCATAAGCTCGAAATGGCGATGCCCCAAAGCTGTAAAGCCGAACCCCCGCCCTCCCCCCCCAAAAAAACAGCTCTTCGCCCACTGCTATGCTGTTTCTCGGGATCGCAAGTAGTGGCAGGTTCTCTAATATTCGAGCCCTCAATTTGTTCCCGGCACAGAACCTCCCTCTTTGTAGTAAGGACCATCGTAACAACCACGATGATTCAAAAAACACCCTAAACAAGGACCTTCGTCTGAAAGAACCTAACAAGGGACCTCGCCGTAGAAAACAGAACCGCTTAAGACCTGAGGCCTAGAGGCTTTGGGTTTAGGGTCTAGGATAACTCCTTGTGTACAGACCTGGATTTCTCGATAGTCTTATAGAGTTTGGAAAGGCTGTACAAGGGTGCCTTAAGGGTTCCTGACTACTCACCCCCCCACTTTTTGTAAGGGCCCCAACTTTAGGATCCTAACCATACCTCTTATTTGGGAGTGTTTATACCATACAATGCCAGCTAAAGCCTTGTGTTTCTTCAGGCCGTTATATTCGACCCTGAAACGTCATAATCGGCCCTGCTAGGACCTATCCACTTGTCAAAGCCCCCATATTACATCAAAAGCCGCCCTCCGACTGAGAGAGGTTTGGAGCTGCTGCTATTGTAGGGCTGAGGGATGTTAAGGTTGTACTGAGCTAAGGAGATGAGCGTGCACTGGAGTCACTGGAGCTCCAAGAAGCCAACACTAGAAATGTTGCTCGGTTTTGTTTGGCTGCTGTCCATGCTTGGTGCTACTGCCTGGCGTCTTGAAGATGTGCGTTTCTGCGCGGTACTCGGCTTACTTGTAGTATCACACTCATGATTTATTTTCTTGCTCTGCTCATGCCCAACTGTCTTGAACATCTCTGCTGTCGCCACCACCATCGCGGTGCCCCCAGCTGAGCACAGAACCATCGCCCAAGATTGCAGCCAACGCGCCGCTGGAGGCCTGGATCCGCTGCACATTCTTGAGTTGCTGCTGCACGGCCCTGCTGTCACCACCGTGGTCGGGATGACCCCAGCTGACCACGGATCCATCATTCAGGATCGCAGCAAATGCAAAATTCGAAGATTGGATCTGCCGAACATCCTGCAGCTGCTCCTGTACAGCACTACTGTCGCCGCCATCTTCGGGATCACCCCAGGTGACCACTGATCCGTCTCCGAGGAGTGCGGCGAAGGCGCAAGATGCCGCCTGGATCTGCTGCACATCCTTCAGCTGCTCCTGTACGGCACTGCTGCTGCCACCGTACCAAGAATCACCCCAGGTCACCACAGATCCATCACCTAGGATTGCAGCAAACGCGCCACAGGAAGCTTGGATGTGCCGCACATCCAGCAGATGCTGCTGTACGCCACTGCAGTCGCCGCCAAATGCAGGATCACCCCAGGCAACCACAGATCCATCAAGCAACACTGCTGCAAAGGCACGATTCGAGGCTTGGATCTGCCGCACGTTCTGGAGTTGCTGCTGCACGGCCCTGCTGTCACCACCATGGTCGGGATGACCCCAAGTGACCACAGATCCATCATTCAGGATGGCAGCAAATGCGTAACTCGAAGCTTGGATCTGCTTAACATCCTTCAGCTGCTCCTGTACAGCACTACTGTCGCCGCCACATCCGCCATCGCCCCAGGTGACCACAGATCCGTCGCCCAGGATTGCAGCGAATGCCCCATCGTTGGAAGCTTGGATCTGCTGCACATTCTTCAATTGATCCTGCACGGCGCTGCTGTCACCGCCAGTGTCTCGATCACCCCAGGTGACCACAGATCCATCACCTAGGATTGCAGCAAAGGCGCCATGGCAAGCTTGGATCTGCTGCACATTCTTGAGTCTTTGCTGAACGCCACTGCTGTCGCCACCATAGTCGTGCTCACCCCAAGTAACCACAGCTCCATCATTCAGGATGGCAGCAAATGCAAAACTCGAAGCTTGGATCTGCTGAACATCCTTCAGCTGCTCCTGTAGGGCACTGCTGTCGCCACCGGATTCCGGACGACCCCAGGTGACCACTGATCCGTCTCCGAGAAGTGCGGCGAAAGCAGCCCAATACACTCCGAGTCCATCAACATCGTGTTCTTCTTCTGTCTTCGCCCCGGTAGCTGCAAGCTGCACCTGCTTCACGTGCAGGGTCAGCCTGTCACCGCTCTGCAGCCTGACTTCATTGACAGTTGCTGCTCCGTCAAGCACCTCGCCAAAAGCATTCAGCAACCTGCCCTTGCCAGTCCCCAGAGCCAACTGGGCGCGCTGTGTCAAGGACTCAATGGATTCATCCGCCCGCACTTCAACAGAGATCCTCTTGCCACTCAGCAGATGCACATCTACCAAAATCGACATGATGCTACTTTGCTCTTCGGGGTGGTCGCGACATTCACAACCCACACCTGCCATTTGCTGCACGCGTACATCTCCTCTACCGGAAACATCCCCAAACCTACGACTACGACGACGAGTCTCTAAGACTGTGTACATCTTGACTGCCCGCCGTTGATGGCAACAACAAATTGCACGATGCACATGTAAAGAGCGAGAGAGGCAGACAAAGAAAATGCATACGTAGGCACAGATATTTCTACCTCTTCCAGCTTTCTGACAGGAGGATTTTGCGGATCACGTCAGTGGCTACAGACATGGGACTGTGGCAGCCAGGACGGTTTTCGGGCTTTGGGACACGCGGGTCCTGGGGGTTCAGGAAGACTGTATGGCCTGCTTGACCATGTCGGGGGCACGTGAACTTCCTGAATTCCACACTCATGCACCACCCTCTGAACTCCAGGCTCTAGGGTTCACACTTTGAGGGTTTAGGGCTTTCGGGTTTGTAGGGTAAGGGCTTAGGGATTAGGGTTTGCAGTTCAGGGTTCAGGTTTGGGGTAATCCATACTCAGCCCAAGATGCATAGATACAGCCCACGCAGGCGTTTTTATCCGTGACCAGCTGGAAGACCTTTGCCTCAGCGGATGGTAGTTTTTGGGGCTGAGGCTGACGGGGTTTGGCGTTTAGGGTCTAAGGGTTATGGGCCACTTATTCGGATTCTTACACTAAAGGATGACATTTAGCGTGGAACAAGATACAAAACATCATTGCACCGTCGCCGGCGCAAATGATAGAATAAGCCGTAGTAGATTTTATGTAGATCGCAACAACAGAAGCGGAGAAAGCTCCGAAATGGAAATCTGAGTGGCGACACGGCTGCTCACTCTTGAAATTCCGAGCAATGAGAACAGCAAACTAATGCTGAAAGTAACAATGGCACGCTGAAACTCCACAATCTGAAACCTTAGACCCTCTAAACACCGAAACTCCCAACCATCAAATCAAACCCTGGTCAATACCGGCATTTCCCCAACTCTAAAGTTCAACGCGGCCTTTGTAATGATGCGCGCCAAGTCCGTCTTCTCAGCGACCTGGCTGGAAACAGAAGGGGATGCTGCATGAAAGGCCGAGACCCGAAACCCCCAAACTCAAGGCTCCATGCCAGCCTTCTCGAGCATCTGGATCAAAGCATAGGTGATGGTCATGCCAGGGAATCGCTCCTTTCCACGATGGGTGCGAGGCTGCGAGTGGCCACCCAAACCTCAGCCGCGACAAGGCTTCAGAGGGTCGTCGTGCAGCCTTTGCCTGGTAGGAAAGGCTTCTAGGGTGTAGGCATTCTGTAGCTACCGTCATGGTTGTGGGGATACGATTCAACCCCAAAATAGGTTTGCTCAGAACTTGTGTTGAAGGCTCTTGTTGGTTCAGGGCTTGGGACTTCTGGCATTGAGCAGAATTGATTCGACAGTTCCTCGAAGCGCAAGGCTCGAGCGAGTGCCTGAAATACGCGCTTAGGCTCCCAAGTAATTAGTTGAATCAAGCTATGGGGAACCCGAGCTCGATTGGGCCTGCCTTGAAAGAAAAAAAGCCTGAGGGCCAGTTTGATGGAAGCCTCAAGGACAAGAATAGCCTCGTGCGGCGTCTTACAATTCCCCAATCTTCTGCCCATCTCCACACCCCACAGACCCCAAAACCCCAAATCCCCCTATGTTCGAGTTTGGGGTCGCGTCGTTCAGCCCGGCTGCGGGCCACGAGGGACAGGTCAAGGTTGAACTTCTCCACGAGCCAGTCCTTCGCTGGGTGCAGGGTTTAGAAGTTTAGAGGTGTGCCGGTGTTTTTAGGTCTTGGGGCCTAAACATGGCGTGTTGAAGGCCATGCCCCTGCAGGGGTGTCGGTTATGGAGCATGGCGCTCTTGGCATGCACGGTTGCGAAGTTCATGAATGCTGTCGAGGGGATTGGGGTTCAGGGCCGCAAGCCTTACAAGAATATCCTCGTAGAGCCTTTAGGGCCCACAAGCCGGTGGCGGACCTCCCGACCTTCACACCTTCCGGCTACGACCTGATAAAGCCACACGGTGGCAGTGCTCTGTAACTTACGATACGACAATCGACTGCCCCCGCTTGCCATGACAAACTCACCCCACCCCCCCCATCAGACAGTACACAAATTGAAGGAAACCCCGCATGAAGCTTCGAGCTCATAACCGTAAGGCTCCTGTTTATTCGGATGGGGGTCCGAAACCGTCGAAGCTTTAACACAAAGGTGGGTTTAGGAACCGATTCTCGCCGCCAAGGCGCAACATCAGCGGCGCTGTTCACGCACAGCAGCCTCGGCTGGGAAACTTTGGCGAAAGCTCGGTGGCCTTCCTTCCGGCTTCAGGTACCCCTACCCATTTATGGTGGCTTCGAGGGTTAGGATTTGGCCTTTGAGTTTGGGGCTTCACGGCTTCACGGCCTAAACAATCTTTCCACTGTGCTTCAAGAATTCTAAAGTTCAGGGATGCTTCAGGGATGGGATTCTAGATTCGGGCTTTGGGACAAGGGCTTGACATCTAAAGACACTAGTTGTTTCTGGGGTCCCACTCCGGGTCCTTCTACTAAGAACCATGCTTTAGGTTCAGGACTGACGGTCTGGGGTTCAACGGCTGGGGTTGGGGTGTTAGAGTCAGGATTGGGATTTGGGCCTGAGCTGGCTTGAGGTTCAGAGATTTGGGCTTGGCTCAGGGTTTAAGGCTTTTGGGTGGAAAAGACCTTGGTCTGATGCTAGACCCTCAAGGCCCTTGAAGGGTGTCTCCTACATACCCCGACACTTTTGCCACGGGCTAGCACAGGGGCCTGGATAAGCAGCAATAAGCAGCAGTAACAGTCTAAAACAGTCTAGAAACATTCACAGCTCTGAAAGGGCCCTATTACAGCAGACAATAAACAAACTAACAAAAAAAAGAAGAAACAAAGAAACACCCAGAACGTAGACAACCTACAAAGCTGATATGTAGGAACAAAGATCTGATATCCTTCAAGAACTGGATTTCAAGACATGCGTATAGTAAGCCCTATGCTTTTCACTGCCAAGTCACTTCGCCAACTCTGGCTTCTTTGCTCCACCCTTCAAGGTGTCCTCTTGGGGGCTCAGTGATTGGGGGCCTTCATACTTCACCAATCAAACAGGGTTTCGGTGATATGTCGAAGCATGTATCGGTGCCACAGCTGGATACTGTGCCTGAACATGTAGACTCCTATATTGAGGCTTGAGCTCTAGGGTCTCGGGTTTGGGATGTGGGTGCTTGGTCCCATCCCGCCCTGAGCATTCGGCTTAGAAGAGGTCAAAGCTGGGTTTAGGATTGCACCTCACTGGGCTTCAGCCTTCTGACAACTCAACCCGCTAACAACAACCACCCGAAAAAAGCCAATAAAACCTTACCAACTCCCCGATCCCTGTGTAGGACCTCAAGCCTGATCCGAGAGCAACTTGGGAGGCGGAGTGGGCAACATTCACGTTAGGCATGTGTACGTAGAAACAAGCTTGCGACTAGGAAACAAATTTATGAACGCGTGAGTCCATGCTTTACGAGTGGAGGCGGTTGTTGTATCTGTGTACGTGCTTATGCACAGAAGTACGCATGCATGGAAGCGTACGGAGAACGTGCTGCACATATCTACGTTTCTATGTCTCCACCTGCACCTGCAAGTGAGTGTGTATATATGCTATACATACACATATACATTTACATATACATGTACATAGCAAGAAGACACGGGTAAACAAACATGCCGTAGAGGCTGCGGGCTTGTCTGTTGAGGCTTTGCTGGAGGACAGTGTGTACAGTCTGACGACAGGGGGCCGTGTCCTGGTAGGGGTTTGGGGTTTGGGGTGTGGGGCTTTTGGGGTTCAGGGTTGAACGCTTTAGGGCTTGGGGGTGCAGAGTTGTGGGCTTTGCGTATTAAGGTGCTGGGCTTTCGAGGGTCAGGATTTAGGGTTTATACGGTTTTGGGGTTTCGGGCTGTCCTGGGTAAAGATCTCGGCTGTGTCCGGAATGCCCTTTGCTTTCTGCGTCTTGGTGCCTCGTCGCAGAGAGCATCTTTCCCGCCTCCCCGAAACACCGCCGAAACGTTGGATCCCAAACTCCAAATCGCTACCCTGACAAGGATCAACCCCAAGTCCAACTGAGGCTTTAGGCTCGTTGTTCGAGCCCGAGGTCAGATCGGAGACATAGACGAGGGCTTCTTTAGCTTGAGCCTCAGAATCGTTATCCCTCAGCTGGTGGTCGTCGTCATCATTCAAGCTTCTGGGCAGCAGAACAAAGAATGCAGGAGTGAAATGCAAGCTCCGCTCGCTGGTTTCCCAGCTTTAACATGGGGCCCCCTCTGCGGCCGCAGTGTGCGGGCCTTAGGAGTATGATTGAATGCTTCTTGGGTTTGGGGTTGCTCTGAGGGTCAAGAGCCCCCACCTTCGGAAACAGAGACCCGGTGCTGCCTGCTCCGTTGATACCGGAGGTGGCTTTGGTGCTGTTGCCACCACAAAAGGACGACTTGTCCTCGAGGCTTTAGGGCAGGGTCTCTTTGGGCCTTCTAGTGGCTTATCAAGGTTGCGGGTTATCAAGGTTGCTGGCTTTAGCGGGTGGGGGTTTCGGGGTTTGGGTTTACAGTCTGGAGTTCTCCATTTTCTCTAAGGCTTCATTGGTGGCTTGGGCCAGTCTCCTGAAAAGATGGAGGGGGGGACGGCCTACGGAGCCTAAACAACTTTGGCAAGAAATTGGAACCTACAAGTCTCGACTCAACACCGAAAGCTTCAAAATCGATCTCCCCAACGCACCTCAACAGAAAACCCGGAACAGAGTCACAACCTTCCGATGTGTGCGGTTTTGGGGTTCAGGATTTCAGGTTTGTGGGTTGAGGATTCTCGAAGGTTGAGAGCTTAGAATGAAGGATGATGCGCGAGGGTTTTCGGTTTAGGGTTCAGGGTTTGTCATAGGAACCTATGTGAAGGATCGGTGGACTTAGTCAGGATGATTGGCCGATCTGTGCTAAATGACCGCAAGTAGCGACATGTGCAACCTACTCACCAAGTCTCGTGATCCTGCAATCACAAGTACAAAGTCCTTTTTGTACCCTGAAGTCTGGCGAGTTCTGTCAAACCATGAGGCCCTGAGGAGAAACCTCGTCTGATTCGTTGCCCCCTGCCCTGGACCTCTAAAATCACCACAACTCCACCCAGAAACGAAAACAAAGGCCGTAGACCGAGGCCAGAGCGAGCAAAACCACCCTACCGCCGTGCTCGACAACGGTGTTCGCGGCAGACATGCCTCACCAGTGCCGAAGTTTGGATTCAGGGAAGGAAAGAATGCGTCTGCAGCGCAGCGTTTCGGCTACTGTTGCAGGATTTCAGTGCAGACTTCCGGATTGGTGCATAGGAAGACACTGTTTCTCGTATTGAAGAATACAGAACTTTGACGATATGAAGGTGTACCACAAAACCGGTTGCGTGATGTTTCCTTCAAGTCTCCCGACAAATGCAGTATCGTGCGCAGCCGCTGCCCCTGAGCCCGAATCTTCATTATCGTCATCATCAACATCATCGTTCCCTCCCAGCCAGCGCCGCAGCTAAAAATCTTAACAGTAGAACTTGTCAGCCGCTAACAACTGAGTCCCAAAACCCCAAACTCCTCGAACCCGAAGCTCCATAGACTCCTAAGAACCTAAAACCCTATCCGCTGGGTCCCCGAACCCCACCTGCACCCGTAAAACCTCAAGCCCCTAAGCAGGCCCTAAGTCCTTCAGCCAGGAACCTCCCAGGCCGCCGCCGACGACAATCGCTTGGTTCGTGGGGAACGAGCATGCCATGGTCTTCAATCACAAAACCTGAAACTTAGGGTTTACTTCTAGTGTCTGTAGGGGCTGTAGGAGCTGGAGGCGTGGCAGGTTTTCCAGGTTCGGGGATTTCGGGTTTGTGGTTGAAAAGGGCGATTTGCAGATATGCTGCTTATGGTGTTGTAAGCGCCTGGTTGAAGGGAGTGCTTGATAAATCGGGTTTGTGGAGAGCTTGGACACTTTCGGCTTCAAGGTTTACGGCTTGTGACTCGCAACACCTGGAGCTGCGAGAGATTCAGGCGTTCCAGCTTGGATCGCAGGTGGAGCGGAGTTTGCAAGGACCCTGAATCCTTAAATCCTCCAGGTTAAGCCGAGTGACTTATGGGCTTAGGCGTTGGATTTTGGAAAAGGTGCTTAAGCCGTGTGGTTTGTATAGCGACGTTGCCCTCAACACCAGGGTCTGATTGAAGACTGAAGTTTGTATGTCTAGGTTCAAAGTTTCGGGTTTAAGCTTGAGGCTTGAGGGTTTGAGGGTTTGTTCCTTGGTGCTTCGGCATCAAGCCCTGAATCCCTGAAGGCCCTAATCCCTAAACTCCAAGCCGTCTAAACGCAAAGCCTGCAACCTGCTTTGGCCGAGCTGCCGTAGCCCTCAGGAAGGGCCTGTCCACCACTGAGGGTTCGGGGATTGTGGTCTGGGGCTGGCGAGAGTACGAGTGCCCGAAGTAGGGATGGATCAGTCGTAGCAGTAGTAGTAGTAGTAGTAGTAGTAGTAGTAGTAGTAGTAGTAGCAGTAGTAGTAGCAGTACTAGTAGTAGCAGCAGGAGTAATTGTAGTAGTAGTACTAGTAGTGGGTAGTGGTAGTAGTAGTAGTAGTAGTAGTAGTAGTAGTAGTAGTAGTAGTAGTAGTAGTAGTAGGTGGTAGTAGTGGTAGTGGTAGTGGTAGTAGTAGTAGTAGTAGTAGTAGTAGCAGTAGTAGTAGTAGTAGTAGTAGTAGTAGTGGTAGTGGTAGTGGTAGTGGTAGTGGTAGTGGTAGTGGTAGTGGTAGTGGTAGTGGTAGTGGTAGTGGTAGTGGTTGGTAGTGGTAGTGGTAGTGGTAGTGGTAGTGGTAGTGGTAGTGGTAGTGGTAGGGGTAGTGGTAGTGGTAGTGGTAGGGGTAGTGGTAGTGGTAGTGGTAGTGGTAGTGGTAGTGGTAGTGGTAGTGGTAGTGGTAGTGGTAGTGGTAGTGGTAGTGGTAGTGGTAGTGGTAGGGGTAGTGGTAGTGGTAGTGGTAGGGGTAGTGGTAGTGGTAGTGGTAGTGGTAGTGGTAGTGGTAGTGGTAGTGGTAGTGGTAGTGGTAGTGGTAGTGGTAGTGGTAGTGGTAGTGGTAGGGGTAGTGGTAGTGGTAGGGGTAGCGGTAGCGGTAGCGGTAGCGGTAGCGGTAGCGGTAGCGGTAGCGGTAGCAGTAGCAGTAGCAGTGGCAGTAGTAGTAGCAGTAGTAGTAGCAGTAGTAGTAGTAGGAGGAGGAGGAGGAGGAGGAGGAGGCTCGAAGAAAATAAACGCAACTCGCAGCTCCCAAACCTTGGGCCCGAAACCCCAAGCCCGAGTAATTAAAAGCATTACACCGTGGATCCACAACGCCAAAACCGAAACCCTGGAAATAAAGGCATATCAAGGGCTCCTATTGCTCAGAAATCAATCCCCTCACCCCTGCTCCTCGATTCCTCAAACCCTGGGCCCCAGCTCTGTGCCTCGAAGCTGGGCAATCGGTGCAGAGAAATGCCAGGAGCTTAAAAAAAGGGCTGCGACGGAGGACATCAAAAGGCATGTCTTGGCAAGCGCGGGCTTTCTCAAATTCAAGGATGGGCCTTTGTAGTCAAGGGCTCACGTGTCTAAGGGTTCACAGTTCACAACTGTCTGAAGAGTAGAGTTTAGGGGGAGGGTCTGGGTGTAAGGTTTGGGGAATGTTCGGCTACACAACCCTAAATCCCAGTCTCTCCAGCAAAAACAGCTTTGGGGCTTTAGGTTTACTGACTTACAGGCCGGGGAGAGCTACGTTCTCCCTCGCGACTCCAAAAGCCACATGGGTAATTCTAAACCTTGAGGCCTGAAGCCCTTACTTAACCTACACTCCGCCTGAACCTCACAACTCCTAATGATGGCTTTCAAGGCCCACTTTGCTCCTCGGGGGAACAGGACCGACTTTTGCGGAATTTTCAGTCAGCAGGGCTCAAGATGAGTGAGGTTTAGAGTTTGGGGCGCAGGGCTTCGGATTTTGGGGAATATGGCTGCAAGTATACCGGTGGAGGGGTAGGATTTCGTGTCGGGCTAAGTTCAAGGGTAGGCAACACGGCAAGTAGCCCCAAACTCGTCTGAGGTTGGAAACCTCGTACACTCGAAACCCTGAACCTTCTACGTACTCTCAACCCTGAGCCAAAACAACCGAATCTTAATCCGCCAGCCAACAAAACTGAAGCTTGGACCGCAGATTGCCCTGAATTCTAGGAAGCATACGTTCCTTTTGGGCGGTAGCTCAGCTCACAGGAGCAACACTGCCGCCCCCAAGGGACCTCTTCCTTAGGAGCATGTGGGTTTTGGGCACACTTGGTAAGTAGATTGGGGATTAGAGTTTAGAGTTTAAGAGTTTTCGGCTTAGGGTGCGAGGGTTTGGAGGGTACAGTACAAAGAGAAGCAAGGGACGAAGCAGGTTAAGATTACCAGCTTCAGGTATCTCTTTACAGTCCGGAGCCCTACTCATAGAATAGTCATTGGCGCGTCCAGGGAGGATTGCGGTGAAAAGAAAAGGAACCTATGATTTCGGCCTGTAGTGTGCGATGTATACTCTCAGCTATAACTCGTCCCAAGTCTCTTCACTCGATTCTGCCTGGGATCTGGATCTTGGTCTCGTAGCCTCGGCCGCTCGGGTTCTGTTTGCTGCGGGGCTTCGCGGCCCTGTTCTAACGTCGAGCACACGCATGCGGAACTTCCCCTTCTGTGGCGATGGTGATTATGCTGAAGGTGACGCTTCTTAACAGATGCGCACTGCTTGTACGATTGTGAGGACATGTGCTGGGTGACCAGCTGCACTAGCACCATCATTCAGGGTAGCATCGCTCCCTGCATGCTTCATGCTGTTTGTGAGATTGTTTAAGCAAGACAGAATATGAGACTAAGTGACTAAGTATGTACCTGGACTATGGTCTTCGCCTCGTAATTTGATTCGGTACTCCTTTTCGTTCTGCTGCCTTTACTCTTGTCACTTTAGATGATCGCATGGCCGTGGTTGCTATAGTGAGCAACCAGCATGGACCATGGAACAAGTCGACCGAGTATAACTAGACGGACTAAACGGCCCAGGCTTCGGGAACAACTCAAAAAGGGCTCAAACCCTAAAGGCTTGAAACCCCAAAAGCCGTAAAGCGAAACCTCCACGTTGCTCACTTTGATCTCGAGCCGAGCCGCCAGCAAAGGGCTTGGTTGCCATCACGTAGAGCGGGAAGGAGATGTAGACCAGGCCCATGACAATCCTGTGCTGCCCAGAGCGCCCCGCTTACCCTTCAAGTTTGAGGGCCTTCGGCCGCTTAACCCTTAGCCTTCATCCCAGCAGTTCGGTAGCTTTAGGAGCTCATGCTGCCGGTTCTCTTGGGAATAATGACACAGTTCATGACAGCCCGACAGGATTTGCCTTGGATCTAGTGGGCAGGGTTGAGGACTGAGGATGGATATCGCTGAATATGGGTAGGATTAAGGGCTCCGTGCTTAGGATGCAGGTGTCAGGAAGATGTTCTGCCGGAAACAGCACACCCCTTCCTTGCAAAGACAGAAATGAACTTCAAAATGTTGTATAAACCCAAAACATGTATTTTAGAAGTGAAAGCTTGCCTGCTTTTTCTGCCCCTAACTCTCTATGTGCAAGCACAAGCGTCATGATGCCGTAGCCGATAAGCTCCACGCGCCAGATGTGGCCCCTGGGAATTCCTAGCACCGGCGTCACCTTCTTCCAGCCAATGCAGGCGTGGTACATGAAGATGCAGACAGAGAAGATGTAGAAGAAGGACCAAAGGGGGTTCTTAAAGATCTGAAACTCCAAGGCCTTGTAAGTCAGACCGCTCACGTGACAGCTCTGATCCCACAGCTACGCAGCAAGTGCCTGTTACAAGCTAAAGCCTCTCCAGCGAGCATATTCCTGAGCGCGGCACGTAGATGTCGCGCACGCCGACCTTCTCCACGCTGGCATCGGAAGTCCAGAAGAGGTTCAGGGAGGAGATGCCCCAGAAGTTGATGAGGTACGGAGGCGGCCGGATGTAGTAGGGGCCGAACTGGTCGGTGTCGCCGAAGCGGAACTGGAAGAGGTGGATGGTCATGAAGGTCAGGAGCATCAAGCCGGAGATGGCCAAATTCAGGACGTTGATGCCCTGGCTCTGCACCAAAGCGAGCTTCATGTCCCATGTTCGCTTCAGGCCCACGAATACGTGGAGCAGCACCGACAGGAGGATGTACTCCTCGACGATGTTGGCTGGCAGGCCAAAGCCCGTCCAGTAGAGGCGCACGTAGAAGTAGCCGTAGCCGTTGAAATCATCCGGGCCTCCGACCCCCTTAAATCCCCTTACCCTGAACCTGAAGCTAGAGGGACCCGAGATGCGGGATGTGAAACGTGGCCGTAAGATCATTTACCGTTTCGTTAGGCCCTGTTCACAAGGATTTGTATTTCCCTTGTCCCCAATGTCCCTCATTTCCAGGAACGTTTAGAATAGCCCACACGTGGATTCCCTGTGATACCGTTGCCGACTCAACAGCAGACGGCGACCTAGCGTGGAATCCCAGATATCCCTACTTCAACTCTCCGGTGGGGTTTAGTTTAGGGCTTTCTGCGTTCTTGCTGACGAACTTCAGACTTCAGATTACCACAGGTAAATCAGGAAAACATATCGATTGAGAACAAATTACATCCATATTGTCGTAAGTTCCTAAAGCCCACAAACCCTAAACCGTCTTGAGGATGGCCTTTAAAAACGTGGAGGTTTCCCACTGCATGGATGACGATGAAGAGCACCAGGAGGATGGCACTGCGAGTGAGACCCAAGCGATCGTTGGAGATCCTTTGCTGGAGTTCAAGAGCCTTTGGGATTTTGGGCATGAGGATTTAGGGATTTGGGGGTTCAAGGCTTAGGGCAAGGCCCCAGGGATTATAGGGCTTCGGGTGTAGGGTTTAGAGTTGGGTTTTGATGCTTTATGGAGGTTGGGGGAGGCGAGGAGCGGGTTCAGGCAGTTTATTTCGGGTTAAAATGTGGCTGACAAGACCATCAGGGGAGCTGAAAATGATCCAGAAGTGAAACCTAGGATCTTGATGTTCTTGGCAGAGAAGATGGTGGCGCAAACTTCCTTGGGCTTCTCTCAGCATGATAAGTGCTCGGGCCAAACGGTGGACAAGGTAGGGGGGTTCGAGTTTGGGTTGGGAAACCCCACACGTGACAACCTTGCAAGTAACTACGACGTGCCGGCGTCATGTGCCAATGTCTGATCGTGTTCCTCCGGAACAACAATTCAACTAGAATAGCCTTTGCAGGAAATGTGAGCAACTGGCTTCAACATGATGTTCAGCACTTTGCAGCTTGGGGGGCTTCCGGACTATGGACACTATGTACAGGCTTGTGGTTTGCGATTCAGGTGTTCACGAGAGTGCCGAGTGCGAGCGAAAATGTGCATGAGTACTGAAACAAGGCAGCTTTCCGAGCGACATCGACATCCTACTTGTCCTTTCGCCTCTTTCGTACTTGACTTGTCCCAGAACGCCATGCTTCCCTGAAGCCTGTCCTGACACACGAAACAGGTGCTGCTGTGGCACATACAGCACCGAGAGCAGCAGGAACCAGGTAGCATTGAAGTAGGACTTCACGTTGATGAGCAGGACACCTTTGAGGCTTCAGTTGATGCCCTTCGGACGCGCTACAGCCGCTACACATGGCTTCAAGGCTGGGAGGACGCAGCACAAAGCCCTGAACTGAACCCCAGGCTTGCCTAAAGCCTGAAGGCCCAACAAAGGCCTAGACCCCCCAAAGCCTGAAGTGCTCCACAGGCTAAACCGTTACCCTTGGCACTGAAAGCTTGCTTTTAAAAGTCTATCGTTCGGCCTGCCAGTTGTCAGGGCTGCTTGAGTAGAAACCGGATCTTTCTGCGCAGACCGAGTGCAACCATGACATCGGAAGAGTTAGCATTGCTTTTGGATCGAATACTACAAGGAACCCGAAACTGGCATTGTCTTGCATTAGGCAGTCTAAATGGCAGGTTGAAGAGTCAGTTCTGCAGCAGGATTTAGGGTCTGAGATTCGGGGTCCTGTGAACAAAGCCTGATATGCGCTGAATTTTCAAGCTTGCACTCTGCTGAACAAGGATTCATGTAGTTGTTCTGGTCCAAGTTTAAAGTATTTATCAACAGACATTCCCGAAAGACCCGCAGAGTACAATGTCCATTCTCCTTCCCCGGCCTGGGTTCTCGTCGAGGTCCACTCGCCAGTTGGGTGCCCCGTCCAGGTGACCCCAAGCAGCATGGTTGCCGAGCTTGCTGCCCGTGTCTTTCCTGACAAGCTGCTGCCTGCCTCTCCTTATCTCTCTGCCTCCCACCTTCCCTTTCCCACTGCAGTCCTGATGGGCCCGCCGCCGCCCGCCTTGGGCGCGGCGCTGGCGGCAGCTGCCACGCCGGAGCCGACCGCACCGATCACGGAGTCTGGAGCGTACTTGCCGATGACATCTGGAGGATGGATCCTCAGCAAACGGAAACAAACAATCCCACAAACTGGCTTCTGCATCTCGTCGACGCTCTAATGCAGAGCCGAGGAGCATGTTGAACTCCTCGGTGGCATCCTTTCCGGCGAAGGTGAGGATGGCCAGCTCGCCACCGGGGTGCTCCGACAAGAAGCTGGTGACGTCCAGCACCTGACCGTCGACGACCACCCAGCAGTCCGTCTTGGTGTTGTGCTTGGCCACCTCGGTCATGGGGATGCCTCCACCGCCGCCGCCGCCTCCGCCGGCAGCAACTGCACCGCCACCGCCGCCGCCACCGCCACCGATCATACCAATGACAGAGTCAGGAGCATACTTGCCAATCACATCCGGAGGGTGGATCCTACAGTTCAACATGACTGCTTGCACACAGTATGCATACTGGCTGCTTGCGGCCAAGCGTCATGTTGAACTCCTCCGTGGCATCCTTTCCGGCGAAGGTGAGAATGGCCAACTCGCCGCCGGGATGCTCCGACAAGAAGCTGGTGACATCAAGCACCTGGCCATCGACCACCACCCAGCAGTCTGTCTTGGTGTTGTGCTTCGCGACGTCTGCCAGGGTCATGCCGCCGCCACCTCCGCCACCTCCGTTTGCCATCGGTGCTGCAGCGGCCGCCGGTGCAGCAGAGTTCATCTTGTCCTCGTAGGAGCCGCCAGCCAGCTTGGAGCTCTGCACCGCACCAGACAGCCCTCCGCCGGTGATCTGCATCAGATCCACATCCTTCATGTCGGCGCCCAACATGTACTTGGCAGCAGCCTTTCCGGCCACACGGCCGAACACCACGCAGTCCAGCAGGGAGTTTCCTCCCAAGCGGTTGTTGCCGTGCACGCCGCCCGCCACCTCGCCAGCAGCGTACAAGCCCGGCACTGGCAGGTTGTTGGAGCCGATGCATGCAGAGTCGGTGTCAATGAGGAGGCCGCCCATGCAGTAGTGGATCACGGGCGTGATGATGGCAACGTAGAAGGGCTCGTTCTTCACGGCGTCGCCAGGGATGATGTTGTGGAAGAACTTCTTGCCGCTGCCCGTCTTGCCACTGGCCTGGCACGGTGTTAAGTGCAACCTAGAGTATAGTCTAGTCCAAAGTCTGGTGACTCGTGTGCTGCTCTCAGCTGAAGTTGCGATACGTTGCCTCGTCCCAGCACTTGCCAGACGGATAGGCAGGGTAGGGGCCGTCGTCTGGGTGCGTCTCCGTCTTCTTGGCTGCCTGGAAGTGGTCCTCGTGGGCCTTCTCGATCACAGACAAGGAGACACCCATGTCCTTCGCCAAGTCCGCACCGCTGCTGTAGTACTTCATGACCTGGAGCTTCCACGCAGCATGCTGGAGAATTTCAGCACACGGTTGACCCGACTGTGCTCCCCACGCCGCGGCCAGTGTAGTGCCTCGGATGCTGCACCGCCAGGTCTCGAATACGGATCAGTCGGCGATGTGGACACGGTTTGCTCAGTACGCGGCTTGCAGTGCCAGATGATCTCATCGGAGGCTGCCTTGTTGAGGCAGAGCCTGCCCAAAAGAAAACACAAGCCAGGACGGGAGAGTGAGGAAAAGGTGTGAGCGACCGATTTTGCACAAAGCCGGGGTTGCAAGGCACCTGAATGGTGGCTTGCTCTTCCACATCTCGCCCGTGACGTAGTCGCGGCCTGGTGTTGCAAAGAAACCCGGAGAAGACACTCCGCCGGACTCTCACGGACTCTGACGCTCTGCCTAAGGCCCCCGCGGCCCAGCTCGTTGCAGAAGCGCTGGCCCTCGGCATTCAGGATGATGCCGCCCACGCCGCGGAGGGCCTGCAAGGGCGTTGGGGCTTCGAGCTTCTTCAGTGTAGGTTGAGAGCCGAGTGGAATGCGGAGTCTGTAGAACGACGTATGCGCGACCTCGGCGGCGAGGAACTTGATCTTGGCATCGGCGTCGTCCGGCTTCACGAGGCCGGTGGGGTGGACCTGCACCCACTCCAGGTCGATGGTCTTCGCGCCGATCTCCTGACAGGAACGGGCTCTCCCACTCTGCGGCCTACTCGTGGCAAGAAAGGGTGCAGCAACTGCATGATGGTGGGATGGAGGGCGGCGCCTCGCCCATCTTGATGCCATCGCCCGTGCAGTGCTCGCCGTTGGTGGTGGGCAGGTGCAGAAGGTCGGGGCGGTACTTGGCCAGCAGGGAGTTCTGGGTGAAGTCGGCGCCGAAGCCACCTGCAGCATGAATCGCCGACGGCAGCTTGACTCGCATTCGATTCATGCAAGTCTTGCGCCCCTGCCTGACGCCAGGATCACGGGGCCGAACTCCTGGAAGTTCTGGCCACCCTTCTCGTAGACGCAGCCCACGCAGGCGTTCTTGTCCGTCACGAGCTTGAAGACCTTGGCCTTCGTGATGATGCGCGCCAGGTCCGTCTTCTCCGCAACCTCCGAGAAGTTTAAGCGAAAGGAAGCTGAATTGCAGATCTTCCAATTTGAAATCCATCCCGTCTGCGATTCTACATCCACCCGGAAGTCGTTACAAGCAGTCATGACACTGATCAAGCTGTATTGGAAGACCTCCTGCTAAATACTGCTTTCACACTGCACAGAAAAGCCTTCTCCAGCATCTGGATCAGGGCGTAAGTAATGGTCATACCTCCAGGCAGATTTATGTTGAATCCACGTTTGCAAGCTGTGGTATAGCACAGGCATGCATTCAGGTACTCCAAGAAGTTGTGAAGAGATAGGGCTCAGTGACATACTGCCCATTACCATTGTCAAGATTGTTTAGCTTCTCTTTTGCACGGATGCCGCTCTTTGTTGTGAACCAGGTCCATTGAGCTGTTGGTTGGGGGGCTTACAGCAAACTAGCAATGGTCTTTATTTGGCTGACAAGGACCACCCTTATAAACAGTTGGACCATGGCCTGCCGGATTCGCAGCCAGAATCCTTAACCACGAACCCTGAGCCTCAGCCCAAAGCTCTGAACTGTAAACGAAACCGCTGAAAGCTATAACAGCCTGCAGGCTTCCAGAAGAGATCAGAAAAAGCCAAGCTCTGAGGAGAATGCCCGAGGCCCCCTGTCGAAACAAGAAGGTAAGTGTAGCAACGTACGGAAGGTACAAACACACAAAATACACATATGCACATGCCTATATGTATATATACATACATACATACATACATGCGTGTGCATACATGCGTATTACTTGGTTACTTGCAAACGGAGTATGGGGTCTATGGTACTTCCCCAGCCTGGGAAACGCTCTTTACCTCTGTGCGTGCGTGGCTGCGAGTGGCCACCCAGGCGGGCGACCAGGGACCTTGCACATCTCCAAGGGCTGAGGGTCGAGGGCTTGGGACTGTTGGGTTTTAGCACCACCGCCTTAGCATTTGGCATTTAACACAAGCATCTATGATCAATTTGAAGGCAGATTGATCTGATTTATATGCATGTTTGTTCCTTTGTGCTGGCATGTTCGCGCCAATCGTCACTGTCACGATCGCCCTTCTGCACATCATCGTGTTTGTAAAGCTCCCAAGACCAAGACCCCAAATGTGATTTCCTTTCGTACGGTCAACTCAGCATGCAAACATATGCAGTCACCCAATCGACACACTCTACATGGGTTCTCTGGGATAACTAAGCTGGACTTCTGGCCCCCCAAAAACCCTGAACAATGACCATAGAATGCCCTGCGACCAGGTTTGGTGAACCTCTTCAGAATGCATCGCTCCCCCTCAAGACCGCTTCAGCGTGCACAAATCCACTCAGCAATGAACGTAATGCAAAAGAACTCACCTAATCTGGCAAAAGACCTTTTAGTTTGGTTCACTTGGAGAGCACAGTGAGGCGAGAAAAGAACAATTCAAAGGACATCCAAATTTTGCGTCTTTCGTTCCGGAAAAAAAGCAAACACCAAGGAGCGCAAGGCAGACATTGAGAATGACCGGAACACCAGAATAGAACTTATCACCCGGTTCTTGTTCATTCGGCAGCCATTGGACCTTCTGAAGGTATGCTTGCAAGGCAAGATGACGCAGTCTTCACCCCACCACATGCTGAGAGGATCACGTCCGCAGAAGGGCATGCGAATCAGCAAAATTGAAAGCAACCCGCCAGTGCCCGGCGAGCGCGAATGCACACCAATGAGCAGCAGCCGCAGCAGCACAGCGCCCAGCAGCAACGTCAGCATGATGATTCAAGATGCGCCACTCTTGGCAAGCAGCCAAATGCAAGGCTTTACGGTAGGAAGGAAGCCCAGAGACAAAGAATAAACCTTTACTACCGCACCTCGCCCCAAATGACCAATGAATTTAAACAATGTCCTAGACCCTGAACCTTTTCAAGCTGGGCCTTAAGCCACATGGAGCCCCTAAATGTGCCTTTAGTGAACCCACACATAAGCGCCCGTTGTTCCCGAAGGTGGCAACCTTGTGCTTATGCCGGCAAGTGAGTGCTTGGTGTATGCACAGAAACCCCACCATCTCATGCCCAATCTCCTCCAACCCCAAGACGTTTAAAACCCCAAACCCTCAGCACCAAAACAGCCGCTAAGGCCGCAGGCAAATCAAGGTTGAACTTGTCCACCAGCCAATCCTGAGCAGGAAGAGGAGAGACGCTCGCACTGGTATCTCAGATGGGCGGTGAAGCTTTGGGCTGTGGGTCCAGGAATTACGCGATCTGGACCATGTTTGCTTGTTGCCGTTAGTTCTCACGCAGCTCCGGTTCTTTCTGCGAGGAGCTCGGAAACACTGTTTTAGGGATTTGAGGGTATAGGGAATGGGGCTAAAGGTTCAGGCCTCTAGGGCCCGTGCTTAAGGGTCCAGGGTTTGAAGTTTGAGTTTCGGGTTTAAGGCTTAGGGCCGCTTAGGGCGAAAGTTTAGGGTAAAGGATGGTGAAGTCCGGCAGGCGTCTGAAGCACGTTCAACACCTGAAGCCGTTCCAACGTTTTGGCAGCTAAGACAGGAATCGGGGTCTACGCCTAGGGTTTAGGACCATCTTTGAGAAAAGCAGCCACGTCGTCGGCGCTGTTCACGCACAGAAGCCTTGTTCGGGGGAGGGGATTTCGGGTTGTACAGATCATTCAAGGCTTCGGCTGTAAAAGTTAGAACTTGCACACAAGTGGCTTTGGCTACAGAAAAGAAAGACAACAAAAAAGGAAGGAGACTTACTTCGAAGATGGTCTAGGGCGTTCGGTCTACAGGCTGCTAGCTCACCCAACAGCAGGAATGCCTATCAACGAAGACCCGAAGATAGAAGAAAGAACCTGTGCCAATCCTACGGAACCCCTAAACCTCGCAATTACAGCCATACCATACCTCCTAGAACCTGCAAGAACCAATAAACCCTCAACCCTAAGACCCGAAACAGACCTGTAAACCGGTCAGGCAGGAAACCCTAGGCTCTGGAAAAACCTAGCCCCAGCGGCTTTGCCAGCTCGGGCTTCTTGGCGCCACCCTTCAAAGTGTCCTCCAAGGAAATGACGTTCAGGCAGTTTTGGGGCTAAGCGCTTTGAGGAGGCCTCTGGCTTGATTTGGGGCTCTTGGGGTTGAAGGGGGTTTAGGGCTTCGGGTTAAAAAGGGCTTCGAAACCCCAGAGATTTTGGGACTTGGAGTTGAGCGTTTGGTCGCTGGATTTCGGGTCGCAGCTCTTGGCATCGAATGCTTTGGAGTCTCGGGGTGTTTAGCCAAAGTTTGACGGTTTAAGGTCGAAGGGTCTACAGCTTGAGATGTTCTGGCTTTCGGGTTGTAGTGGGCCTAAACCGCACACTCGCAATCCTTAGAGCCTAGAGCCACAAAACCCTTAAGCTCGGACATCCCAGCTTAAAACTTCTTGAACCGACAGCCTGATACGTTTCGCTCTTAGGCTTGGAACTTTCATGAGCATTTGCAGCCGTCTGTGACGTTTCGCAGGACTCAGTGCAAGAATTCATGGGACCAGAAAAAGCCTGAAGGGCTTCAGGCCCTAGGGCTTGACACAAATGACAAGAACACTCCCCTTTTTCTGAGAACCCGGTTAACTCCAAACATTAATATTTGAGCTTCGATGTAAAACGAGTCTTGGATGACGTACCTTCAAGTTGCCTTAAACTTCAGGCATACCAGTCTGCAAGCTTTAAATGCTGAGCACTACAGCTTAAGACCTGAATCGTCAGAGTACAGTATTTTGCAGGCAATCCTAACATACATGCATGGTCTGAGCCCTTTTTTGTTACACCTTCCATTCAACACTCCCAGGCCCAAGAGCTGCCTGGGTGAAGATCTCCGCATTGTCGGGGATTCCCTTGGCCTTCTGGGTCTTCGTGCCTCCGAATTCAAGGCCATGCAACCTGAATCCTAAACCATCTCAGGACATCCTAAACTTGGAACCCGAAACCCTAAACCCTGAATCCCATGCCAGGCTTACGGAGGTTTAGGAAGTGTCAAGAGCTTCTGATTTCCCTGGGTACGTCCAATGAAGGCTTCTAAGTTCTCATAAGGGCATATACGACCTTCCGGGTTTGCAACCTCCAGAGGGACTGTAAGACAGACCCTCTAGGAATGTCGCGGCTGTGCAAAGCCTGGGGTTCAGGGGCAAGCGGTACCGACTCAGAAGACCCTGGTGCTTTGGTATTTAATTGTCATGGTCCCGATCAGCACGCACATGCGCAGGTCGCATCGCTAGTGCTACCCACTTTTCTCTTTAGAGCCAAAGCAACTGTTGATTGTCGTCATTTGTCGTCCATGACGACTGGTGCCAAGCTACTCCTATGACTAGTAACACTAGTCACTAGTACCGTGACTATGCCTGCGACTGTCAGCATCAGGATAGGTATCAGAACCGCTGCAGCTCTTACGATATCCAGCAAGCCGAATCAGACAAAACTGACAAAACAGTGCAGGACTGAAAAACTGCGACTGCAATGAAGAACACAGACGCTCAAACAGACAAGAGCCTGCATCCAGAATTCCACACCAAAGTACCGCTGAACCCGCGTAAACCAACACCCTCAAACTCAAAGATTCCAACACCCCAGTCTCCGCAAAACAAAAAACCATCAGCAAATCCCTAAAAAGGAGCGCCCAAGACCCACCTGCACCGTTGATGCCGGAGGTGGCTTTGGTGCTGTTGCCGCCGCAAAAAGACGACTTGTCCTTAAGGCTACAGGAGGACCGTATATCCGGCTCAGGGGCTTCGAACTTCGAGTTTTCGGACTGAGGCTGAAAAGGACTGCTTCCGGCGTGGCTTTCGGGTTTGCCTGCTGAGAGGTAACATTTAGGATTCGGGATTTGTCCTGGCTTGGGTTGAGCGTTTGGAGCTTTGGGGCTGAAGGCTTTGTCGACAAGCTTCGGGATTGAAGCTTTCGGGTTGTCCAGGACTTTTAATAGTTTCGCCAAGTCTTGACGCCGCTCTGGATTGACGTAGGACAACACTGACAAATATGTGCAGAGCCTCTCGACCCGGAGGGTACAAGTTGTCTAGTGTTTGGTGTATGGTGATACGCTCGGGGCATGGCACATGGAGGCGCGGCTATCGTTCGACCAGAAAGACCGGTTCGAGACATCCCGACAGACAATTATGCAGCAGTCCGAAGACCCTTCTTCAAGTTCTTGGCAAACCTGGTGTTCAGAGTTTAACTTCTGGTCGCCAGGCCAGACGACCTGAAAATCTCCTGGGCCCTAGCCTGTAGGCCCGACCTGGCGGCTCAGGCCATGGCCAGGAGGACGACGCGTCCTCCGTGCTCCACGACCGTATTGGCTGCGGACATTCCTGTCTCGTGGCGGACGGAAGTGCAGTGGAGGCTTGTGGGTTTGCTCTGGCCCGCGGCGCTAGCCCGTGAACCCTAAGAGCCAAACCTTGACACTCCATGTATTAAACCTTGAACCCCCGAGGCATAGACCTCAAACTCTCAACCTGGAACCCCAGCATTTAACCCCAAAACCCCTTGAACAGCGGGTAGTGCGTAAAATGACGGTGTCGTGTTTAGAACTTACAGTTTTGGGCGTTGCAGGGTGTTGGGGTCAAGGCTTGATTTTGGGATATCGACGTTTGAGCGATTGGTGTTGTTTAGCGATACGTTCCCTGAGGTTGCTAAGTCTTCCTATAGAACTCAAGACTCCAAAACGGCAGTCACAAACTTCAGGCTTCCATAGTACCATCGCAAC
This sequence comes from Symbiodinium sp. CCMP2592, assembly GCA_905221615.1. Classification (NCBI taxonomy): domain Eukaryota; class Dinophyceae; order Suessiales; family Symbiodiniaceae; genus Symbiodinium; species Symbiodinium sp. CCMP2592. The sequence continues at coordinate 284,266 of CAJNDT010004357.1, read as the reverse complement.
GGTAAGGAACTTAAGAGAGGACTGTTCAGAGTGCATAGCTTGGGACTTCGGGTGCTGGGTTTCAGCCGTACTGTAGGCTGCAGGCTGCGTTGAGGGTTTCCGGAACTTACAGGACCCCGCAATACTCCACATCTCAACTCCAAGCCCAAAGGACGTGAACCCAATTCATCACAGCCGCTAAGACAAACCCCCAAGTTGAGGCCTCATCCCGAGCCCTTCGACTCGGACCCAGCCTTTGAAGCCTTAAAGTCCCAAACCCCAAACACCAGATCTTCAGCCCTGCTCGGCCCAACTCAGCCCATGCAACCGGGAGCCTCCTAAGCCACCGCCCACGACGATGGCTTGGTTGGTTGGAAAGGAACACGCCATGGTTGAACAAAACCTCGTAGGCCGCAGGAGTTTCGGGCTCGGGGTCGGGCGCAAAATTTCACATGCGGGAACTGGGGCTCAAAGGTTTACGGCTCAGGGGTTTGGGGATTCAAGGGTCTGTTCGAAACCACTTCGCACAAATGTGCCCCTGCCTCTTTCAAACCCCAAAAGCCCTAAACCCCGACCCAAAGCCGAAATTCACAATCCAAAACCCTGACTTGGGAACCTCGGAGAGTCTTCGAAGCTTGTTGTGCAAAGCCTCGCATCCTCTGGTTGACCCTCATAACCCTGAGCCACTAACCCGACCCGAAACTCTACATCAGAAGACTCAACCACACCCTGACAAAGCACAACAGACTACTCTGGATCCGAGTGTTTGAAAGCCTCGAGAAGCCGAAGTGTGAGGGCTGTTACCTTTCGGGGAGTAGGTATAGGGCTAGGGTGTTGCTTTCGCGTCCCACGCCTTATGTTCTCCAGGATCCCCTACCCAGAGCGCGATACAGGCAAAAGTTGTCCCCCATTGGTCCGAGACAGTTCAAGATGTAGGACGATCAACTGTGCGCAATATACAAGTCCTTGTCGAACCCACCCGAAAGACGGTAAGAACCGGAAAGGACTGCTGTTCAAAGGGGGTCCCGAGTTCGGGCAAAAGTCGGAAAGAACGGTGAGCGCTTCTCAAGGCACTGAAGAACAATGGGAAGATACTGTGATGGACAAAGCCGGCATTAACAGAAGTACCCTAAACTGATGAAACTATGGGATCTTCCTAACACAGGTCTGCGTCCATCAGCAGTCTGCGTTGAGAAGATGCCGGATAGGAGGCACTGCCTAAATTGCAATCAGTATCAGCAGAACTAATCGCACGGTAAGAACCTGAAGGTGAAACCCCGACCTCCCCTCAATGTAGGTCCTAGTGGTACTATGTTGTTTTTATTTAAGCCTCTTAATCAGAGCCTCAAAGCCTTCTTAATGGGGCTCCTACATTGCCTAAAACCCTGCAGAAGCGCGTCAACTTCGCACTTACGTATGCAGCATGAGGCCGCACTGGGTTCAACGAACATCAGGCACCGAAGGAGCCTTACAAACCTCCAAACTTGGAGCCCCGATCAACCACTAAAGCCGTGCTTTCTAAAAGTGGACGCCCCAACTTTTCCGTAAAGCCGAGGCACTGCTGGATGCTCCTAAAGGTCGAAACGAGCTCGCCTGATGTCTTCAGCGCTTCACTTTGGGACGTCGGATACGGTTTACTGTTTAGGCCTTTGAAGACCTTGGGTTTGGGCTTAGAGCTTTCCCGCGCAGTCTACAAAGGCGATTTGAGCAAAAAGCTTGAACAGAGGTCCCAGTCCAAGAGAGAGAAGCGCTCGGGGCGCTCAATCCTTTCATGGTTTGGGTATAGTACAGTACACTCACACTGGGGTGCCTGTTTTCTGCATGAGGTGTGCGTGTCAGTGATACTTGGCACTTGGCTCTGGGGTCTTATGTTGTGTCAAGCAATTGCGAATTTGAAGCGCGCCGTGTGCAAGAGCTACAAGTGACCAGCATCACTCGCTGCTACACAGCTGCCTGCAGCACAAGGAAACACCAGTACTACGACAACGTCATCTTCAGTGTCAACATCTACAGGCCCATCACCATCCTCATCAGCACCATGCATTATGCACCCATGTGGCAGGCTTCGTGTCGACTTCCGGAGTCCCTCATCTTCCAGATTCCAGGTGCGGACAAGTTGCACTTTGGTGCCTTTGAGCATGCGCACCCAGCTAGCCTAACACAAAAAGTTCTGCGGAACGGAAGATGCCGGCTGTAGACTGCACTGAGAACTTGAGTTTGCAAGAATCTGGCACGTTGCTCAGGAGCCTACATGCTTCAAGGGGCAAGTACATTACCCCTAGGCAATCCTAAGTAAACGAAGCTAAGCACACTGCACCGAAACTTCCAAAGGGCTTTGAAGGAAGAATGTGGCCACGAGCACCCCGGATTCGAAACTTAGCACATGAGGGAAGTTGACAAGTATCTCAATTGCCGCCTACTGCAACCGCACGAATCCTAGCAAAACCTCAAAATTTGCAAACCCTGAAAAGCCCTTGTTTTGAATCCAGTGAACGTCCCTTGATCGGTGAGGACACTTCTTCACGCCAACAATCAGAGCTCTTTGTCTGTATAGGCTATAGTATTTATGATGATAAAACAAAAGCAACTTAGGGTGCCAAGGGCAACAAGTACTCTGATCCTTTGAATAAGGGTTGTGCTGCAAGGTTTGGGCCATTGGAGGCTACGTGAGGGCGCGAGGCCTTCAGGCGTTAGCGCTTTAGCGCTTTTGTCTAGGGGTTTTTAGGGTCTAGGGCTCTAGTGTGATAGGGTTTAGAGGCTCAGGCTTTGAGGCTCTTGAGATGATGGTTTGGGGTTTAAGGCTTCGGCTTTGAAACCCCCAAACCTGAAGCTTTCAACACGTAAACCGCTCCGCAGACTGCCAGATTTAGGATTTGTCAGGACCCTTGCATGTATACTTTGTAGGAGGCCGTATGATCTTTAACAGTGGGTGACGGGTCTGTAGGATTTACTGTAGAATCATTGAGAATACGACGAGGGCGGCCTGAGAGTGTTAGGGCTTAGGTGGTAGATTTTAGGGTCTTGGGCTTTGGGTTTACGGGCTTTGGGCTTACGTATCAAGGCTTGGATTTAGGCTTTAGACTTTGGGGTTTTAGTACGAGTATTCGGGTGTTGGGGTTTCAGGAGTCGCGGACTTTTCAGAGTTACGCTCCTCTGGTCGAAGACATGTGCAGTGCGGTGCACATCGTCTGAAACTAGCTTGGGATATTGCGCCACAGGGTTCCAAATGCCAACGCTGCGGCTGCGACGCTCTATCCACCCTTTAAAAAGAGGGTGCGTGTGCACGGAATGAATGAATGCCACTTTCTGGCAGCCCGGTTGGGGAGAGCCACAAAAGTCCGAATCCTTAAGATCGAAAAGAGCCGTGAACCTCAGGGGGCTAAACTCGAAACATGGCCAAGCCTAACCCTGGCCACAGCCCAAACCTCTTGCCCTAGTTGCAGGAACCTGAGGCTCCGGATTTTAAGTAAATCCAACACTTCCAGGAATCCATGCGAAAACCGCACACACCCTGCCGAACGCTATGAGGCATGGCTTCTGGCAGCTCTGCCGTAGCTTCGAAAAGAAGAAGCAAGATGACATGGAGAAGTTTTCACCTTAAGCACTAGTGGAAGCACACCTCCTCGTTTAGGGTTAAGGCTCTCGTTCAGGCGTGATGCTTTCTTGCCGGATTTGAGGTGTTCAACAACAACGTAGCAACATTCTTCATTCTTTAGTTCATGGTGGACGCTGGCCTGTGCCTGATTTAGACCGACGAATCCTGCATCCGGGAGAAGAGATGAGTAGACCTCGACAGCTAAGGTCTCGGAAGCCGTTGTAGTAAGATGGGGTAAACTCACATGGCTGACGGTTGACCAGGCTGCTGCTAAGATGCCTATCCAGCCCGGCAAAAACTTCATGAAAACGCCGCACGGAGCCCTCTTTTTGAATGTGTCTTGGGGAACCCCATTCGCCGACGGCTCCGGGCTGCCAGGAAAGGTCGTTATCTGCAGCATCTCGCCGAGCGGAGATTCCGAGGATGTGCGGCCGAACTGTTGTGGGTTTAGGGCTGCACAGGTTTGAAGTTGTGAGCTTGTACAGCATTTGTCTTAAGGCTACAGGCCCCAACCTAGACTCTAAACTTCAAAGCCGGCTTTAGACCGTATCTCAACTAAGCCCACCTTACACTCTAAACCCCTGATCTAAACTCTACAGCCCCCAAGAGCTGCTGGGAATTCTCCCGCATCGGCAAAGACGCGGCCTGAGCTCAGCAGAGAGCGGATGAGTCTCTATGTGGGTTGTAGGGCTTCGGGTGCAGACGGTACAGGATGAACTTCAGGTTCAGGGCTTAGGGTCCACCACTGCTCAGGGTTTAGAGTCTCGCGCTCAAGGCCTAAAGTTTCCTACAGGTTCACTGCGATGTGAACAAAAGATTGAGTTACCATAACGATGATTTCAATACATATTTCACTTTACTTGTTGTGGCAGCCGCAGTTGAAGCAAAGGACAGCGAAAAGCGACAAAGCTCTTATATATAGATTTTACAAGATCTTATAACGGTTCTATACTGGTTTGAGCCCCTGTTCATTTAACGGGGTCTCAGGTTCTCAAGAGGCTTATCGGGGTTTAGGGTTTACGGCATGAGGCTGTTCAGAGTCGTTGGCTTCAACCCCTCCACTTGGTTCTTTCTTTAACATGTATAATCCCCGCTTGTCGCACAAGGACACACACGCACACGACAACAAACCCGCCTGCTCACTCTTCCCTTCCTGGGATCTGGATTGTGGTCTCGTAGCCTCGCAGCCATGCATGCGTTACAGGTGCCGGTTCGGGGCAGTGCCTGTGGAAGGAATGCCAGAAGATAGAAAACCCCAAACGGTGGTATCAGTTCTAGAGAAAATCCGGTTGACCCCCGCCCGAGGTTAACAAACACCGCTCGGGTCACCGAACCAGCTCAGAGTAAAAGAGATGTTCGACTGCAAGCTCCGGGTCAGCAGAAGGTACCAGAGTAATTATAGGGCTGTTGCTTTCGGATTTTGGTTGTGCAGGCGTCAGAGCTTGCTAAAGCGCACCCCTCCGCGATGCGGAATGCATATGCATTTCGGGCACTCCCTCTTATAGTATAATCCCAGGCCCTGGAGACCCGAACCCCGAGACAGCCGAGATTTAGAGCCGGCGAAGCCTGCAAAGGGCTTGGTGGCCATGACATAGAGAGGGAAGGAGATGTAGACCAAGCCCATGACGATCCTGGGCGCCGACAAAAACCGAGGTGTAAGCCATGTTCAAAAATAGCGGGGCTGCGGGACGTTGCAAGTCGGTCATGATTGAGGCTATAGGTCCCTTAGTTGCGGTTCTCCTACTTCTCGCCTAATACACAACCTGAGCACACAACCCGCATTCTAAATCCCTTGATGCATTAAGTAGAGCCGCATAAGGATTCTACCAACGGCTGAAGCCTCCTGCGCCGAGCTTCCTGCACTCCCAAATATAGACATCTACTGGCTTGTCGTTGAAGGCCCTTCAAAAGTCTGGTCAAAAGTCTGGCTGCGTAGAATTTTGCAGGGATTAGGGCTGTAAAAATGGGGTTCAGGGTTCAGGATGCAAGCGTTCGGGGTTTGGTGTAGGGACTCGGCGCATCTACATACGGCCTGCTCCATAGCAAGCCTCCAAAAATCCAACGCCTCGACTCCAAACACTGAAGACTTTGCAAAGCAATCCCTGCCCTGTTGAAGTCGAGACGCATGATGCCGTAGCCGATAAGCTCCACCCGCCAGATGTGACCCCGAGGAATGCCAAGAACCGGGGTCACCTGCAGGAAGATTCTGGACTGTGGAGTCAAGGTTCTGGGGGTGTAGACTTGGTTCAAGGCTTTGGAGTTTTACGGCTTTGGGTTACGGCTGTCCTCGGTTTAGGGGTTCTGGGCTGAGAGCTTTCGGGATTGAGGCACCTCTTTAGGGTTGGGAGTTTTCGGCCAAGCCTCGATCCCTTTGCGCAGACTTCAGTTGCAAATTCGTTGCAGCCCTGCGGCTTGGAGGCTGACTTTAGGCCGAAGTACAACACGTCCGACAATGTCTGAAATTGCTCTTGGGTGCGTTCTGTCTCGAGACTTTGTCATTAGGGGCGCAGAGCTCAGGTGCTTCTGGACCAAGTCTTCATGATCCTCTTGAGAGTCAGGCAGAGCTAACCGAAAGGATCCTAGTCATACTGAAAAATCACAGAAATTCAGGCGTGAGATCCTTATGCAGACGTGGTCTTTTGGGCTCTTAGGTCTTTGGCGTCAGCTTCCCCCAGGTAGCCCGCCAACCTTCTTCCAGCCGACGCAGGCGTGGTACATGAAGATGAACCTTGCAGACAAGTCCTAAACCGTGGTTTGGCGAAGCCGGCAACCCTTCACTATTCACAACCCATTTCTCGACTTGACCAAAGGCAGCTCAAAAGCAAAAGGCTGAACCCTGAAGAACACTGAAGGCCCTAAAATGTGCCTCAAGCCCCAAAACCCTAAAAAGACCGTGCAACCGTATAACCGCTTTCCTCATGACCGGCCCAAGGGACACCGAGAAGATGTAGAAGAGGGACCAGAGCGGATTCTTGAAGATCTGGAACTCCAGAGCCTCAGCAACTGCCACGCAGGGTCCATGGGCCGCTGAGTCTCCGACTCGCGGAAAGCTTTTGTTGAAAGTTGGAGTCGACTGTGTGCTGCTCTGCTGCTCTTTCCCGTAGATGACTCTTTTCAAGGTATGCCAATGCGGTAGGTATTTGGACATGGCTCGTGTAACGGCCCAGCAGGAGATGCCTGTCTGGGGGTGTGGTTGGGTGCGACAGCAGCTGTTCCGTTAGATGATAGCTCGTGACCGCCAGTGCCTTCGCCGTTCTCGCTCAACCTCGCTGCGTATCCCACTCGATACCTGATGTCTCCGTGATTGAGGCCCGCGCGTAGATGTCGCGCACGCCGACCTTCTCCACGCTGGCGTCGGAGGTCCAGAAGAGGTTCAGGGAGGAGATGCCCCAGAAGTTGATGAGGTACGGAGGCGGCCGGATGTAGTAGGGGCCGAACTGGTCGGTGTCGCCGAAGCGGAACTGGAAGAGGTGGATGGTCATGAAGGTCAGGAGCATCAAGCCGGAGATGGCCAGGTTCAGGACGTTGATGCCCTGGCTCTGCACCAAAGCGAGCTTCATGTCCCATGTTCGCTTCAGGCCCACGAAGACGTGGAGCAGCACCGAGAGGAGGATGTACTCCTCGACGATGTTGGCTGGCAGGCCAAAGCCCGTCCAGTAGAGGCGCACGTAGAAGTAGCCGTAGCCGTTGAAGTCATCAGGACCTGTCTTCTTCCAACAGCCATCATCAAGCATCAACGCTGAACTTACAGCGACAACTACGATACCCGGCCTTTGAAGACGTGGAGGTTACCCACCGCGTGGATGACGATGAAGAGAATCAGCAAGATGGCACTTCGGGTCAGACCCAAGCGGTCGTTGGAGATCTTGATGTTCTTTGCAGAGAAGATGGTAGCGCACACTTCCTAAGATGGTGGCACGGGTACTACTACTGGTTCCAGTTGATTTCATAACGATGTCATGATGTGTTCCACTGCTATACCAATGCATCTTCGGTACATACAGGACTGAGAGCAGCAGGAACCAGGTGGCGTTGAAGTACGACTTCACATTGATTAGCAGGACACCTGCACCGGCCGACTGCACATACAATCAAACTTTAATGAGCTCGGTACCTTGACTCAAGAACTGCCGAACCTGGAAAGCTCAAGAGACATGCTGAAAGCACAACTGTGCGGCGCCTGGGTTCTCATCCAGGTCCACACGCCAGTTGGGGGCTCCGTCCAGATGACCCCAGGCCGCATGATTGCCGAGCTTGCTGCCGGTGTCCTTCCTCATCACAACTTTGGGAAGTGTCGAGATCGTCTCCCCCCTCCCCTTGCTCGCTCGCGCCCTCGCTCGCCCCTCTACCTCTCCCGCTCCTTCTCCGCACTTTCGCCCTCTATCAGTCCCTAACCCGTTTGCCTGCGTGCTTGCATCGGGTGTGCCACACCAAGAAGCGGTGATGAGATCATGCTCTCTCTCATGCCTCTCCGTCCCTGCTTTCTCAGTGTGGACCGATCCTGATGGGCCCGCCGCCGCCAGCCTTGGGAGCAGCGCTGGCGGCAGCTGCCACGCCGGAGCCGACCGCACCGATCACGGAGTCTGGGGCGTACTTGCCGATGACATCCGGGGGATGGATCCTCAGCAAACCGAAACGTGCAATCCAAAAACTGGCTTCCGCACCTCGTTGACGCTCAAATTCAGAGCTGAGGGGCATGTTGAACTCCTCGGTGGCATCCTTTCCGGCGAAGGTGAGGATGGCCAGCTCGCCACCGGGGTGATCCGACAAGAAGCTGGTGACGTCCAGCACCTGACCGTCGACCACCACCCAGCAGTCCGTCTTGGTGTTGTGCTTGGCCACCTCGGTCATGGGGATGCCTCCACCGCCGCCGCCTCCTCCGCCGGCAGCAACTGCTCCGCCACCGCCGCCGCCACCGCCACCGATCATACCAATGACGGAGTCAGGAGCATACTTGCCAATCACATCCGGAGGATGGATCCTTCAACTAATTTCATCGACACTAAAGAAATTGAAGATTACTCAGCGCCGTAGACATCACATCTGCATCCAAGCGTCATGTTGAACTCCTCCGTGGCATCCTTTCCGGCGAAGGTGAGGATAGCCAGCTCGCCACCGGGGTGCTCCGACAAGAAGCTGGTGACGTCAAGGACCTGACCATCGACCACCACCCAGCAGTCCGTCTTGGTGTTGTGCTTAGCAACGTCTGCAAGGGTCATGCCGCCGCCACCACCGCCGCCAGCCGCGGGTGCAGCTGCAGCGGCCGCCGGTGCAGCAGAGTTCATCTTGTCCTCGTAGGAGCCACCAGCAAGCTTGGAGCTTTGCACCGCACCAGACAGCCCTCCGCCGGTGATCTGCATCAGGTCCACATCCTTCATGTCGGCGCCCAACATGTACTTGGCGGCAGCCTTACCGGCCACGCGGCCGAACACCACGCAGTCCAGCAGGGAGTTTCCTCCCAAGCGGTTGTTGCCGTGCACACCGCCCGCCACCTCGCCGGCAGCGTACAAGCCCGGCATTGGCTTGTTGTTGGAGCCGATGCATGCGGAGTCGGTGTCAATGAGGAGGCCGCCCATGCAGTAGTGGATCACGGGCGTGATGATGGCAACGTAGAAGGGCTCGTTCTTCACGGCGTCGCCAGGGATGATGTTGTGGAAGAACTTCTTGCCGCTGCCCGTCTTGCCACTGGCCTGGCACGGTTTTAAGTGCGGTCTAGAGTCCGGTCTAGCACTACTCTCAGCTGAAAGTGTGATGCCGGGCCTCGTCCCAGCACTTGCCAGACGGATAGGCGGGGAAGGGGCCGTCGTTTGGGTGCGTCTCTGTCTTCTTGGCTGCCTGGAAGTGGTCCTCGTGGGCCTTCTCGATCACGGACAGGGAGACGCCCATGTCCTTCGCCAAGTCTGCACCGCTGCTATAGTACTTCATGACCTTGAGCTGCCACGCAAGCATGCTCGAGAATTTCAGCGCAAGGTTTACCCGACTGAGCTCCCCACGCCACGCCCAGTGTAGTGCCTCGGATGCTGCACCGCCAGGTCTCGAATACGGATCCGTCGGCGATGTGGACACGGTTTGCTCAGTACGCGGCTTGCAGTGCCAGATGATCTCATCGGAGGCTGCCTTGTTGAGGCAGAGCCTGTCCAAAAGAAAACACAAGCAAGGACAGGAGAAAGAGAGAGGACGGATGAGGAAAACGTGTGAGCGACCGATTTCGCACAAAGCCGGGGTTGCAAGGCACCTGAATGGCGGCTTGCTCTTCCACATCTCGCCCGTGACGTAGTCGCGGCCTGGTTTTTCAAAAAAAAACAGAGAAGACACTCCGACGGACTCTCACGGACGCTGACCCTCTGCCGAAGGCCCCTGCGGCCCAGCTCGTTGCAGAAGCGCTGGCCCTCGGCATTCAGGATGATGCCGCCCACGCCGCGGAGGGCCTGCAAGAAGGCGTTGGGGCTTTGAGCTTCTTCAGTGTAAGGTGTAGGTTGAGAGCCGAGTGGAATGCGGAGTCGTGTGCGCGGCCTCGGCGGCGAGGAACTTGATCTTGGCATCGGCGTCGTCCGGCTTCACGAGGCCTGTCGGGTGGACCTGCACCCACTCCAGGTCGATGGTCTTCGCGCCGATCTCCTGACAGGAACGGGCTCTCCAACGCCGCGGGCTACTGGCGACAAGACAGGGTGCAGCAGCGCCTCGCCCATCTTGATGCCATCGCCCGTGCAGTGCTCGCCGTTTGTGGTGGGCAGGTGCAGAAGGTCGGGGCGGTACTTGGCCAGCAGGGAGTTCTGGGTGAAGTCCGCGCCGAAGCCACCTGCAGCATGAATCGCCGACGGCAACTTGACTCGCATTCGATTCATGCAAGTCTTGCGCCCCTGCCTGACGCCAGGATCACGGGGCCGAACTCCTGGAAATTCTGGCCGCCCTTCTCGTAGACGCAGCCCACGCAGGCGTTCTTGTCCGTCACGAGCTTGAAGACCTTGGCCTTCGTGATGATGCGCGCCAGGTCCGTCTTCTCCGCCACCTCTTGATAGAGATTACCTCTACATGTCGGAACAACACTGGTATTACATGTTGCTACCCTGACATAGTGCTAGCACAGGAAGCGGCGATACAAACATCAGATCACGAAACCTTCATGGATGTGTTTGGAAAACAAGAAATCGATGTAAACTCTGTGCGTTCGCTGGAAGCCATAAGCAAAGATCAAAAACATGCGCCAGACGTTCAGGAGGCCTTCTCCAGCATCTGGATCAGCGCATAGGTGATGGTCATGCCTGCTAGCCGTTGTTGCTAGCTGTTGTGAAAGAAATGCCAATGTGCAGAGATGCAACAATGTGGGCTTCTCAGCGGGTGTCCGTGAAAATTACGTAGTGCAGGTGTATCTACACGTTTCCTGCTTCTCCGCCATGGAACTCTGGAGTTTCCATGCATGAAATTCTGAATGACATAACTTCACATACAGTTACATACGTATAGGATTATCGCTTTTCCTAACCGTTCAAGTATCCGGTGGTCTCGCCATCCATCTGTCTATCTGGGTAGCCAGTCAAAGCAACCACGCGTGAATATATAAACAAACCAAGCGACGACGGGTTGTATGCGCATCTGAACACATGAACTTCTAGGAGAGATGCAGCACAAGCAATGCACAAGAATATGTACAGTCGGGAAATTAGGTGAATGAGACAGGCAGATCTATCTTATGCAACTGCATATGGCATATTGCGTGCACAGAAGCGTGCAGAGAACTAAAGGTAGTCGTCAACCTCGACCAACAACTCCGAAGCCCACGACCTTTATCCTTTAAACCTCAAATGCAGATGGCAGGAAGCGCTCCTGAACCAAACCCTCAGCACTCATCCCAACTAGGCAGCCCACCTAAAAAAATAAAATGCATTGGTGTATGCGTGAATACATAGATATATATATATATATATATATATGGTCAGACATACATATATATATATGCGTATGTACATATGTATATATATATATATACATACATATACATATACACATAACTATATACATATATCTGTGTCTGTCTGTATTATACCAGACTAGTTTATATTGTCTTATATGAGATGATGCTACATTAATTATGCTATACTATACCATACTGTGACGTAATAAATACTTTACACTATATAATTATAATGGTTTAATGTGTACATATGTATTGGTACATATGCATATACACACATACATACATACATACCTACATACATACATACATACATACGTACATACAGATATTGCACTAGCATACTATAATGTACTAATGATAATGGTTGTTATGTTATAGTCCTATGCAGTATACCTATATACGTATGTATGTATACGTGCATACACCTATACATATACAATATACATACAAACCGACAGACCGACAAACCAACAAATACGCAACGTAAACAAACTAACCAACAAACAAGCAACAGGAAAACAAATGCATCTTATCTACATACGTACATACGCACACCCATAGAAAGGCATATGTATATATGTATACACGTACATTCATGTGTGCACCATACAGCCAACACAGAAAAAGCCTGGATCGAGAAGAGAAACGACACAGAGCCAAGTTGCCCGGGAAGCGCTCCTTTCCTCGGTGTGTACGTGGCTGCGAGTGGCCGCCCAGGCGTGCCACCAACGACCTCGTAGAAACATAGTTTTGTAGGCTTTACGGGTTACTGTTCCTTTTGCGTCCTGGTAATGTTGTGATTATTCCTTCTCGTGTTTAAAGACCTTTCGATTGCTATGTTATTCTTAGTGCTACGCGTGCTATGGTTGCTGTTACTATTCCTATTGAATCGCAGGGGCAGGTCGAGGTTGAACTTCTCAACCAGCCAATCCTCAGTTAGGCTTCGGCTTTGGTGCTTTCGGAGTTAAGGGCTTAAGGCTTCAATGCTGTTGCGTTTGAGGGTTTAGGGCTTCCTGGTTTAAGGCTTTTGGGGTCTCAGCTTCTTGAGGTTTAGGTGCTTTTTGGCGGTTAGGGCTCAGGGCTTCTTCTTTGTACAACACTCAGAAACTGAACAGCTCGAGTGCGACGGAATCAAAAGCCAACAGGTTGGACCGATAGCACCCCCACAAGGTATACCCACGGAGATTCGGAAAGGGCCTTCTTTGAAAAATTCGGGTTTGGGTCCGATTTGGACCGTCGATCGCCAGGGACCAATATGGTGATTCATGAGCGGGTGTCTCTATAAGGACCCAAGCCCAAGCCCTAAACTTCAGAAGCCTAGCCACAGTACCCGTACAAAATGCCCGAGACTTGAACTCGGAACTCTCAGATCCCAGAGGTCCCCAAACTCCTCAAACCCCGGTCTCATGAAACCACAATGTCCTAAACTCCACAGGCTTCGACTGCAAAAACTCCACGCCTGGTCCTAATATCCACACCTTTACCTGATCGGAGCTAGGGGTCCACATCCGCAGCGCTGTTGTCGCAAAGAAGCCTCAGGGATGCCAACGCGGAGATTCCACTGTCGCGGAATTCTTTTTGTCGGTGTTCGCTCTGTAGCGTGCCAACTTTCGGATTTGGGGCCTAGGAAACCGGGCATTTACTTCCGATTTGTAGGCTATTTTATCGTTCCGGCAGCCAGCGTATCGTTTTTGCCGGCACTCCGCTACATCCTGTCATCCCCAACCTGAAAATACCTGAAACTCCCTGGATCAACCAACTCTCGGAACTGTAGGCCCCGGCCCGAGCTACAAAAATTGGTCTCGGTCTCGGCGTTTAAGGGCTTTCGGGATCAGATGTAGTGGCCTTAACCATCGGACTTTGTCTTGAGAGTATGTATGTATGCATGCATGCATATATGCTTGTATGTGTGTACATGTGTATGTGGGTATGTGTGTACGTGTGTACGTGTGTATGTGTGTATGTGTGAATGTGTGTATGTGTGTGTGTGTGTGTCTCTCTATCTATTCATCTGTGTATACATATATATATATACACACACATATATGTATATATATATATATATGGGCATATATATATATGTACACATGTTGTGTATATATACATATAGTATGTCACATATATATGTATATACATATACATATACATATACATATATATATATATATCACTATACAGGGCTATACGGGGATAGTATGAATATGATCTAGGGTTTAAGATTTCGGCTATAATGGCGTCGAAGGGCTCTCGTCGGCGGGATTTGGTCAATGGTGTGGGGGGCAGATGGGCGCAAAGATTCAATACACGCCTGGGAAAGACTGAATTCAACGTAAACGATGCAAGGACTGTGAAACCTATTCCTGACGATTGATAGTCTTGCAGGACCGAAGCCTAGTCAACCTGGAACAGCGGCAAAGCTCTGCGTCGGTTTTTGGCATTTTGGCCATTTGGCTATATTCCAACACCTGCCACATAGCAAACCTGTCTTGGGTCTTAGGACAACGACTCAGGACTGAATAAGACTTACAGCCCCGTACATGACACAAACAACCACGGTGATCTCGACAAGAATGGCAGCGGATCTGACTAACTACCAAAATACAACGACAGACAGCAGCAACAAATATCATTACAGGTAACGGTTCTAAAGTGTCAGTGCAATGGCTTCATGTTGGAGTCTAGGCGGAGCTTCGGAAGTTTACAGTATATGCACCTTGATCCCTGAACCCACCTAAGCTGCGCACTTCGCGAGCTCGGGCTTCTTGGCACCACCCTTCAGGGTGTCCTCACAGTCAACATTGAATGCATGTACTGGCAATGCGCAACGAAGGCGAAGAAGCAATATCTATGGAAATACACAGTACTCAGGACTGTGAAGTGTGCTCCCTGTGAAGAATAGAAATGGCAAGCTTCAACATTCCAGGCTCTTCCTCAACACTCAACATGAAATGACCGCTTTGGCGGCGGCCCCGCTGCTCCTTCTATAGACTTCACTATACAAGCACATACCATCTAAAGTTGTTAGGAGTACACTCCACCAACTTATTACGACTGACAAGTATGCCATACAGAGACTTACAATTAGTTGAATGCCAAAAGGGCCTGGGTGAAGATGTCAGCGTTGTCTGGGATGCCCTTTGCTTTCTGTGTCTTCGTGCCTGCGCCGCGGACTCACGCAACATTCTTCCTGTCCTCTGTTGCCTTTGCGTGAGGATGATGATGATGATGATGGTGGTGGCGATGGCGATGTTGATTAGCCCAGTCTAGGGTATGGGGAAGGTGCTCTTCGGGGATGTTCCGGCCTGCCCCGTTGATGCCAGACGTGGCCTTGGTGCTGTTGCCCCCACAGAAGGATGACTTGTCCTGAGCTTCGGGTGCGTTTGAGCACTTGAGATAGGCTGGAGCTTGGGGGTTGGCGAGGGGTCCAGACGTTGGGAGCATTGGGGAATGCAGAGTTTTGTTGGGTTTAAGGGGGCTCGCAACATCCCTGTGCCCCAAAATTGAAAGACCCTGACCCGTTCACCTCCATGTCCTGAGTTTTGAGGGGTTGCGGCCAGCGTGCCGGGTCGTTGGGTGGACCGTTCGTTGTGCTTACCCGGCAAAGGCCTTTAGGCTTTCACAGGGCTTAGAGCTTGGCTGGGCAGGGCCGCCTTTGCCTCAGCTCAGCTGTAGCTCAAGCCATCCCAATCCCCAGATCAGTGGGGCAGTGCAGAAGATCACGTGCTCTAGCGCGCGGCTGGGCTGGGGTGGGCAAAAGGACCAAATGTAAAGAGTCCTTAGGGCTTGAGTGCCTCAGAGCTTTAAAGACTAGGGCCTGGATCATGGAAGCCTTTACTGCTTTGGGGCTTTAGCCTGAGCGTTGAAGAGCTTGAGGAACTTGGGGCTGCAGGGTTTGTTGGCCCTGGTTGGTGGCCTGAGCTCTAGAGGTGCTTTAAGCTTTTGGCTCAGGACCTTAGGATCCCGCTCTTGGAGGCATTCGGAATCTATATTAGACTTCCCCATCTTCGAAAACCCCATCTAATGTAAGTTGCTCAAACCTAGTATCCCCAAAATGACACCCCAGACATGATATCATCACAGCTCCCTAAACCCAAGCTCAAAAGGACAGTGCTCCACCCTATATCACCAATCACTAATGGAACCCATGCTTCCCAAACCCTCTGTTCGCAGTTCCACAGCTGAGGCCCCATCGAGCAAAATTACCCTGCCACCATGCTCCACGACGGTATTCGCGGCAGACATGCCTCTCCACGTGCTTCAAATCTACGATGTTTACTTTGGGTCGCTGGTACCGTGTTGGCGACCTCTAAGAAATTCCAGTGATCCTTAAAGTACGGTCTGCGGATGAAGGTTTCGAGTATAGATTTGTAACGTAGGGTTCAATTTTCAGGCAGAAGGTGAAGCGGCAGGGTCCTGTGAAATGAGTTTCGCGTCTAAGTCAGGCTTAGCCGAAGAAACCCCAAACCCTAGACTCTCCCTAGACCCTCAACGCTTAAGCTCTTGCGCCAAGCCCTACACCACCGGGTCTCCTAGTCGGGGATTCCGGCCGTCCACCTCCCAGGCCGCCGCCGACGACGATGGCTTGGTTGGTCGGGAATGAGCACGCCATCTTCTGTGACAAAACCTGGCGAATACATATCAGAAGCTTCAAAACGGGGTGCTCTAGGGCTCTTCTGTGGCAAAGCCTTGTCAAGGGGATTGGGGATGGTTTTTGACCTTCAGGGCCGACGGGATGTACGGATGCAGATAACTGCTCCGATTTTAGCAGTCCCCCAAAGAATCCTGTGTGAGAGCATAGGGGGAAGTGGCCATTACCCCAAAGCCACCAAGCAGAAGGAGTGGTTAATATCGGGGCGTAAACTCAACGCTCAACCCTGAAACCCTCAACAGTAAACCCTTGGGCCTAAACCCTTGAAGTCTGGGTCGCTAACCTCGCAGCCTGCACTGGTGACCCAAATATTGAGTCTACGCAGAGCTACACGACGCGTTTATTTCTAACTCGGTTGAGAAATAGGATCAAGGTGCTCATCACATCTGCCTCAAAACCTCCACTTCACATATGGGTGCTGGTTCGTCGTCAGTTTCTGGTGGTGGTGGTGTTGGTGGACGGCACGGGTGCGCTCTCTGCCATACAGCTTGGTCCCTGCCGCCATCTTCGCCAGTTTCTACAATTCCGCATACTGCAGTGCGAGTGTACAGAAGTAACCACCAAGCAAGCTCTGCACGCCTTGATATCTCTTAAAACCTGGTCTGCTAATCCAATGATCTGGCCTCGAAGTCTCAGTCGCAATCCTCTTAGCCCGATGTAATGAAGGGACAACAACGATTAGACCTGGGCTTCGGCGTATATGACTCAAATAGAAACGGATGATAATGCGAGATGAATCATCTTCGGACCTCCATGTATCAAACCCTTCAAGGCGCGGCATTTAACTTTTCAAGCCTATCAGTCCTGCTTCACAAAGCGTTCAAGACAACTCCGAGCCCTGCGCTGTGCAAGAGCGCCAGACGACGGAGGGCGCCAAGGAAGAACCCTCTTAAAAGAAAGAAACGGCTGCGAGTTCAGTCGCCGGCTCGAAGTCTCCGCAAGACCAAAGACCCAAGATCCAGGCTCAACCGGGCCCAAAACTTGCATCTAACCCTGAGCCCGCAACTCCAACCCCTAAACCCTGAACGAATCCTCGAACCCCTGCGCCCCTAAACCAACAAACCCTGACAACTTTGTAAAATATACCTAAATGCAGAGATACACATAAACGTCCATATCAATCTATCTACCTACCTATCTATCTAACGGGACACAGACCATTATGGCAATGCTCATACATATCATATGCAGCAAACGAAACTCTCCAAAAGTCCTGAACCCCCAAACCCCGAAACTCTAAACTCTAAAGAACCCAAACTCCAAACCGTGCGGGAGCATCTTTTTTGCTCCTTTCACGGCGGCGCTCAGCTCACAGAAGCTGATCGCGTCGTTGGCAAGAGCGGTGCCTGCCATGCGGCTCAAAGCAAAGAGGCGTTGACTCAACTTGATCAGAGGAGGCTTAAAGTAGGCTATAACTAGCATTTCATGGGCAGCGGCTACAAGTAGGATAGCTCCAAGCAGGATGATAAGAAGTCAAATCAGAACTTGGAAGCCGGGTCCCACCATCATGAAAGTGATGCCCAAGCCTGAACTCCCTACATCTCTAAGTCTCCTGATCCTTCAAGCAGCAGATGTTATGGCATTGAGGTCTCGGATTCGGGATCTAATTTACAGTTCTGAGCAGATGATAATGACATCCCTGGTGATCCTTTGTTGCTTCTACTATAAGTGACACCAGAAACTGATTTCGAATTATCAAGACCGCTATGTTCAGGATTAGCTCTTTGGGCACAGGAAGCTCGAAGGGGATCGAGGGTTCGGAGTCCATGGCTTTGGCCGTTGCATTTTGAGGTTGATGGTTCAGGGCCTCATGCTTAGAATTGAGGGGTTGGCAAGTTTCGAGATTCAAAACTGATGCTGATGAAGCTTTGCACCGCAGTTCAGGGTGTAATTGTGGGCCCGCTGTGTGCTAGGCAAATCTGGAGCAAAGCATCTTGGAAGACTTTAGTCGTCACCTGTGCGACTACCGCAAGTCCAACGCTTGCATGTCGCTTCGCCACTGCATCGGCCAACCCTTGACTGGCTGCTTTCACTTACACCGAACGGAAAAGCTAGCCTTCGCGTGAACCCGAAGGCCCCAAAGCTCTCAAGAACATCCTAAGGTCCTAAAGCACAAGGTAGGCCTTGAACAGAAACCTCCAAACCATTGCATAACGCTAAAAACGCCATGGTCCACACAGCCCCACACATACGAACTAGTGACCCAACGGCACATGAAACTGAACTGCTGAAACCTCCCATCGAGGGACAGCTTATCTTCAAGGGCCTCACTCCTCTCGGCCTGGAATCTGGATGCTCATCTCATAGCCTTCATGGCTTCTCGGGGTACATCAGGAAACTCTAAGAGTCTGGTGAAAAATGCGTTTGTCAGGTGTTCCTGTGCTTATCCCTCCTGTTGTGCTTCGGATTAAACCGCAAAACCGTAAAGCCAATGATCTACTATTGCAGAGCTTCAGGGCTCTGCGATTTCAGAGTCTACGAGTGTCGTGGAGGTTCGGTTCAGCTTCACGCTTCAGATTTGGACGCATGTCCCGCCCTTCGGAAGCTCCATGCCCAAAGCTCAGCAACCCCAAACCGAAGAAGTTACCTAGATCTTGGGGCTTTTCGGGCTGTAGTGCTTGGGGTTTCAGGGCTTCGGGTTCTACAGTTGAGGGGGCTGAACTCATTGGGCTTCAGGGCTTAGGAAGGCTTAGGACATTTAGGGCTCTAAGCCAAGAGACCCCCGAAGGGTTTGGTGGCCATGACGTAGAGCGGGAAGGAGATGTAGACCAGGCCCATGACGATCCTGGGCTCCAGAGTTGTCATACGGGTAGATCGTGATCGTTCATCACAAGGCCTTCTCTTGCTGAAGCAATGCCTTGTTCATTAGCTTTTCGGGTTTTCAGGCGCTGTATACTATAACTCTACAAAGGATCTCGAAAGACACATGTTGCAAATTATGTAAATAAACCCTGAACGCGATAGCGATGACTCCCTCGTCTGCATCACCTTTTCAGGACTTGCGGTCTCGACACCCACAAGTCAAGAAGCTGGCGACAACTTTAGGCTTCATCAAAGATCCACGGTTCCAGCTTGCTTGGATATCCTTGAGAGCACGTCCTACATCCTCCTACGTCCAGAGAGCGCCTGTGCAAGTTCCTGGACCGGGTTTAAAGCTTCAAGGTTTCGGATCAAATCAGTCTACCGAGCCGCATGATGCCGTAGCCAATCAGCTCTACCCGCCAGATGTGACCCCTGGGGATTCCGAGCACGGGCGTCACCTGCTCGGAAATTCGAGCTTCAGCTTTCAGGGGATGCCACCGGCAGACCTCAAGACCAAGGGCCTGGGGTTGAAGGTTTCGAGCGCAGGGTTTAAGCCGTCGGGCTAAGATGAAGCCCATTAGGTCACTGATAACCCTAGTTCAAGCCTACCGTCTAGGACGGACGGGAGACGACTGCTGATGGACAAACGAGTCTTGGGATTTTGTGCTTCGCAGGGCGTCTGTTGGCCGTTAGCAGCTCGGCCATTGGACTTAAGTCAAAAGGAATTGACATTGGATCCTGGAAGAACCCGTAGTCTCTTCTTTCACGGAGGGTCTCTAAGCTGAATCTCCTGGAAGACTTTCAACTCTCAAAGCCGACGATTGCCCGGAAAACAGTGCCGCACAGGTGCCTTCTTCCAGCCGATGCAGGCGTGGTACATGAAGATGAACCTCGCAGGCAGGCGCTGGGACCCTACGCGAAAGCTAATGGCCCAAGCAAAGCTTAGATGCAAGGCAAAGGTTTAGAGACGGCATTAATCATCGCCCCACTGCCTTCATCCCTCCAACCCTTGGTTCAGATTTCAAGGCAACCGCAACAAACCTCTTTGGAACTGTTGAACACCCTTCAAAGGCTTTGAAGAAGGACCAAAGAAGCTTACACTGCACCTCTAACCCTGAAGCCCTAATTGGTACACCCTGAACCATAGAAGCCCTGAACCCTAAACCGTCTGTTGCATAAAGCCCAGCGACACCGAGAAGATGTAGAAGAAGGACCAGAGCGGATTCTTAAAGATCTGGAACTCCAAGGCCTAAGCTGCACTACGGGTTATTCGGTTGATAGGTTTTGGGGTTTGGGGACTCGAAGGATTTCGAATTGGCTGTAGGTTGAGAAGTCACGGTATTGCTTGTGGGTTTGCTGCGGTTTGAATTTGATTTTGCTTTGATACCGTGTATCACTTGTTCGGTTTCGTGATTGCATATATTAATATACCAACAGCCAATCGCACTGTTACTACAGAGTACAGCTTTCGAAACCTTGTGATGCCCTCTCCGACCTGACTGTCAGACTGGCTCGAGGCCCGCACGTAGATGTCGCGCACGCCGACCTTCTCCACGCTGGCGTCGGAGGTCCAGAAGAGGTTCAGGGAGGAGATGCCCCAGAAGTTGATGAGGTACGGAGGCGGCCGGATGTAGTAGGGGCCGAACTGGTCGGTGTCGCCGAAGCGGAACTGGAAGAGGTGGATGGTCATGAAGGTCAGGAGCATCAAGCCGGAGATGGCCAGGTTCAGGACGTTGATGCCCTGGCTCTGCACCAAAGCGAGCTTCATGTCCCATGTTCGCTTCAGGCCCACGAAGACGTGGAGCAGCACCGACAGGAGTATGTACTCCTCGACGATGTTGGCTGGCAGGCCAAAGCCCGTCCAGTAGAGGCGCACATAGAAGTAGCCGTAGCCGTTGAAGTCATCAGGACCTGTCTTCTTCCAACAGCCATCATCAAGCATCAATGCTGAACCTGCAGCAACAGCTACGATACCGGGCCTTTGAAGACGTGGAGGTTACCCACCGCGTGGATGACGATGAAGAGAATCAGCAAGATGGCACTTCGGGTCAGACCCAAGCGGTCGTTGGAGATCTTGATGTTCTTTGCAGAGAAGATGGTGGCGCACACTTCCTAAGATGGGGCACTCGGGGCGCTGATTGCCGGCTTCGACCGATGCCACGATGCTGCAGGTCTGCTTAAAACGACTTCAGCTAAAACACATACAGCACCGAGAGCAGCAGGAACCAGGTGGCATTGAAGTAGGACTTGACATTGATGAGGAGCACACCTGCACCAGTCAAACTTAAACCCATACCCCGAGACCCTGTACCCTCACTGCTCAAGAGACATGCTGAAAGCACAACTGTGCGGCGCCTGGGTTCTCATCGAGGTCCACACGCCAGTTGGGGGCTCCGTCCAGATGACCCCAGGCCGCATGATTGCCGAGCTTGCTGCCGGTGTCCTTCCTCACCACAACTTTGGGAAGTGTCGAGAACGTCGCCCCCGTCCCTTGCTCGCTCGCGCCCTCGCTCGCCCCTCTACCTCTCCCGCTCCTTGTCCGCACTTGCGCCCTCTATTAGTCCCTCACCCGCTTGCCTGCGTGCTTGCATCGGGCGTGCCATAGCAAAAAGCGGTAATGAGATCATGCTCTCTCTCTCTCTCTCTCATGCCTCTCCGTCCCTGCTTTCTCTGTGTGAACCGATCCTGATGGGCCCGCCGCCGCCAGCCTTTGGAGCAGCACTGGCGGCAGCTGCCACACCGGAGCCGACCGCACCGATCACAGAGTCAGGGGCGTACTTGCCGATGACATCCGGCGGATGGATCCTCAGCAAACGGAAACAGACAATCCCACAAATTGGCTTCTGCACCTTGTCGACACTCGATTTCACAGCCGAGGGGCATGTTGAACTCCTCTGTGGCATCCTTTCCGGCGAAGGTGAGGATGGCCAGCTCGCCACCGGGGTGCTCCGACAAGAAGCTGGTGACGTCCAGCACCTGACCGTCGACCACCACCCAGCAGTCCGTCTTGGTGTTGTGCTTGGCCACCTCGGTCATGGGGATGCCTCCACCGCCGCCGCCACCTCCACCGGCAGCAGCAACTGCGCCACCCCCACCGCCACCACCACCGATCATACCAATGACGGAGTCAGGAGCATACTTGCCAATCACATCCGGAGGATGGATCCTTCAAACTGATTTCATGGACCATGATGAGAATTATGATAATACGAGTACAGTTAGGCATCACATCTGCAGCTGCGTCCAAGCGTCATGTTGAACTCCTCTGTGGCATCCTTTCCGGCGAAGGTGAGGATGGCCAGCTCGCCACCGGGGTGCTCCGACAAGAAGCTGGTGACGTCCAGGACCTGACCATCGACCACCACCCAGCAGTCCGTCTTGGTGTTGTGCTTAGCAACGTCTGCCAGGGTCATGCCGCCGCCACCACCGCCGCCGGCCGCAGGTGCAGCTGCAGCGGCCGCCGGTGCAGCAGAGTTCATCTTGTCCTCGTAGGAGCCGCCAGCCAGCTTGGAGCTCTGCACGGCGCCTGACAGCCCTCCGCCGGTGATCTGCATCAGGTCCACATCCTTCGTGTCGGCGCCCAACATGTACTTGGCGGCGGCCTTACCGGCCACGCGGCCGAACACCACGCAGTCCAGCAGGGAGTTTCCTCCCAAGCGGTTGTTGCCGTGCACGCCGCCCGCCACCTCGCCAGCAGCGTACAAGCCCGGCACTGGCAGGTTGTTGGAGCCGATGCATGCGGAGTCGGTGTCAATGAGGAGGCCGCCCATGCAGTAGTGGATCACGGGCGTGATGATGGCAACGTAGAAGGGCTCGTTCTTCACGGCGTCGCCAGGGATGATGTTGTGGAAGAACTTCTTGCCGCTGCCCGTCTTGCCACTGGCCTGGCACAGTGTCAAGCGCAGTCTAGAGTCTAGTCTAGTCAAGCCCAACATCGAGTGACGAGTGTACTACTCGAAGTTGCTGCAGTGCCAGCAGCTGCACTGATAAGGGGCCTCGTCCCAGCACTTGCCAGACGGATAGGCGGGGTAGGGGCCGTCGTCTGGGTGCGTCTCCGTCTTCTTGGCTGCCTGGAAGTGGTCCTCGTGGGCCTTCTCGATCACAGACAAGGAGACGCCCATGTCCTTCGCCAAGTCTGCACCGCTGCTATAGTACTTCATGACCTTGAGCTGCCACGCAAGCATGCTCGAGAATTTCAGCGCAAGGTTTACCCGACTGAGCTCCCCACGCCACGCCCAGTGTAGTGCCTCGGATGCTGCACCGCCAGGTCTCGAATACGGATCCGTCGGCGATGTGGACACGGTTTGCTCAGTACGCGGCTTGCAGTGCCAGATGATCTCATCGGAGGCTGCCTTGTTGAGGCAGAGCCTGCCCAAGAGAAACGCCGTGCGTGAGCATTCAACGGTTGGCACAAGCAAGGACAGGAGAAAGAGAGAGGACGGATGAGGAAAACGTGTGAGCGACCGATTTCGCACAAAGCCGGGGTTGCAAGGCACCTGAATGGCGGCTTGCTCTTCCACATCTCGCCTGTGACGTAGTCGCGGCCTGGTTTTGCAAAGAAACCCGGAGAAGACACTCCGCCGGACTCTCATGGACTCTGACGCTCTGCGTAAGGCCCCTGCGACCCAGCTCGTTGCAGAAGCGCTGGCCCTCGGCATTCAGGATGATGCCGCCCACGCCGCGGAGGGCCTGCAAGAAGGCGTTGGGGCTTTGAGCTTCTTCAGTGTAAGGTGTAGGTTGAGAGAGCCGAGCGGAATGCCGAGTCTGTAGAACGACGCATGCGCGACCTCGGCGGCGAGGAACTTGATCTTGGCATCGGCGTCGTCCGGCTTCACGAGGCCGGTGGGGTGGACCTGCACCCACTCCAGGTCGATGGTCTTCGCGCCGATCTCCTGACAGGAACGGGCTCTCCCACTCTGCGGCCTACTCGTGGCAAGAAAGGGTGCAGCAACTGCATGATGGTGGGATGGAGGGCGGCGCCTCGCCCATCTTGATGCCATCACCAGTGCAGTGCTCGCCGTTGGTGGTGGGCAGGTGCAGAAGGTCGGGGCGGTACTTGGCCAGCAGGGAGTTCTGGGTGAAGTCCGCGCCGAAGCCACCTGCAGCATGAATCACCGAGAGTGCAAGTTGATGCCGAGGCAACTAGACTCGCATGCATGTGATTCATGCAAGTCTTGCGCCCCTGCCTGACGCCAGGATCACGGGGCCGAACTCCTGGAAGTTCTGGCCGCCCTTCTCGTAGACGCAGCCCACGCAGGCGTTCTTGTCCGTCACGAGCTTGAAGACCTTCGCCTTCGTGATGATGCGCGCCAGGTCCGTCTTCTCCGCCACCTGCAGAAACGGCATCTAAGCTGGCGACTAACCTTGACACAACGCGACCCTGACCCTGACAAGCTAAACTCGGATTCGAGGCAACTTCTCTACCGTTCGCATCGAAGGTTTGCCAGAGGTCCTAGCTTGTAGGACACAAGTATCTGCAAGATTCGATTCCAACTATGGTGTTTGAAAGGCCTGTCTCATGTGGGCCCCTCTTTGAGAGAGAAGCCTCATCGAGCACGCCAATGCAAGGGTTTGGGACTTTGGGACTTGTCACGCTTAAGGCACATATGGCTTGGAGATGTCGGATTTGGGGCTTGGGCTGAACCGTAGTCGTCTGGGCTGTAGAATTACAAAGGGACAAACGGGGGAATGTGATTACTAAGTTACTAAGTATTCAGGCCTCTACATTAGGCAGCTGGCTGTGTTGAAACTTGGCATTCACTGCGGCCTTCTCCAACATCTGAATCAGGGCGTAGGTGATGGTCATGCCTGGCTGTATCAGGTTTGCAGACAGAGACCAAGAGAACCCTACCCACGGACTCTATATCGAGATGGTGCAGGGTGTTTTCGTTGCAGCCGCAAAAGGCGGGGCTCCCAGGGCAGCCACACCCAAAACGCCCTATCGGAGCCCTGGCAGCTGTGAGCACCGTCCCTCGTACACCCGTACTTACGGCCTTCTCCCTGCAAGGTTCAGCGTTCGGGGCTTCGGGCGCTTGAATCCTCAGTCATCAAACCTTTAAATCGTGTAAATTGAAATTTGTCCTCGGATCCTGTAACTATCCTTGATACCGCAACCTAAACCAAAAGTCCACAGCAAAAGCTGGAGCCCACGAAGCCCTGAGCCCTAGCTCATCATTTTCTCTCCGAAATACCTGCCCCCAACATCAGAACTCCACCAAAAGACGGATCGACATCCCCAAACAACAAACCTCCACCCTCACAGGAAAAGCAGAGCCACAGAGCCGAGACGCGCGCCTGGGAAGCGCTCCTTCCCTCGGTGCGTGCGGGGCTGCGAGTGGCCGCCCAGGCGTGCGACCAAAGAGAGGTCCAAGTTGAACTTCTCCACCAGCCAGTCCTAAGAAAAGCGAAGAATCAGGGTGGAGCTTTGGGGCACATGGCCTGGGGCTTGTGGTAGTTTTGGTTCAAATTCTGCATCTACCAGCTAGGGGATGAGGATGCTCGTCTTCCGCGTTGTTTAAGTGTTCCAGCTTCCAGGTTTAGGGCTTTAAGACTTTGGGACTCTAGGGTTTAAGGGGTTTGGCCTCAAAGACTGCCTGCCGTGCGCAAGCAAGCAAAAGGGCCCTGCAGCCGTGCAGCCAGTGGGTGCCAGACTCAGGATTGTAAAGATTCATAAAACAGCCGATTTGCCCTTTCTGGGACTCTGTCAACAGCGCCTTAGCACGAACTCACTGGACACTGAATCCAAACTCCGATATCATACCGGAAAGCCTAAAGTGCTAGACTGTGGCAAGCTGCCACGTCGTCCGCGCTGTTCACGCACAAGAGCCTCAGAGCAGGCTTGGGTGTTTCTACGGTTAGTCGGTTAGTCCATGAAAGGCTTTGGGATGCTTCAGGGGCTTTGTTGCTTTAGAGTCTTGGGTCTCTCGTGTTTTCGGGCGAGGGTGGAGGGATTAGAGTTCAGGGGTGGTGGTTATTCTGGTTGCCCGGATTGTCTGGCTTGGGTAAGATCTTCAGGCCGATGCGCAAAGCCCCGTAATTACGGACCCCTTAGGCTTACGGTGTAAGGATTTTCCCCTGAGGCTTCTTCCAAAAAACCCAACCGGACCTGAAACAAGGCTGAAGCACCAAGGCTGATTAAACTGCGGCAAGCCCAGGCAACAAGGCTCACAAAAAAAAAAACTCGCAGTATCTGCGGTAACGCTGGCAATGACAATTGACATAATGACCGACAGGCTCATGGAAGTTTCAGGAAATTACGGATTCCCACCTGAGCCCTGAACAGGAGGATCTTCATGTACCAGGGCCCCTGAACACACCAACCTAACACAAGTCCGATAGAAGGGCCGTCGGAACCTGCAGCTGGGCACCCAGCTTAGCCAGCTCGGGTTTTTTTGCGCCGCCCTTCAGGGTGTCCTCAGGAAGCAACCCTTGCAACGTAACTTTTTGATAACTCCAAGTCCCTGATTTCGAGGCTCTCATCTTAAGCATCCCTACTTTGCTTTCAATGAGGAGCATTCCTCGACTCAGGGACATATCGAGGTCCCAGGGTGTCACGACGGCTTTCTGGTGTGTTATCACTGGGTGCGCTCTAAGAGTTCTTCATGGGCCTCGACTTCAACTCTTCACTCAGGAAGTATATAACCTAAATGGCCTCATAGTAATTCGAACAAGGTTTTTGGTGGTATACTATAGTATCACTCAGTATCACTATACAAGGACTACAAGGAGGCACCCTTGTTCTAAACATTCCGCAAAACTACAGGTGCACTCCGGAACCCTATGAAGCCCAGACACACTAAAGCTAAAGCTCTTTGGCCAGGCTAAACTCCTAGATACACCCGACACTAACCGGCCTGATTTGGGGTGAAAACAGGGGTTCCCTTTCCTCTCCGAGATCCTCTTTGCCCTCCCCGGTGTAAAGGGGCTTTCCAAGGCCCTCACGACCAAAGTGTCGACCATGGGGAGTGGGGTCCACGCTTGGCCCAAAAAACTATAATTTTGTCGGATTCAAGCCGACGACGCGAAGCATTTACAATGAGACATTCAACAGGGTTTCATAGGGCATGCAGCTCAACAATTGAGAAGAACTTCTCGAATCAGCCACGACTAAACGAAAACAAAGATGTTGCCTGTGTGAAGATATCCGCGTTGTCAGGAATGCCTTTGGCTTTCTGGGTCTTCGTGCCTTGCGCTCGAGGTCTTGAGGCGTCGGGATCAGGAATTGGTGAGTGTTGGCCGATAGGGTTGGGGCTTTTGGGGGTTTGTTTTTTTGGGGCTTGCGGTTTGGGGCCTATCACAAGGACTCGGGCCTGCGAGGCTATGGCACCGAGCGTAGGCTCATACTGCTGATGGACAAAGACCTGCAACTTCAGTGTCCAAGCTGCGAGAAACAGGGCACATTCTGTTTGAGTAATACCGTAGATTAGTGGGCTTCGTGCTGTGCACACTTCGGGGTGAAGTTGTCGACTCTCGTGCCTCTAAGTGTAGGGCTCAGGAAGAAGAGCGGCATGCTGACATCGTTGCAGCCCACTCCGTTTTGTCCTGATTAAATTCAAGTAGAGCCCCATGCTAAACCACAGCCGTCACTAGGAGACAAAAAGAGTAGATAAGCCCGAATCACAGAACCCCAAATGCCAAAGCCCAAACGACTCAGATCTCCGAAAGAGCCGCCACCACCACAACAACAACAACAACGGCAACGGATAGAACTTCAGTCTAAGACATACAAGAAGCCAGAGAAGAAGCCTGCCGGCCTGCACCGTTGATGCCTGAGGTTGCCTTGGTGCTATTGCCGCCGCAAAATGACGACTTGTCCTCGGCGCAAGTCTCAAGGCGGTGAATCGGCACGAGGATGAAATTCTGAGAGACTTTCAAGCCGGTGGTACAGGTTTGGTATTGCAGGTTCAGATTCTGGTGCTGAAGGGCGCATCATTCCCTCCACCGAGGCCCGAAGCTCCAGACACCAAGCCCCCCGAACCGGACTTAGGGACTTAGGTGGACCCTTCGCCCTCTCTTGACTTAAGGTCCAGACAATGTTCAGCAGTTTAGGGTAGGCTTCTGATTTTTTGGGTTTGTTTGCGGAACCTTCAGCCTGATCAGGACGATCTGAGGGATTCAGGGCTGAAGGCGGTGTGTGGGGTCCATATGGTGTTGTAGTGGTTTAGGGTTTTCGCTCCTTAGTGTTGGATTTGGGAGCTGGAATCCGGATGCCCCCAGTTGGGTTTCACAGTTCGGGTACACGAAAGAATAGCCTTCCTGACTCTGCTGGCCCCTTCGATACAGAAAAACCAAAAAGCAGGACAGGGCCCCGGCCAGGAGGACGACACGGCCTCCGTGCTCGACAACGGTGTTGGCAGCGGACATTCCTGCTAGGAATCTTTGTAAGGCCCTTCCAGTAAGGGTATAGCTTATAAGGAGTTTATAAGGGTATAGGGAGGGTGGTGTAACAGGAGCCATAGGGCTGTTAAGGCAGTTACAAGGTGCTGAAGGATCAAGCAAGGCTTTTATTTCATAACAAACGGCTTCATGGAGGTGTGTAAGAGGTTTAATATTGACGGTTGACGGCTTGCGCTCCTGTTTGGGGTCCCCTGAAGACTTTATGAATCTGTACTTCTTTGGATGCTACGAAGACTGGTCAAAGTCGAAGTTGAAGCGGCCAGAACCGTGAAAGAAAAATCATAAACGTCTTTGCCACTGATTCCTTACACAATTCCTGGCAGAGCCCTGGTAGAAATACCAACAAGTGCAGAACCACGGTGGAACCCTCCATGCATCCCTGTAAAACCGCGTTTGTGGAACCCTGATACAAGCCCTTATGCAATCGTGGTTTCGTTCGCATTGTTTCAGATTTTGAATAGGATACTGCAAGAACAGCCTCAAAAAAACTTTCTCCTGCAACAATCATGCCCAAGAAAAAGTCAAACAGTCTTAACAAAGGCCCTGTAGCACGAACACCCTCCCCCCCCCCTCCCCAACACAGAAAAGGACTCCTAACATCGGAAAGCTCACACTATCTGGGTGCTTGTACTGGGTTCCGAGGAACCTGCCTGAGGTTACTTGTTGCAAATAATACTTATGTTCCCAAGTCACTTTCTGAATCTTTCTTCACGGCCAAAATGCAGAGAAGATGCCTTTGTCAAATAGCAAAACACGACTAGTAGACAGTGCACTGCTCCCGACCGCAACTCCTACCCTGTAAACCTGACCCAAAGCACAAGAGTCACGAAGCACAAAAAGCCCAACACTGCCTCCCAATCCGCCACCCACGACGATGGCTTGGTTGGTCGGAAAGGAACACGCCATCTTGGCAACAAAACCTTTGAGGGCATAAAGGAGACCGTTTTGGCTTGGAGATGTTTCTGGTATCTTGGGTTTCACGTTCCCTTCGAGTTCCTGCATCAGGGTAAAACGTGGTGAGGGTGAGGGAGTGTCGTGCTTGCACCGGAAGCTTTCCAAGTTTGGGCATGCTTTGTCACGGGTATCGATCTCGAATGCTTGAAGGATGCTTGAACGGATGTGCAGGCAACAATGTCCTCAGAGGAACCGTGCATGGCTTCAGGGGCAAGGATTTCAGGGCTTACCGTACTGACCGTACTGCGTACGAGGATCTACGACGTAAAACGAATAAATGTGGATAAACATGTACATGTTAACAGGTAGGTGTATATGTAGATACATATATTATGATCTTGTTTTTCATTGTCTATGTACATATGTACCTACAGACTGAGATAAAAAAAGATATAGAGACTGAGATGAAAATAGAGGCAGAGGTGGGGTGGAGGTGCTGGTGTAGAGAGGTAGTATAGTAGAGCAGTAGATAGAGATACATATTCAGAGAGATCGATAGATAGGCAAGACGTTGAGTGACCGAAATCTTTCACTGAGGGATCAAGAGAGTTGAGCTCGGTTTCCGCTTAGACAATGCATGTAGCCCAGCCAGAATCCACCAAGCAAAGAACCCCTCATCACCTCCATCACAAACCCCCAGAACCCTGGAATCTTGAACAGCTTAGGCCACCGAGGCACTGCCGGACGTAGCAGGGTGTTGGA
The DNA here is from genome assembly GCA_905221615.1 of Symbiodinium sp. CCMP2592. Taxonomy (NCBI): domain Eukaryota; class Dinophyceae; order Suessiales; family Symbiodiniaceae; genus Symbiodinium; species Symbiodinium sp. CCMP2592. The sequence goes on along the minus strand of CAJNDT010004357.1, from coordinate 254,275 downwards.
AACGTTGCTCGCCTTAGGTTCACACAGCTCCCATTCCCGGTGTGAACCACCATCGGAAGACAATCGCTTAATGGCTCATGCCGGAGCCCTGTACCACTAACCCGAAACCTGCACCAACGACAACGCAAATCCAGAAACCACCGAAAGCTACCCCCCCCCCCCCAGACAACACACACAAACTTCCCGAAAGCCACTCCCTCAAACACCTGAACAACAAACCCCACAAGAGACTAATTAACGAAACACAACAGTGGTCATCCGTCAAAGCTTGGGTTCCACTGCCACTGAATCTACGCAAAGTCCGAAGTCTTCAAGACTCTCGATTGAAACATTGAGGGCTGAGGTCCTGGGTACACGCAGTACAAGAATAAGCTTGATAAGGCCTTTCGGTTTTCTGGCAGACAGGGATTTTGAAGCGTTCAGACTTGAGTTGTGGTTTGCAGTTTAAACCTTGTACGAGACATGTATTCAGTATTAAGGGGTTCCTAATACCTGTCGAGGCTCCCATATGAATGTTGGATATGACAGTTGCCACTGCCGCTACGGCTATCATGTCCGTTACCGACACAATTGCCAAGCTTTGCAGGAATTCAGCGTGTTGCCTTGATGGGGGCCGGGTAATGAAAACTGGAGTATGTCACGGAGGATGCACACACTTACTTGGGCCCTTAGTTTGGACGTGTGGGATTCGGTCTTCGTGTTCCTGATGATATTGTGGCTTTGGGGTTGTAGCCTCGATACCGTGAACGGTCGGAGAATCGCAAGACCCTGAGCTGCGGAATCCTGCGCCAAGGCTTTACGGGACTTAGTCACTGCCGACTTGCTGGCAAGCTGCACTTTGTGCCCTGAGCGCTCACACCCGGCTACTCTTGAAAAAATACTGCGGACGGAAAACCGTGAAGGCAAAACCCATTTTCCGCACCGTTTAGGATAGAGCGCTGAGGGTGCCGAGCTTAAGGAGCTTGAGTTTTCAAATCATGTCAAGCAGGTAAGTGTCGCAAAAAGTGGCACTGGCTCTGTTGATCGCACGGCAGATGCATATGTAATATTACGTAATTATGAAAGAGAGGCGTCCTTCAGAACAGGCGACATCCGATGTCTAGCAGAGCGTTGTCCGTACGGCATGAGCCAGGTCGAGCCACCCACCCCCCGGCCAACCCCCCCACCCACCCACGTGCGGGAAACGAGCTTTGTCCGGTTCCTGTTACATGCGGCTGTCGCTCCTACAGGGGCATCTAGAATCTAGAAGTATACAGCTGCAGAAAACTAATCCCATTCTGGAGCTGGAAGTGAAGTGGTCTGTCGCAAAATCTTGTACGTTCCGATATAATTTAATGATATAAGGCTTACGTAGAACTTAGGGTTTAAGGTCTTAGGAGCCATGGTTTAAGGGCATCAAGGCTTTCGTGATTTGGAGCTGCGGGTATCGGCACCACTGCGCCCAAACTCTTGCTTTTGCACTTCGCTCTCGCAATCAATCGAGGCACTTATCGCCGCACGATTCGTGCACAGCTGTGCGCGGTGTCTGAAACAGTCCCTGTACGGAGGGGCCATCCAAACTCAGACAGCTAAGCCGGTGCACGAAGAACCTGAACCTGGCCTGGCCAAACTTTACACCTCAAACCCCGAACTCAAAGCTACAGGTCCCGGAAGCAGACAGCCTGCTCGAAGCTCCGCAACCGCGCCCCTTTTATGGTGTCATCGCGGGGTTCTGCGGGACCGGCAAACAAATATTTGAGTCGAAACTGTCCTTCTTAAAAAAAGATTGTGCCCCCCAATTTGGCGGGCACGGAATGGGCAACTTCCCACTTAGACCCGCAGAGGCGCAGCGACTCTCATCCCACTCTCAAGAAGAAGCCCCAGGCTGAGCACTTGCCCCTGGAATCTGCAGGAAAGTCATTAACTTGGGTGCCAAAGCTTGGCTGAGCGCTCAAGGTTCCAGCTTTCTGAAGTCACGTAGTGCGTCCAGGCCGGCGCCATTGACCTAAACGGACATGTGAAGGCTCACACGGTATGAGGCAGACATGGCAAAAGCAAGAGACGCAAGCGCTCGGAGGGTCTTGATGCAAGTACTCATAGCCGGATCCCACGACCCCAGCCCGTTGATCCCTGTCCAAAACATCTGTGAAGGTTCAGGAAAAGATGGCCCAATTGCAAGCTTTGTGCACAATTTTCATATGGGTAGATCTACTTTTCATTGGGTACTCAGCACAGTTGAAACCAGGCCAGAGGTTCCCTGAACATCCCTTGAAAAAGAAACTTTTAGCTTGAACAAGCCCGCATTCTGCAACCTCAGAGATTGACTCAAGAATCCGCTCACCGAGCCGTCGCAAGAACAAGTTTCAGCTACGTCAACGTACACTACGAAAGCAGCGAAAAGCCCCAAAAAAACAACTCTCTCCAAGAACAACGGATGCAGAAAAGAGATTTTCGTGTAATTTGTTCAAGAGGGTGACTACCCCTCCAAGTTCAGATGCGAAACAAGAACCCAAGATTTGTTGAGAAGTCGAAAACTTTCTACACGACAACCCAACCATGTCCTGACCCGACCGGCCCTACCCCTTTCTTGGGGCCAGGAGGCCCCTTCACTCCACTCTGCCCGGGATCTGGATACTCGACTCGTATCCTTGCTGCAGGCTTCGGTTTTGGGGTTCGGGTTTGGACTTTCGGTTTCAGGTTTCACTGTTTGGCGTTGCAGTCTTTTCCACCAGATTCTACGATATTTGCGTGCTTCCAACGGCTGGTACATCATTTAGAAACCACTGTGTGTTCTGCACCACACACTGCCACCCATGCAGCTCATCCCTACGTTCCGCGACATATACAACTGCTGCTGATGATGATGATGATGGTGGTGATGGTGATGTTTCTGGTTGATCCACGACTTTGGGTGTTTGAGGGTTGGGGTTTGGCTATGATCTCGCGCTTGGGTTTCCGGGTTGAGAATGTAGGATTGCCATCAAGGCTGCCTTGCTTGGGTGTCTGGCGCTTGAAGCTGTAGGGGATATTGTCGATTTGTTGCCGGGAGGCCCCCAAAGGGCTTGGTGGCCATAACGTAGAGCGGGAAGGAGATGTAGACAAGGCCCATGACGATCCTGGAAGTGGAGCTTGACATACGGGGCGTTCAGTACATAGACTCAGGTGGTTGGCAAGGGTTTATGACGGTTAGTGTGTTTCGACAACCAGGCTCCCTTTTGCTGGGCTATATTGGGGAACCTTGTTTTCTGAATCTCTTGATTCGGAGTTGACGGGCTTCGGGTGCAGGCTCTTCGCGTCGGAGTTGGGGGGTGCTAGAGTTCGTTTGCTGAGCCTCCAGATTGGACTCCGGAAGCCAACGGCGGTATCTGACATTTATTCACGGAGACTCCGGTTATGTGTTTCGCAGTAGTGCTGAACAGTGCATATCACCCGGACTGCAACATCGCAGATTCGCGACTACTGTAGAGGCTAGTGTGACGGAAAAGACCCCATCGTACAATCATGGAGCTGGACATGAAAATTGGATTGGACGTATCTTTAAATTAGACGTTGGTTTCTTGGTTTGGATTGCAGCTCTCGACAAGACATGTGCTGTTTTCTTGGGCAAGAGAAAACCAAACTCCACAACCCCTTCATGACAAAGGAAGGCAGGCACGCTCCAAAATATGGCGACGGCGAGGACGCGATGAATACTGTACCTACAAAGACTGGAAACTGGAACCTGGCAACAGGCAAGCAGGCACGTGCAGAGCAAATACCACAAACGAACCCCAACCCTCAGCATCCCTCATCGAAGCCGCAACCTCAACGCAACCTCTTGCAAGAAGCAGGGTTCTCTAGGGCTTCGGGCCTTTAGTGTCTAGGTGTGGAAACGATTAGATTTTGCGGGGACTCAAAATCTTACCTCGCACCACACACAAACTGCAATAGCCATCATGCAATATCCATAATATAACGAATCATAATACAACACAGGAAGCCCGGGACCCCAAGCAGACAAAGATATAACAGCCTACTGAACCTAAAACTCATAAAACCACACTCCGGCTGAGCTCGTCGCCATAAGGATGCAGGGCATGCACTGCAAGCTCAACTATTTTCCTGGCTCCAATTACATTTTCTCGTGCAAGCTGGACCTCGGAAGTCAAACTGCCGTCAGCGGCAAGGCCAACCTCAAGCACTTTAACATGACTGTGGCGGTAGGCCGGGTCATCTCGCAACACTTCATCCTTTCAACCACAAGGGCCACCCTCGCAAGCTCAGCACGCGTAAATGTATAACTTGCTTCGGCAATTGTCACGCCCAACGCATAGATGTCAGCTTTGTGCCCATCATATCCTCGGCTACCATAAGCCTCAGGTGGCCAATAAAAAACAGTACCTGGCTTGTTACGCATGCAAGGATCATACGCACTGCAAGTTTCGAAATCTGCTAGGACATAGGTCGTTTGGAAGCGGAGGATGTTACCGGGCTTCACGTCCAAATGGCACAATGCCTGACTTCGCATGTATGACAAAGCTGACAGCATGCTAGCAGCTAAAAGCCGCACACTTGAATACGAGATCAGCCCGCTTTGGATACACGAGGACAAATCCGCCCCGCACATGGGCAACACCAGGAGCCCCAAGTACTCGTTGCAGACGGAGGCGATTGGCTGGATGATGTTCGGATGATGCAGCTTCTTCAGGACAGTGTACTCAGCGGCCAATGTCCGAATTTCTTCGGGACTTCGCTTTTTCAAGGCCTTCACGGCAACGGCGCGGCCTTTGAATCGACCTTCGTGGATTTAGAGGTGGCACCCTCCCCAACGACTTTTCCCATGGAAAGTTTGCTGATGGTCGGACATTCTCGTTTTTGAGTGGCAGCAGCCGGAGATCGATGCTGTCGCCAACTGAAGGTGCTCCACATGTAGCGCGGCCCAGGTTGCCCCTCTTGAAGGCAGCGGCCGTGCCACGGATTGAGACAAATCATAACAGCGAAAGCCACGAGAAAGCAAATCGCGGGCAGCCCGACGTCAAGCGGAACGGCGGCAAGAATGCTGCTGGCACCAGTTGATTCCAACTCCTTGACCAGCTGAGACATGTCCATGGTGCGAGCTCTGCGCAGGCACAAGGCAGCTGCGCCAAAAGTAACTTCACACCAACAAAGACCGAAGCAATGCTGCGGATCGAAATGAACATTGAAGGCTAGAAGGAAGGCCGCCAAGAGCACGTCAAAAATCGGGAAGTACAAGGCAAGCGGGTCCACCTGAACAGTGGCCAGCATTTGGCACTGGCCACTGGCATGGCATTCCACTCGCAAAGGCCCGTTTGCGGGCGCTGAGAAATACGACCCACCGAAAAGGATCAGGATGTAGGTTGCCAGCAGCAAGCATAGCAACGGCACCGATTGGCTAACCACTTTGAGCATCCAGCCTGCCATGATCTTGGCTGGTAGCAAGCCAACTGTAGAGGCCGTTGCTTCAACACACTACGGACTCAAGAAATGTTATTGCTCCGACCCGGCTCACTCGCTTGACACTCAGACTTTCGCTTTATGGCTAGCTTCAACTGTTCCCATGCTTTGCATTTCATGCGCACGCCTGCTGGAGCAAGGCTTGAGCCCCTGTTCTGGCTAGCACCTGGCCCACATCTCTACGTTGTTCAGAGCTCTCCACTTCCAGGCAGGGCGCAGGCCTCCGGGCCAATCTAAACTTCGGGTTCAAGGTTTAGGCCCGAAGAAGCAGCAAAACACTCAGCCAGCCGAAAATTTTGCATTGGCAATTCGAGACCAGATTTAATTTAGAACAACCAACTAAGGAATTCGGGGTGTTGAGGGTTTATTAGCACACCTGCGTGATCTTCGCCCCATCAAAGTTCATTCAGACCTCTGCTTCCAAGCCACATGATGCCATAGCCGATGAGCTCCACTCGCCAGATGTGGCCACGAGGGATTCCAAGCACGGGCGTCACCTGCACAGTCGCATCTGGAACAGGGCTGTTGGAGGTCTAACATAGACATATGGGCTGAGTATTTGTTTGGGGGGGGTTGGGGTTGAAACTTTGAGGTTCAGGCTTGGGCGTTGATGCTTCAGCACGCAGGCTTATATAAATTTCAGAGTTCGGCCCTGAACCCGCGATTCACATTCCAAGCCACGCGATCAAAGCAAAGACAAGGCCTTCTTCCAGCCGACGCAGGCGTGATACATGAAGATGAAGACGGAGAAGATGTAGAAAAATGACCACCTCGGTACATTTCGAAAGCGGCTCCTTCATATTTGCCCGGGCGATGTTGTGACGAGACACCAAGTGAGGTTTGCAGTGGGACTCAGAGCGAATTCAGTGAGCTTCGTCTTGCAGTGTTTGGAAAGTTCCAGAGACGCGGCATTCGTTTGCATCGCCATCTCACCGGAAGCAGGGGTTCACGGGGGTTCACAGATCTGATAAACTCACAGACCTGAGCCATGAACCCGGACAAGGAGCTCTACGCCTGGAATCTGAAAGGATAACTCTTCAACCCAAGGCCTTTTAAAGAAGCCTTGCACCAGGCGTGTCAATGATGGTTGTGCACATTATACTTTTCATTATAGGGATGGAAAGAAATACTATTGCCTTCTATCCCACCCCTTTATAACTTACTTCAGAGACTGGGCATAGATGAAAGGGCAAGCACACCACACTAAGCCTGCAATCTTGGGATCCAACAGCATTACCACTGATTCGGGGTGCTCATCGGTGAAGCGCCAAAAGACCAGGCACTGTGGTGCAACACAAGTTTGGGGTTAGTGGCTTGGGCGTTTGGGGCTGGGGGTCTAGAGTACTCGATGGTCCAGAGTGTGCGGCTCAGGGCGTTGTTGGCCTGGGGGAATGGCGTGAACCATCCTGAACCCATAACCGTACTAGCCCCCATGAAGTCGAAACTGTCTATGGTTAGAGGGCACGAAGAAGACGACCCCAAGCAGCCTTCTGCATAACCACAACAATGAACCTACTGATCAGCTTATCAAATCCCATGAACCCATTACAACGATGCATAGAACGTGCTAAATCCCTGCAAGACCACAACCCACGTAGCTACTTGCAAGGGCAGGCAACACCTGCCGCCATAGGGATCAATGTCAACGCCTCGAAAAATCCTCCAACCCTGTGAAACCCGGGAGAACCCTTGCTACATCAAACTGGTCTACAGCCTTCAGAACGCGATGCAAAGCAAAACAGACAGCTAGGACAAACTTGACCGTGAGGCACCGGCAAACCACCCAAACCCCCGTCCATGAAATCCTTTTGCAGAACCCCTCCTGGTACGGTTTCGTCCGGGCGGCAACGGGTTCTTGAAGATCTGGAACTCCAAGGCCTCAGTGCTCTGCCGGACTTTGAGGACCCAAGAAAGTGTTTTTTTAGGATCGGCGTTTCGGGTTCAGGGTGGAGGGGTTCGCCCTGAGTTGGGTTTACAGCTCTGGGATTTAAGGTTGGGCGTTTAGGGCTTAGGGTCTCGGGGCACTCCTTTGGGGCGAGGTGGCGACACGGACGCAATGCAGGGGCGCAAACCACAGGCAACAAACTTCAAACAGAACAGGAGACTACTTGTACTGCGATTACAGGCACCAGCAATGTCCATATGAAAAGATACCTGGCAGTGATCGGCTCCGGTCTTCCACTAAGAAGGCACCCCTCAACCCGAAAGAAGCAGCCCTATCAGATAAGAAACTTTGGAGACCCCTTAGTAAGGTACCCTCTTCTTAGAACGGCAGGCTCTGTCTGCTGTCTTCCCAAGCAAACTTTCTGTGTCTGTGCTTGCGAGTGGGGGACTGTTTAGGCTTTTCGATCCCTGGCAGGCACGAACACTCGCCGCTGAACCCAAACCATCCTGAACATCCCTGAACCGCACCATCCCTGTACAGACACTGTCTTGGGACTTCTACAATGAAAAAAGGCCACTGCAAAAAAGCGTCTAGGGCTTATGGGGCTCAGGTTTGCAAGGATTAACTTCTTGGTTAAAGGGCGTTTGGAGGATCAGGAGTTATTAGGCGATTCGGGCTTATAGGGTCACCCTACCGCTGGAAGCCGTCCAAAATCATATTTATAGCTAAGGCCCGGGCGTAGATGTCGCGCACCCCGACCTTCTCCACGCTGGCGTCGGAGGTCCAGAAGAGGTTCAGGGAGGAGATGCCCCAGAAGTTGATGAGGTACGGAGGCGGCCGGATGTAGTAGGGGCCGAACTGGTCGGTGTCGCCGAAGCGGAACTGGAAGAGGTGGATGGTCATGAAGGTCAGGAGCATCAAGCCGGAGATGGCCAGGTTCAGGACGTTGATGCCCTGGCTCTGCACCAAAGCGAGCTTCATGTCCCATGTTCGCTTCAAGCCCACGAAGACGTGGAGCAGCACCGACAGGAGGATGTACTCCTCGACGATGTTGGCTGGCAGGCCAAAGCCCGTCCAGTAGAGGCGCACGTAGAAGTAGCCGTAGCCGTTGAAGTCATCAGGACCTGTCTTCTTCCAACAGCCATCATCAAGCATCAACGCTGAACCTACAGCGACAGCTACGATACCCGGCCTTTGAAGACGTGGAGGTTACCCACCGCGTGGATGACGATGAAGAGAATCAGCAAGATGGCGCTTCGGGTCAGACCCAAGCGGTCGTTGGAGATCTTGATGTTCTTTGCAGAGAAGATGGTGGCGCACACTTCCTAAGTTGGGGCACTGGTAGTACAATACTGTCCTGTCTTCAATGCTTCAGGTGAGCAGATTTCACACCAACGCAGCTGTGGTACGTACAGCACCGAGAGCAGCAGGAACCAAGTGGCGTTGAAATAGGACTTGACGTTGATCAGGAGGACACCTGCCAAACAGGCAAAGAGCGCAACATCCACGGACAGCCCAACGATCACTCCATCAGGAGCAGCCGTGCCTGGGTTCTCGTCGAGGTCCACGCGCCAGTTGGGTGCCCCGTCCAGGTGACCCCAAGCTGCGTGGTTGCCGAGCTTGCTGCCGGTGTCCTTCCTGAAATGAGAACTGAAGGGGAGTTGAATTTCGGCTTGTAGGTTTGAGGGTTCAGGAAGTTTAGGGGCCTTCCGCGGTCCTGATGGGCCCACCGCCGCCCGCCTTGGGCGCGGCGCTGGCGGCAGCTGCCACGCCGGAGCCGACTGCACCGATCACAGAGTCAGGGGCGTACTTGCCGATGACATCCGGGGGATGGATCCTCAGCAAACGGAAACAGACAATCCCACAAATTGGCTTCCGCACCTTGTCGACACTCGATTTCATAGCCGAGGGGCATGTTGAACTCCTCTGTGGCATCCTTTCCGGCGAAGGTGAGGATGGCAAGCTCGCCACCGGGGTGCTCCGACAAGAAGCTGGTGACGTCCAGCACCTGACCGTCGACCACCACCCAGCAGTCCGTCTTGGTGTTGTGCTTGGCCACCTCGGTCATGGGGATGCCTCCACCGCCGCCGCCACCTCCACCGGCAGCAGCAACTGCGCCACCCCCGCCGCCACCACCACCGATCATACCAATGACGGAGTCAGGAGCATACTTGCCAATCACATCCGGAGGATGGATCCTTCAAACAAATTTCATGGACCATGATGAGAATGATGATTATGCGAGTACAGTTAGGCACCAAATCTGCAGCTGCATCCAAGCGTCATGTTGAACTCCTCTGTGGCATCCTTTCCGGCGAAGGTGAGGATGGCCAGCTCGCCACCGGGGTGCTCCGACAAGAAGCTGGTGACGTCCAGGACCTGACCATCGACCACCACCCAGCAGTCCGTCTTGGTGTTGTGCTTAGCAACGTCTGCAAGGGTCATGCCACCGCCACCACCACCGCCAGCCGCGGGTGCAGCTGCAGCGGCCGCCGGTGCGGCAGAGTTCATCTTGTCCTCGTAGGAGCCGCCAGCCAGCTTGGAACTCTGCACCGCGCCTGACAGCCCTCCGCCGGTGATCTGCATCAGGTCCACATCCTTCATGTCGGCGCCCAGCATGTACTTGGCAGCTGCCTTGCCCGCCACGCGGCCGAACACCACGCAGTCCAGCAGGGAGTTTCCTCCCAAGCGATTGTTGCCGTGCACGCCGCCCGCCACCTCGCCGGCAGCGTACAAGCCCGGCACTGGCTTGTTGTTGGAGCCGATGCATGCGGAGTCGGTGTCAATGAGGAGGCCGCCCATGCAGTAGTGGATCACGGGCGTGATGATGGCAACGTAGAAGGGCTCGTTCTTCACGGCGTCGCCAGGGATGATGTTGTGGAAGAACTTCTTGCCGCTGCCCGTCTTGCCACTGGCCTGGCACGGTTTTAAGTGCGGTCTAGAGTCCGGTCTAGCACTACTCTCAGCTGAAAGTGTGATGCCGGGCCTCGTCCCAGCACTTGCCAGACGGATAGGCGGGGAAGGGGCCGTCGTTTGGGTGCGTCTCTGTCTTCTTGGCTGCCTGGAAGTGGTCCTCGTGGGCCTTCTCGATCACGGACAGGGAGACGCCCATGTCCTTCGCCAAGTCTGCACCGCTGCTATAGTACTTCATGACCTTGAGCTGCCACGCAAGCATGCTCGAGAATTTCAGCGCAAGGTTTACCCGACTGAGCTCCCCACGCCACGCCCAGTGTAGTGCCTCGGATGCTGCACCGCCAGGTCTCGAATACGGATCAGTCGGCGATGTGGACACGGTTTGCTCAGTACGCGGCTTGCAGTGCCAGATGATCTCATCGGAGGCTGCCTTGTTGAGGCAGAGCCTGTCCAAAAGAAAACACAAGCAGGGACAGGAGAAAGAGAGAGGACGGATGAAGAAAATGTGTGAGCGAGCGATTTCGCACAAAGCCGGGGTTGCAACGCACCTGAATGGCGGCTTGCTCTTCCACATCTCGCCTGTGACGTAGTCGCGGCCTGGTTTTGCAAAGAAACCCGGAGAAGACACTCCGCCGGACTCTCATGGACTCTGACGCTCTGCGTAAGGCCCCTGCGACCCAGCTCGTTGCAGAAGCGCTGGCCCTCGGCATTCAGGATGATGCCGCCCACGCCGCGGAGGGCCTGCAAGAAGGCGTTGGGGCTTTGAGCTTCTTCAGTGTAAGGTGTAGGTTGAGAGAGCCGAGCGGAATGCCGAGTCTGTAGAACGACGCATGCGCGACCTCGGCGGCGAGGAACTTGATCTTGGCATCGGCGTCGTCCGGCTTCACGAGGCCGGTGGGGTGGACCTGCACCCACTCCAGGTCGATGGTCTTCGCGCCGATCTCCTGACAGGAACGGGCTCTCCAACGCCGCGGGCTACTGGCGACAAGACAGGGTGCAGCAACTGCATGATGGTGGGATGGAGGGCGGCGCCTCGCCCATCTTGATGCCATCGCCCGTGCAGTGCTCGCCGTTGGTGGTGGGCAGGTGCAGAAGGTCGGGGCGGTACTTGGCCAGCAGGGAGTTCTGGGTGAAGTCCGCGCCGAAGCCACCTGCAGCATAAATCACCGAGAGTGCAAGTTGATGCCGAGGCAACTAGACTCGCATGCGATTCATGCAAGTCTTGCGCCCCTGCCTGACGCCAGGATCACGGGGCCGAACTCCTGGAAGTTCTGGCCGCCCTTCTCGTAGACGCAGCCCACGCATGCGTTCTTGTCCGTCACGAGCTTGAAGACCTTGGCCTTCGTGATGATGCGCGCCAGGTCCGTCTTCTCCGCAACCTGCCAAGAGCCCAGGACGGATCCCCCCAAGCCCCCAAAGCTCCGACCTTCTCCAACATCTGGATCAAGGCATACGTGATGGTCATGCCTGAGCTTTGTAGCACATCTCCGGGTTTGGGCTGCAGGGTCGGAGGTTTCCCGAACCCAAGACCTGTGCAGAATCCGAAACTGCAAAACTAATGACCTAATTCAAGGTCCGGTGTCAAAGAGCGAGGGGGGGAAGGATGCAAATCATTTAGGGCTACAGGTTTGGCACCTGTGGGAATCTACGGGTTACGAACTCAGCCTCAACTTTGATTCCCGAACCCTCATCCCTAAACCAATTTGATTCATTCAGGGCTGAGAGAACTGGCCTAGGGTTGGAGGGTCTACGTTTAGGGGACGAGGGTCTAGATTCAGTGGGTTGGTCTCGTCTAGACCAACTAATGGCATATGGCTTATGATGTAGGATTCCAGCTCAGGGTCTGGGGGCCGGGTGTGAGATTTTCGACGTCATGCAGGGCCGTCTGATTCCCGGAGGACTACCTTTCTAGATCTGATATATGCGGTGTAGGGCAACTGGGAGATTTACATGGGCCTCAGAGGGGGGTCGGGTGCGTGCGCAAGCTGGGCACACACGGTTTAGGGTTCGGGATTTCGGGTGTCGTGTGTGTTCAGCCTTAACTCCAACCCGGAAAGCGGCTTCACCTCTCGTGCGGCCCTAGTGCCCGTGATCTCTCTCAAACCGAAGCACTAAAGCTGCAAATGACTCAGCAAAATGTACTGGCAACCGACAGTGACTAAGTAAGACTACAAAGCTTCGAGAACCGTGCGCCCACATGCACAGGCACTGACCCTGAGTTGATCCAGCTAGCAATCACTGTTCAAGCATTGTAGAAAGCCCTGCAGCCGAAACCAACGTGAAACTTCCGAAATTTTCCGTCCTAGCACTGGACCTGCATTCAGCCGTGAAGTCCATGCCCTGCATGGGATCTGAAGGCAGAAATCCCTCAACCCCGACGATACCAAAATGAAGCCCTCAGTCTCGAAACCCTGTTGCCTGGCCAGCCTGGCCCTTATCCTGCAAGCCCTTCGTCTATCAGTCTATAAAACTCCTCCTCAACTCCTCAGCCTCCAAGCCCGGCCCAGCCCTCGAGAGTCCCAGCAAAGAAGCCTGAGGATTGAGGTCCTCAGGTCCTCTATGGATCATTCAAAGTACTGAATGGCGGGGTTTCACTAGGAATTCTTCAGGAGGCCTAAACACGTCAAACTCCAGAGCCCAGGTGCCCGGGAAGCGCTCCTTTCCTCGGTGCGTCCGTGGCTGCGAGTGGCCGCCCAAACCTGGGAAGACGGAAGAGTCTGCAGAAACAGGACCATAAACACTGAGCTTGCAATTTTCCGGGGTTCGAGTTTCAATCGGCAACCCACAGCCAGAAAGCCTTCAGATTCAAAACCCTCGAGTCCATCCATTCTCCAAGCTGGACCGACACATCCTCACAGACACGCCTCGCCAGATCCCGAACGAAGCTCTCAAGAGTGCTTTCCGACACATCCGTCTCATCTTGGCCCTTGCCCAAATAGGCTTGGGAATAAGATAACCCCAAGGTCCGAGTCCGGCCGTGGGGCGTGCCACGAGAGAGAGGTCGAGGTTGAACTTCTCCACCAACCAGTCCTAGGCTCTGCGAAGGGCGGCTTCCTGTCCTTTCTGGTTTTCAGCGTGCTTCGGGGCTCTGAAGTTTCGAAGGCTCAGAAGGCTCTGGGCTTTTGAGCTTCAAGGTTGTGGTGGAGTTTGGAATTCAGGAACTGAGTTTACTTTCGAGGTGTAGGAGTTCTGGAGTGTTGCGTTTGGGGCTTCATTCTCATCCAAGGGCCAAGAACATGTTGGAACAAGGCACGGATTTCCGGGGGCTTAAGGCTTGGAGTTGATGTTGGTGTAAGTTCAGGACGAGGACGTGCGATGTAGGTCTTCAACCCGAAACTAATTTAAATCCCAAGCCCTACGAACTGAATCGAGACCCTAAACCTTAGGGCATCCAAGCATCCACATCAGCAGCGCTGTTATCACAAAGCAGCCTGAGCCACGATTCGCCAAGGAGCCCGAGAAAAAGCACCTAAACGTACGAAGATTCGGAAAGCAAAACCTCGCAGAGGATGGCGGGTGTGGTGAGGCTTCAAACGTTCATGCTGATGTGCTCTTCTGGTCCAAAAGTTCCTTCGATTCCTTCTGAAAGCCCGAACCTTGATAGGCGTAAGGCGGAAGTCTGAGACGACAAGGCCTGGTCTCGGTCTCGAGGCTCCGGATGCTTTGTTCGGGATGAAGGGAGCCTTGCTTTTCTGAGTGTCTCACTTGGCGAGCTCCGGCTTCTTCGCGCCGCCCTTGAGGGTATCCTGTGCAGACTTATGCGGCTCGGACTAAGAGTTTAAGATGTAGATTATTTCAGGGTGCACGATTTCGGGGCTGAGTTTTTGGGCAGGAGTCGGCGAGATCTTTTGGTGCTGTGTGTGGTCTTTCCGGTGGATTTTCCAAGGAGAGCTTCAAATAATATGGCACCAACCGCTATAATGATCAAATCTTGGGGGGTGGGGGGGTATTGGTGTTTACCCAACAACAATCCTCGCTTTCAGAACCAGATACCACTACTGCCATTGCTTTCGGATATACTGCTGCTCAAGACGAGCTGTGTATCTGGGTAGCTACACTCCTTAGCACCTGATGTGAAGTGTCTACAGGAGTCTACAGTAAGATAACGTTGTGGATTGGACTTCCTCCCACGATGCATCTGCTGAAGTCGGAGGCCTGCGTGAAGATGTCGGCGTTGTCTGGGATGCCTTTGGCCTTCTGAGTCTTGGTGCCTCTCATGAGACCGCTGTAAATATGGGTTCAGCGGAACCCAGCGGCGGCCCAACATTAAACCGCAAGCTCTACAAACCCAAACCCCTTCACCCTACGGCTTTGCCAATGTCAAGTCCGAAGCAGCTGGATCCAAGCCTTTCCTAATGCATCCAAGGATTTGGACTTTTGGGTTCCGGGATTTTGGGATTTAGGCTTGGCTCAGGACGGCTCCACCTCGGGTAGCAACTGCCGCGGCTGATGCTCATGATGCTATGCTTCTTTGTGTTGCGTTTTGGTGCGCCTGATGCTCCTGACTCTCGGCTTGGGTGGTGTGTGGCCGCGGGGTATACCTGCTGGTGCTGATGCTCATGATGCTCGGCTTCTTTTGGTGTTTGTTTGTGCGGCTGATGCCCCCGTGCTGCTGTGATGGCGGCTGATGCTCATGATGCTCTGGTTCTTTGTGGGGCGTCTTGGTGCGCCTGATGCTCCTGATTCTCAGCTTGGGTGGTGCCGTGGCGGGTATACCTGCTGGTGCTGATGCTCATGATGCTCGGCTTCTTTTGGTGTTTGTTTGTGCGGCTGATGCCCCCGTGCTGCTGTGATGGCGGCTGATGCTCATGATGCTCTGGTTCTTTGTGGGGCGTCTTGGTGCGCCTGATGCTCCTGATTCTCAGCTTGGGTGGTGCCGTGGCGGGTATACCTGCTGGTGCTGATGCTCATGATGCTCGGCTTCTTTTGGTGTTTGTTTGTGCGGCTGATGCCCCCGTGCTGCTGTGATGGCGGCTGATGCTCATGATGCTCTGGTTCTTTGTGGGGCGTCTTGGTGCGCCTGATGCTCCTGATTCTCAGCTTGGGTGGTGCCGTGGCGGGTATACCTGCTGGTGCTGATGCTCATGATGCTCGGCTTCTTTTGGTGTTTGTTTGTGCGGCTGATGCCCCCGTGCTGCTGTGATGGCGGCTGATGCTCATGATGCTCTGCTTCTTTGTGTTGCGTTTTGGTGCGCCTGATGCTCCTGATTCTCGGCTTGGGTGGCGTGTGGCCGCGGGGTATACCTGCTCGTGCTGATGCTCATGATGCTCGGCTTCTTTTGCTGTCTGTTTGTGAAGCTGATGCCCCTCTGATGCTGTGATGGCGGCTGATGCTCATGATGCTCTGCTTCTTTGTGGGGCCTTTTGGTGCGCCTGATGCTCCTGATTCTCAGCTTGGGTGGTGCCGTGGCGGGTATACCTGCTGGTGCTGATGCTCATGATGCTCGGCTTCTTTTGGTGTTTGATTGTGCGGCTGATGCCCCCGTGCTGCTGTGATGGCGGCTGATGCTCATGATGCTCTGCTTCTTTGTGTTGCGTTTTGGTGCGCCTGATGCTCCTGACTCTCGGCTTGGTGGTGCGTGGCCGCGGGGTATACCTGCTGGTGCTGATGCTCATGATGCTCGGCTTCTTTTGCTGTCTGTTTGTGCGGCTGATGCCCCTGTGATGCTGTGATGGCGGCTGATGCTCATGATGCTCTGCTTCTTTGTGGGGCCTTTTGGTGCGCCTGATGCTCCTGATTCTCAGCTTGGGTGGTGCCGTGGCGGGTATACCTGCTGGTGCTGATGCTCATGATGCTCGGCTTCTTTTGGTGTTTGTTTGTGCGGCTGATGCCCCCGTGATGCTGTGATGGCGGCTGATGCTCATGATGCTCTGCTTCTTTGTGTTGCGTTTTGGTGCGCCTGATGCTCCTGACTCTCGACTTGGGTGGTGTGTGGCCGCGGGGTATACCTGCTGGTGCTGATGCTCATGATGCTCGGCTTCTTTTGCTGTCTGTTTGTGCGGCTGATGCCCCTGTGATGCTGTGATGGCGGCTGATGCTCATGATGCTCTGCTTCTTTGTGGGGCCTTTTGGTGCGCCTGATGCTCCTGATTCTCAGCTTGGGTGGTGCCGTGGCGGGTATACCTGCTGGTGCTGATGCTCATGATGCTCGGCTTCTTTTGGTGTTTGTTTGTGCGGCTGATGCCCCCGTGATGCTGTGATAGCGGCGGCTGATACTCATGATGCTCTGCTTCTTTTTGGGGCCTCTTGTTGCGCCCGATGCTCCTGATTCTCAGCTTGGGTGGTGCCAGGCGGGTATACCTGCTGGTGCTGATGCTCGTGGTGCTCGGCTTCTTTTGCTGTCTGCTTGTGCGGCGGATGCCCCTGTGATGCTGTGATAGCGGCGGCTGATGCTCACGATGCTCTGCTTCTTTTTGGAGCCTGTTGGTGAGCCTGATGCTTCTGATTCTCAGCTCTTCCGAGAGTGGTGGCATCCTCTATCACTACATATGAAGCTCCTACTCTGCTGCTGTTGACACTGTGACGTCAGCAGGCCCGAACAAAACGTAGACCAGCTATCCAAAGGTGTCGCTTCAAGCCCCGGCACACAAAATGATGGCAAAGGCAAGTGGCAAGCGCTATTACATCTGTAGCGGAAGGTCCCATTGCCCATGATCAAATTTATGGGATGGCGCTGACTATTTCGAGCACTTCTTACCCCAAACCTTGCTGGTAACCTAGGTACCAAGTCTCCGAATCCTGCAACGAGCGCCCCAGCCCTCTGCCCTCAGACCCTTCAAACTGATAACCCCAATGAAAACCTACGTACTACGTCCCCGATCTGGGGTTCATGTTGTTTACCCAAAGTCGGAACCTGCCCCGTTGATGCCGGAGGTGGCTTTCGTGCTGTTGCCACCACAAAAGGACGACTTGTCCTTGAGTCTTCAGGGTAGAATAGTACAGGGCCTCGACAAGGGCTTCTAGGGTTTCAAGCAGTTTCGGCACATTTTAGGGCAAGAATTTGTTGTTGAGTTCAGGGTGTGGAGTTCCACTCCAATCAGTTTCGAGTTTTTGGTAGCTTTGAAGTTTTGAGTGTGTGATTTAGGATTTAAGGTTTAGAGCAGGGTCTGCATCAGCAGGAGGTAGAAAACCGTTGATTACCAACAAAAGCAGACAGACATAAATCCCCCCAAAACCCAACTTCCTAAAAACCCCCAACAACCCAAAGACCACCTGAATCTCGCTCAAGACCGGAACCACAGCCCCGAAGGCCCGCAGCTCTTCAACCGATGAGGGGAGGATTTCCGAAACTTACGGATCTCTCATTTAGGGATCCTTTCAATGAGTGGTTGATCGTGGAGATTATGACGGAGCTGTATAAAGGTTACTTTTACAGCAGGACTTTACTTAGCATGCTCAATCAGGGTCAGGACAGGTATGTTTGCAAGGGTTCAACGAAGGTTTACGTGCAGTGTGCGGGCGTTTCATGAACACAGCCTGAACTGATGAAGCCCGAATAATTAAATTTTGAAGCATGACAAGAAGCCAGCAACACTACGCGTCCACCATGCTCCACCACGGTGTTCGCGGCAGACATTCCTCCAGGGGATGACAAGCTTTGGGGGTGCTCTCGGACACCAAGCAGACTCTGCCAGGATTGCCATTTAATTTGGCCGTAGCCATAAACCCCCAAACCCTAAACACACAACACACTGTTCCAGCTCTCTTGAATCAAAAAACCCTGAAACAAATCACAAACTTGACCACAAGAAACGACGAAGAAGACTCAGAGCAGTGAGAAAGAACGCTACCTTTGAGATTAGTAATAATCACAACAATAGCAAGAACACATCTAAAATTCACAATCTTTGGAGCAACAAGGCCTGGCAACATTTTGGACACTCAGCGAATCCAGTTTGATTAGCGATTCGATTCTTCTGGCCACTTACTGCCGAGAATAGCTACAGAGGGTGTCATCACCCTTTGGGCCTCCTAGGCCGCCGCCGACCACGATTGCCTGGTTCGTTGGGAACGAACACGCCATGGTGGCAGAAAAAGCCTGGCTCAGAAAAGAGGCGACGGCGTTTAAGGGCTGTTGTTTGCTTCAGGGTTTGGGTGGCTTCGGGAATGCAGTAATGACGTCCTTGGGGTCTCTTCCAGAAGTCAAGGTTCAGTATTACGGTTTGGACTCTGCCTAAGATGCTCAGGTTCGAGAATCACGGGCTTTGTCTCCCATACCTTTCCTACTTTCGAAGTCCCATGATCCCTCACTGAGGAAAAGGAAGCGATCTGAAAGAAAGGGATTTGTATTAGGATTTGCAGTTATCGCAGTTTAGGGTTCAAGGGTCTAAGGTTCGAGAATATCGGTGTTTCGTTCAGCGAAGGGAAGTCATCTCGCTTCTGGGCTGGAGGATCCGAATCTCGTTTAAGGTTCAGGGCATAGGGAACCAAATCCCACAGCCATCTCAAGCCCTCAAACTGAAGCCCACCAGAACCGTCTCAAACCTCTGATCAGCGGAGTCTCCCCCCGGGCGCTTGAAATGCTCGCCGCCGTAAACGGAACCGGGATGGGCCCACGGCTGCGGAATTCGGAGCTCCAACCCGCGAACCACTGCATCATCATATTATAGCATTAGAAGTTACAAGGTTTAGGATTTAGGTTATGAAGTAGCCTAGTGGTGGAATAACGCTCAGGCATTGAATCGATCTTTGACGGTCCAGTGTTGCTGCTGTCGAGGGGATGCTACTATTTCGGGCTCGCGCTCCATACTTTCTGAAACTCACAGATGCCAGATGGCTCTAGCTGTCACTCCGTGTTTCAGGTTGGGCCACTACAGTCTTATCAGCTTCCCCTTAGCACGCGCCTCAGCAATGTCTGTCCGTTGGTAATGGTAGCAATTTCGACCTTCTGATACTAGCACGGGGCACACTCATTTTGCCACCGGCTTGCACTTTGGAACCCTTGTGGTCCAGGAAGTCAAAGCATGCTCGAGTTCTCACAAGATGTGCTGGGGTTCGGCGTTGAGGTTTGGGCATTGAGGGTGGGTGACCAGTGGGTGATGTTTGGGAGAACCGGAGCTCCTGTGCCACACAAACATCTCTTAAAAAGGGGAAAGCTATTGGCTAGTTGCCTCGCCCGGTGAGGTGAACCTCTTTCTTCTGCCGTTTTCCAAACGTGGGGCTTAGAATTCATGGCGCTCGTGATCCTTTGTTCCAAATTCTCAAAGTCTAGAGTCTAGTTTAAGGCTGAGACTTTAGGTCTTTGAAAGCTGTGGATTCACGTTGAGGATCGGGCCCAAGACCCTCGCACTTGTCTCTACACCCCAAAGAGCAGCAACAAAGTGAGCCTTCAACATTCAATCCGGACTCCTATGTGACAGGGAGCTCACGTTAACCTGCAATATCCCACACCCTCAACTCTAAATTCGACGCCAGAATCCTCGAAAACTGCAACACCTGCACGAAGGTGCTAAAGTCTCCAGAACACACTCACCGGCACAATTCGGAGTCCTAGTTTCTCATGGCTGCCAGGACGGGCGCCCTGCGCTGAGGTTTCTAGGAATGGTTCGCGGCTTTGGGTTCGTGGCGGCCGTTGGAGCTTGAGGGCTTTAATTTTTCTCAGGGTCTGGGGCTCCCAGAGCCTCAGGCTGTCCCTTGCAAACCAGCCTCTGATTTGGGTAGGGCCTGGGAGTCTGAGGTTTTGCACGACCCGCGGAAGTGCTTCTGAGCTTCGGCCGTTTGGAGGGCTGTCAGGTATGACCGACGGTTCAGGTAGTTTCAACGCCTCGATCCTTTCGCCGCCGGACCCCGAATCACAGAAAATCGAAATTAGTCGGCTGGGTGATGGCCAATTATCATCTCAAGCTAAAACGATCCAAACCCCAACGAAGCCTGACCCCAAGACTACGAAAACCAGAAGCCCCACAAACAAATCAAGCAACCAGCGAAACAAACAAAAAAAATGCGCTTAAAAACAATCCAACACGAACCTCAAGCGGCCTCCTGGGTCGCTTGAACCGCGAACAGAACTTGGCTACACGCCGACTGCGCGCCGCGCCGCAGGCACCACCTTCGGCTGACTGGTCGCGCGGGTGAGGCTTGCAACGAATCTGTTCGGAGGTTCTTGAAGATTGTACGACTTTGGGGGACTTCAGGGTTTCGAGGCTTGCGGAGAGCTTTAAGGTGAAGCTTAGGATTTTCGGTTCAGAATCTTGGGGTTTCCGCAAAAGGGGCTGCTGACTTTCTGCGTTCACCCTGAGGGTCTTGGTGGTTCACGTCTATCGTTAAAGAACGACATGCTCCGAGTTAGCTATGAAGCAGCTTCATTGGGCCGAAGGCCCCCTCAGACGGGGTTTTTTAAACCCCATTTCTCGCAACCACCCGAAGAACATCCGCCGAGCGAAAAATCCCGGCCGGGCCGGGCCTTGGCTCACTCCACGCGTCCCGGGATCTGGATGCTCGTCTCGTAGCCTGGCGAGCCGCATCCTCCCTTCCCTAGGCTCAAAGTGCAGGATGCAGGGCTTAGAGCTCACGGGTTGGAACATCTGGCCTTTCTGTCTGCTGGACTCCTCGGCGCAAATCCTCTACGCGAACCTTCATCCCACCTTTTGAGTTACCTGATAAAGCCACGCGGCGACTCCCGCCCTAGCATACACCACCCACATAGCCTCAACATCTTAAACTTAAACAGCCTTGCCCGGCTTTAGGGCTCTTCCGCCTCTAGGGGATTAAGGATTGGTTTCCACAAGCGCTGCGCCGCCTCCAAACGGCTGGGTGCTCATGACATAGAGGGGGAAGGAGATGTAGACGAGGCCCATGACGATCCTGGGCTTGAGGCTTCAATAATTCTGCGATTTAAGCATTCCATCCTCGTTTGAAGGTACAGTGTTCGGCTTAGGGCTCGCCGGGGCTGAAGGCGCCTTCTCCATAGAGCAGTCAATTTTCGATCCTGGAAGATTTGGGACCTCTCTTTTCAACATCTCATAACACCCGAGCTGCATGATGCCGTAGCCGATCAGCTCCACTCGCCAGATGTGACCCCTGGGAATGCCCAGCACGGGCGTCACCTGCCCCGGGCGAACGGGCTTGAAGTGCCATATCCGCAGTTAACTCAGGGCCCCTTCTGGTGTCCGTGGTTTTCGATTGGCCCTTTGCAGTGAGGAGTTAGGGTCCTCCGAAGAGTCTTCCAGTTTTGAGGGCTTTCGACCAACGTCCACCTTCTTCCAGCCGATGCAGGCATGGTACATGAAGATGAAGACGGAGAAGATGTAGAAGAAAGACCAGAGCGGGTTCTTAAAGATCTGGAACTCCAAAGCCTAAGACAACGGACAATTTCATTTTAGCATGCAGGCTTTTCACGTTTGGTGTAGTGGAGCGCTCTAAGGCTGCCGCGTAGATGTCGCGCACGCCGACCTTCTCCACGCTGGCGTCGGAGGTCCAGAAGAGGTTCAGGGAGGAGATGCCCCAGAAGTTGATGAGGTACGGAGGCGGCCGGATGTAGTAGGGGCCGAACTGGTCGGTGTCGCCGAAGCGGAACTGGAAGAGGTGGATGGTCATGAAGGTCAGGAGCATCAAGCCGGAGATGGCCAGGTTCAGGACGTTGATGCCCTGGCTCTGCACCAAAGCGAGCTTCATGTCCCATGTTCGCTTCAGGCCCACGAAGACGTGGAGCAACACCGACAGGAGGATGTACTCCTCGACGATGTTGGCTGGCAGGCCAAAGCCCGTCCAGTAGAGGCGCACGTAGAAGTAGCCGTAGCCGTTGAAGTCATCAGGACCTGTCTTCTTCCAACAGCCATCATCAAGCATCAACTCTGAACCTACAGCAACAGCTACGATACCCGGCCTTTGAAGACGTGGAGGTTACCCACCGCGTGGATGACGATGAAGAGAATCAGCAAGATGGCGCTTCGGGTCAGACCCAAGCGGTCGTTGGAGATCTTGATGTTCTTTGCAGAGAAGATGGTAGCGCACACTTCCTAAGATGGTGCACTGGTAGTACAATACAGTCCGAGTCCTGTCAAAGCTTCAGGCGAGCAGATCGCTTCAGATTTCACACCAACGCAGCTGTGGTACGTACAGCACCGAGAGCAGCAGGAACCAGGTGGCGTTGAAATAGGACTTGACGTTGATCAGGAGGACACCTGCCCAACAGGCAAAGGGACCAAGACTTGGTTGTACGACTACAACGTTCTAGTCACGTTTGTCTGCAATGTCTGCATGTCGAACACATGTGGGTACTCACTCTATCAGGAGCAGCTGTGCCTGGGTTCTCGTCGAGGTCCACTCGCCAGTTGGGTGCCCCGTCCAGGTGACCCCAAGCCGCGTGGTTGCCGAGCTTGCTGCCCGTGTCTTTCCTGACAAGCTGCTGCCCGCCTCTCCTTATCTCTCTCCCTCCCACCTTCCCTTTCCCATTGCAGTCCTGATGGGCCCGCCACCGCCCGCCTTGGGCGCGGCGCTGGCGGCAGCTGCCACGCCGGAGCCGACCGCACCGATCACAGAGTCAGGGGCGTACTTGCCGATGACATCCGGGGGATGGATCCTCAGCAAACCGAAACGTGCAATCCCACAAACTTGCTTCTGCACCTCGTCGACGCTCGAATTCAGAGCCGAGGGGCATGTTGAACTCCTCGGTGGCATCCTTTCCGGCGAAGGTGAGAATAGCCAGCTCACCACCGGGGTGCTCTGACAAGAAGCTGGTGACGTCCAGGACCTGACCGTCGACCACCACCCAGCAGTCCGTCTTGGTGTTGTGCTTGGCCACCTCGGTCATGGGGATGCCGCCACCGCCGCCGCCACCTCCGCCAGCAGCAACTGCTCCGCCACCGCCGCCGCCACCGCCACCGATCATACCAATGACGGAGTCAGGAGCATACTTGCCAATCACATCCGGAGGGTGGATCCTACAGTTCAGCATGACTGCTTGCACACAGTATGCATATTATAGCTGCTTGCAGCCAAGCGTCATGTTGAACTCCTCGGTGGCATCCTTTCCGGCGAAGGTGAGGATAGCCAGCTCGCCGCCGGGGTGCTCCGACAAGAAGCTCGTGACATCAAGCACCTGGCCATCGACCACCACCCAGCAGTCTGTCTTGGTGTTGTGCTTCGCGACGTCTGCCAGGGTCATGCCGCCGCCACCGCCACCTCCGTTTGCCATCGGTGCTGCAGCAGCCGCCGGGGCAGCAGAGTTCATCTTGTCCTCGTAGGAACCGCCAGCCAGCTTGGAGCTCTGCACCGCACCAGACAGCCCTCCGCCGGTGATCTGCATCAGGTCCACATCCTTCATGTCGGCGCCCAGCATGTACTTGGCAGCTGCCTTGCCCGCCACGCGGCCGAACACCACGCAGTCCAGCAGGGAGTTTCCTCCCAAGCGGTTGTTGCCGTGCACGCCGCCCGCCACCTCGCCGGCAGCGTACAAGCCCGGCACTGGCAGGTTGTTGGATCCGATGCATGCGGAGTCGGTGTCAATGAGGAGGCCGCCCATGCAGTAGTGGATCACGGGCGTGATGATTGCAACGTAGAAGGGCTCGTTCTTCACGGCGTCGCCAGGGATTATGTTGTGGAAGAACTTCTTGCCGCTGCCAGTCTTGCCACTAGCCTGGCACCGTGATAAGTGCAGTCTAGAGTCCAGTCTAGCACTACTCTCAGCTGAAAGTGATACGGGGCCTCGTCCCAGCACTTGCCAGACGGATAGGCCGGGTAGGGGCCGTCGTCTGGGTGCGTCTCCGTCTTCTTGGCCGCCTGGAAGTGGTCCTCGTGGGCCTTCTCGATCACGGACAGGGAGACGCCCATGTCCTTGGCCAAGTCCTCACCGCTGCTGTAGTACTTCATGACCTGTGCTTGCTCGAGAATTCCAACACACGGCTTCGACTTGTGAAACCAAAACCGTGGCAACTGTGCTCCCCACGCCGCGCCCAGTGTAGTGCCTGGGATGCTGCACCGCCAGGTCTCGAATACGGATCTGTCGGCGATGTGGACACGGTTTGCTCAGTACGCGGCTTGCAGTGCCAGATGATCTCATCTGAAGCTGCCTTGTTGAGGCAAAGCCTGCACTCATGTCCAATGTGCAGAGACGACAGAACTTATCTGGGCTGCGGATGAGACGGCCCGTACTGACTATGTCAGTGAATCTGTCTGGACGTCCAGGGCTGATGACGGGCTTACTGGCGCGGAGCGTGGGATCCCAAACATCAAAGCGCTTGAAACGCGCAGACCCCAAACCCACCTCAGAATCCAGAAACCTACTTCGTGTTCTCCGCCAACCATCATGTGCCCTACAAGCGGTGTCTTCGACACCTGAACGGCGGACTGCTCTTCCACATCTCACCTGTGACATAGTCCCGACCTTATAGGCAAAACATGGCAAAACGCTCACATGGCTGCAGCCGTTGCTGGAGGAGAGGAACTACTTACTTGGTCCAGGACACCATCACTGACATGGCTCAGATTGAGTCCCCTGCGGCCCAGCTCGTTGCAGAAGCGTTGGCCCTCCGCATTTAAAATGATTCCGCCCACGCCGCGAAGGGCCTGGAGGCTTGCTGGGGCTTAGAGGCTTTGTCGCGTCGAAGAGGATCTGAAATCTTTGTGAGAACGTGTCCGACTAGTGAAGCCTCGGCTGCGAGGAACTTGATCTTTGCATCGGCGTCGTCCGGCTTCACGAGGCCGGTCGGGTGGACCTGCACCCACTCCAGGTCGATGGTCTTCGCGCCGATCTCCTGACAGGAACGGGCTCTCCAACGCCGCGGGCTACTGGCGACAAGACAGGGTGCAGCAACGCCTCGCCCATCTTGATGCCATCGCCCGTGCAGTGCTCGCCGTTGGTGGTGGGCAGGTGCAGAAGGTCGGGGCGGTACTTGGCCAGCAGGGAGTTCTGGGTGAAGTCCGCGCCGAAGCCACCTGCAGCATGAATCACCGAGAGTGCAAGTTGATGCCGAGGCAACTAGACTCTAGACTCGCATGCATGTGATTCATGCAAGTCTTGCGCCCCTGCCTGACGCCAGGATCACGGGGCCGAACTCCTGGAAGTTCTGGCCGCCCTTCTCGTAGACGCAGCCCACGCAGGCGTTCTTGTCCGTCACGAGCTTGAAGACCTTCGCCTTCGTGATGATGCGCGCCAGGTCGGTCTTCTCCGCAACCTGCAGCACAAACACGGCTCTCCCACCCGAAAAGCCTTAAGTCACAAGTTCTTTAGCCATGATCCTCCGTGCCAGCTTGGGCCCTCAGACACGTGCTGATGATGCGAAGGCAAGACACGCTGCGATTCCCACAGCTACGTAAACCCAGAAACCTGAATCTGGGCTATGCCACAAAAATCCCAATGCCTTCTCCAGCATCTGGATCAGGGCGTAAGTGATGGTCATACCAGGGAAGCGCTCCTCACATCGCCGCGCTGTCCAGGAAAATCCCATATTGGTGCTCGGGGTCGACATTGGAAGTGAGTTTCCGGAGGTTTGGACTTTGTGACTGGCTCTTATGGAGAATTTTAAATTCGTGTCACCAATGATCTAGACGCTAATATCACGGAAAGTCTACAGCAGTTGAAAGGCTGACTCTTAGCAATGAAGGCAGGGAGATCAAGTTGCTGGATGACCCCATGCTTTCGGAGCTTCTCGCCTATTTTGTGGAAGGATTTGCTAAAGGGAACATTTACGTTACCTAGGGCATCCGGCCCAGACCAAACCCTCAAGCGCCAAAAGCCAGGAAAACCTGAACCCTGAATCGGAACCATCCCAGAAAGGCTCACTTTGCACCTCAGCAACGAAACTCTGCAAAGCCGCTACAGCTTTAAAATACGTCTTGGTTGAGACATTCAGGCAGCATGTGCATTATCAGTTGGAACTCCGTGGGCCAAGACTCAACTGAAGAGTTTCAACCCGTTTCCCAGGTCCAAGTGCAGAATAAACCCCAAACTGGAAACACAAACCCTCAAGCTTCCTTTGAGAAGCCCTGCGAAAGAAACTCCAAGGAACCCAACCGTCCTTCCCGCGGTGCGTCCGGGGCTGCGAGTGGCCACCCAGTCGGGCGACGAGGGAGAGGTCCAAGTTGAACTTGTCCACCAGCCAGTCCTAGGCAAGAGGGACTTTCAAGCCTTCGGACTATAAGAGGAGTCCTTTTGGAGCCTTCGTGCGGGTTAAGGGGCTTTAACTTCAAGTTCCTGCGCATGCTGCGGTGCAACCTGCAACCACTCTTCAACTCCCGGTTTAAGGATCTAGGGTCGAGGCTTGAAAATCCCCACCTCTGCATGGTCTGGCGGGAGGGCTGCGGCCCAGAGCGGTTCGTTGGTTCACAGAGTTCACAGCTTGGGCTGATTGCTTCGGGGTGCTTCTTGGCTCTTGGTCAACTGCGCTTTGCTGAGGCTCATGTGACAATTCACGGTAGCAAAGCAAACTGAAGCTCGCAACCTGCATCACCCCTGCCCCGAAGCAAACATCCCACTGCCGAAAGCCCACAAACCCACACCCTAAACCACCCTGAAGGCTCTGAACACTCGAAGCCCAAAACCCCTCACTAAACCCGGAACACCCTAGACCCTTACTCCGCACACCGTATACCCCACCCCAAAACAGTTCTGTTGTGTGGCTGGGATGCTCGAACGCAGAGACTTTGGGTTCAGGCGTTAAGGAAGTGTTGAGGTGTAAGAACCCTGAACACACATTTTTGTTCTGGTTTTGGGAGTGTTCGGTTCTTTAGGTTTAGGATTTGAAAGGGTTGCCTTGCTGACAGGCATCTACATCATCCGCGCTGTTCACGCACAAGAGCCTCGGAGTAAATCAGTAAAGGATGCAACAACAGCTCTTGTGATAGCAGGAAGCCGCGATGTCGCTGCATGAGGGGCCCAAGGGCCCAAGGGCTGACAGCTGAGCTTGCAGTTTGATCTTCGGGACTTGCACGATCTGGCCTCCAGAAATTCCATGGGACGTGGCAGGGGTTTAAGCCTCGATCTAGGCTCAGGACAGGAAGCCTCGACATGCTTGAAACCTTCGAGAATAACCTGAACAGCTGTACAGGATTCCAGAACCCATGGGCCCATGTTCCGCAGCAAAGGTCAAAAAAAAACAAGGGCCGAAGGTTCTGGTTTCGGACTTGAGGTTCGGGCTTTGGGGGTCGGGTTTACGGCTCTTCTACTTAGAGTTCTAGTTCGCGGATTGTCCTCGGTTTCCTTTTTAAGGCCTTGGACGAGCTCACACAAGCAGAGCTAAACGGATTCTAGCAGGGTCACACTGTAGGGTTTAGGGTCTGAAGTTCGGCCTAGGGCGAAGTGGCGGAGAGGGTTGGTTTCAGCGATTTGTGGGCAACTAGAGTCCAGAGCCACTAGAGTGACCGTTCACGCTCAACCCTAAACCCCAAACTAAGTGAAGAGCTTGGCGAGCTCCGGCTTCTTCGCTCCACCTTTTAGCGTGTCCTCGCGAGATCGAGGCTCCAGTCTCCCCCCCTGGCGTGCTTGCTATATTAAGCCATTAATCATCATAGGTACCTTCATGGGAATGCGCAACCCGAACAATATGTCCCAGCACCAGTCTCTGTCCGAGAATGTCTCCGAAAACAGACCTGCAACACACGGTCCTGAGTGAAGATCTCAGCATTGTCTGGGATTCCCTTGGCTTTCTGTGTCTTGGTGCCTCTGCACTTCAGTGCGTGAGACTTCAAGGGCAAGACTCAAGCGCCTTCAAGATCTTCTGAAGGAGGCTTTTGCACGGAGGTTTCGATGGCTTCGAAAGCACTTACACAGCACTCTGCACTTGGACCTGTCGACGTACCAACCTGAAACGCATAACCCCAAAAGCTCTCTTAACCAGCCTGAAGCTTTCCACCCTCGGCCCCCAAGTAATTCATCATTGAAGCCGGAAGAACCGCAAACTTTGGATCCCACAGACCCGAAACCCTAAATGAACTGCGGGTGTCGATACCATGAACCGAAAAACCTCGACTCTGCACTGGCGTTAGCCCTATGTCGATGTCTGAGCCGCTGGCTGAAGAAGGCTGAAGGTTCAAGTGCCCGAGCTAACTTGAACTGTAGCAATGCACTTCTCATTGTCATGGCTTTGGGGCTTCGGGCGTCGGGCTGTGGGCCATTGACCAACGAAAGCCCACAGACCGGCCTGCGCCGTTAATGCCGGAGGTCGCTTTGGTGCTGTTGCCGCCGCAGAAGGACGACTTGTCCTCCATCGCGCGGAGCAGCTTCAGCTTCAGGTTGAAACAGAAGCGTTGCATTTTGCCGATTCGCTGGCCCAGGGCTCGAAAATAGGAGTGCTTGAGCATTCAAGATTTGGATGTCAGAGTTCCGGGTTTCACATCGGCGCGGAGCCTCTACGCTACCCAATTAGCTGAAACATGAAACCAAACGGAAATGGCAGATCCAACGACACCAAGCTTCTTAAGTCTCGAAAACATTGCTCACCATCGTTTTCTGCCGGTGAGTTTCTCAGACTATGGACCACTATGAAGTACATGAGAACACCTCGTAGCGAACGTCTGAGGTGAGGATTCAGGATGCGATTTCGGCTTGGATTGCATGGTATTCTGGAATTTGGGTGGATTGGACAACGGGGGGTATGGGACATGAGCTCCGGGGCATGACCCGCTACGGTAGGCTTTCGGACGTGGGATTCAGTTTGGTCTTGCCGAGGCCCTGGCCAGCAGTACAACGCGACCGCCGTGCTCAACCACAGTGTTGGCTGCGGACATTCCTGCCCAAATGGAGGCGACTCAGAAATTGTACACTCTACACTCCTGCTACCATCTGCCAACCACGAACAGGCTTTGTCGTTTGTCCCTTCAGTATTTATACCAACGCTCCTGCAGCGGCGGCTGATGATCATCATCATGATCATGGCCATGATGGTCGGGGATAACGCAGACACGGGACCGCTACCACCACAACCAACAACAACAACAACAACCACCACCCCCACTAACACAACTACCACCACACCCACCACCACAAGCACAAGCACAAGCGCAAGCACAACAATAACCACAACCGCCACCGCGGGCTCGATGACCCACCGGCCATCGCACGTTCTTATGCACAACCGCTTTATAACCAGAAGTATGTTCCTCATCCTACGGTTCTTTCGGGGTTGAGGGTTTAGGTTTCCGCTCGCAAATTTTTGTGCGGGGGTGGGGGGGGGCTCGGATCTAATCCCACAGGCCTCCCAATCCTCCTCCGACGACGATGGCTTGATTGGTTGGAAAAGAAGTCGCCATGGCCGCCACAAAATCTGTGGCAGCTGAGCTCTTTGGGTTCGGTTAGTTCAAACAGTCTGGCATTTCAATCACTGGAGACTCCTTATCACGCGAATTACTTGTACGACCTGTAAGAGCCCTGAACCTTGAACCCCAAGCCTTATACATCGCAAACCTTTAACCCGAAAGCCACACCTGCAAGCCTGAATCCTAAACCTTCAACTCTTAATCCCGCACCCCGAAGCGAGGAGGAGCTTGCATATCCCTTGAGGAGCCGGGGCTGCTTCAGGTGGAATATTCGCACCTCCGAGAACTTACCAAAATCACTAAGGCCTCGATAGTAGGCGCAAAGGCTTACGTCACCACCGACTCGACTCCGGGTTTCTTCGACTTGAAGCGTGCGCTTGGTCCAGCTTGGTTATAGCTCCGTGCTTCAGAAAACAGGAGGACCCTAACGTAGATTCCGAAATCTTTACCAAAAGGACCCCTGAACAAGGTATCAGGTGTCCCTTAACTTGCAAAACCTTTAGACAACCCTTTACTAATGGAGCATACGTTGGCGCCATCCGAAAACGTCCACGAAAAACCCAGAACGCTTCGGCTTTAGGATTCGGGAGTTGAAGGTGTAGGGATAAGGCTTCGGATTCATTGTTAAGGACTGAAGGAAGGGACGCAATGAAATAGCATCCAGAAACACCGTTCAAGACTGCAGAAACACCCCTCACTTGTCGATGTAGTGTTGGCCCGAAGACCTCCCCTAGGGCGCCCCAAGCGAGTTCTTCATAATTACGAGCCCCGGCACCTGCTGTTGCCAAGATTCAGCGAAGGGATATCCGATGACCTTCCGAGGGTGCGGCCCTGAGACCTTCAACTGTAAAAAGCAAAACCCTCAAACCCGTATACCCTGTGAGGCCTACACTGAGTTGTTGTTTACCGGATTCCTCCATGACTGCCCTGACTTCTTTTCTCATCATGATTCTCATTAGCACTCTGTCATGGATACATGATTTTGTGGCACTGCTACTAATTACCGATCAGGCTCAACGTGAGCAACAGCGAAGCTTCAGTAATAGTCAGTCAACCTTCTGGTTTGTCACTACGCTGCAATACGCTGCTTTACACCAAAACTGCACTCCGGCTTAGGACCCGGGAGCAGCCCCGGCACCTTCTGCGCCACCGGAAAGAAAGACTCCCCCCGCGGGAACAAAAATGGCTTCCGGCGCAGCGCCCACGGTGAAGCTGTTGCTAAAGCATTCTGCGACGCGATGCTTCAGGATTCAGGTTGAGGATTGTGCTTCGCCTTGCTGAATAGAGAAGTGCTTGGGGCTTTGAGGACTTGGGGAGAGGTGGCCAAAGGCTGAAAATCTACGCCTTAAATGGAGGTCGGGGGACCTCTTGGCTTCAGGGCTTGAAGCACGAGTTCCAGCCAAATACTAGAGTGTAAAGACTACAAGCATAGTACTGCCAGTAATCACAGCAGCAGCTATTTCTAATCAACAGCAGTACATAGTTTTAACTAAAAATTGGCCTGGACAGCCACTGCACTAACACTTCGGACTTGCACAGTTCTCGGGAGTGCGTACAGGCCAGGATTGTAGGCTTCGGATTTGGGCCTTGAGGTCTACGACAGCTTGACAACCAGGGGATCGAGCTTGGATTTTGCCCAATATTTAAAGGCTTTCAATGGAGTTCGGGATGCGGGTCTGGGTGCCCTTCGAGGTGAGAGGACTTCCTCCCAAGAGCATGGGCAATCAAGTTTCGGTTTTCCCCACGAAATGGGCTTCCGATATGGGAAGTCTTTTGACCAGGAGATGCGAGACTGCTACACTCCGAACAGTCACTCCTAAATCCTTGTCTCTAAGCCCCAAACCTGGAACTTTGAACCCTGCCACCGAATCTGAACAGCGCCAAGCCCATAACTTCCCAAAATTCTCGAATCTTTGACCATGTGCGTGGCTTCACTGTGAAACCACCGGGGGCCAGCACCCACGGGGCTCCTTGGGAGCTCCCGATAGTGCTTTGAGAGGCCGAGAATCTGCGGTCCCATTTGGAAATGGGGCTTCTTCAGAGCTGCAAAGCCTCCTGATATTTCTCGATTGAGGGGCCTTCTGTAGGGTTTGCTGCTTCAAGGCTTTACATAGAGTTTGAGGGTTTAGGGGCAGCTCGAATATCTCAGGCCAGGAATAGAAACCTACACCCTGCACAACAGTTTCCGAGAAGCCTTCCTCAGAAAGTATGCCACCCAAACTATGGCATGCTGTTTGCATGTTCACGCAGCCTGCCTCTTCATCCGTCTACCTAGAGAGCCCAATGCCCGCTAGCAACACTCTGCCTTCGTTCCCAATAAGAACACGAAGACATATATAGTTTGAGGTGTTGGACTCGGTGCGCCCATCTCAGCTCTAGCACGCTGGAAGATTTGTGTCGCATCTTTGCCCTGAACTCAAGCGTCTTGCGTATTTAAACTAGGGATTCGGCGAGGGCTTACACCCTGAACTCTCGAGCACAAGAGCAAAGACCAGATTGAGTTGAACGTTTGGCTCATGTGTTGACTCTTCGCATTTTGGCTCCCCAAACCCTAAATCGCAGACCCTAGACCCTAAAGTCCGATATCCGGGACCGCAGGAACGCAAGTTGCTTCACATCTGTATTACATCGGCATCTTCTTCGCGCTCGTTTGAGTCGCACGACCTCCAAAGGGGGCGCGTGCTATGGTTTAGCATATGGTGGATCCAAGGGTCTTTCACTGGTCAGTAGACACATAAAGAAATACTGTTCAACAACCACAAACCCACTCAACCGGCTAATGCAAAACAACGGAGCTGAAGATTTCAATTTGGCAGTCGATTTTGTATACGGCTCTATGAGGTTTTATAACGCGTTCAAAGGGGCAAGGCTCAATGGAAACCCCTGGTTTAACAAAGAAACCGTCTATTCATAGGCACTATCGATGAGAATCTAAGATTCAGGCGAGCTACAATAGAACTCATGAGCCCCGGAATGTTGGCAATCACTCCAAGCATCATCTTGTCGAAGTCAGAAGAAGCTCGAAGGCTTGAAGATTCTCAGGCCATGCAACCCAAAATATGGAGAACAAGCGCTAGAATCCACATCAGAGGCTCGAGTAGTCAGCAACCCAACGCACCGCAATAATTGAAAGTGTGATGTTGGTGGGGTTGGTGGGGGTGGTGATGATGATGATGATGAACAAGATGATGATGACCATAATGATAAAGATGATGATGATGATGATGATGATGATGCCATGAAAGCTGGTAGTCATGACGATGGCCAGCGGCCTCAAAGAGGCCCTTGGGGTCCGGAGGACTTCCTCCGATCTCAACGCCACATCG
Source organism: Symbiodinium sp. CCMP2592 (assembly GCA_905221615.1). Lineage (NCBI taxonomy): Eukaryota > Dinophyceae > Suessiales > Symbiodiniaceae > Symbiodinium > Symbiodinium sp. CCMP2592. The sequence continues at coordinate 221,526 of CAJNDT010004357.1, read as the reverse complement.
CTGTCAGACATCAGGACCTCCAGAGGGATTCTGGGCTTTAGAGTTAAGGTTTCAGTGCGTGTTTCAAAGAGGGTGTGTGCTGGTGCTAGGAGGCAGTAGCCCTTAGGCCCGAAAACACCCGCGCTAGCCGCTGTCGCTCCACTCTCTTTTTGACCTTGTCAGCTTTGGGGTGCTTTTGTTTCCTGACCGCGCTGTGTTGTATTTATCCTCGCGCTTCGGCTGTCTGTTTCCAAAATGCAAGCAAAGTCTCTGTTGATTTGGGCATGCACGAAGACTGTGCATGGTGCGAGCCTCGAAAAAACACAAGAAGCCCGTGAGCATTTGGGCGCCCCTCCGAGATGCCGGAAAGATATTTGCGCAGAGTGTAGTGGGGTTTGGAGGTCGGGAAAGTGCCGGCCTGGGATGGCAGAAGCAGAGGAAAGACGGCGGGGTTTGCAGTGGCAGAGCTAAGGCTGGCTTCACCGGGGGGCTTCGGATGGCGAAATGTTGTGATGATCGCCACTGCCGCTGCAGAATCTCAGAGGAAAGAAGCCCCAGGCACGAAATAGTGGTTGAATATGTCCGAAAGCTGCTGGCTAGAAGCGTCCGGACTTTTCGTGGAGCAAGACAAGCACTACACTCACTACACAACGAAAGCCCTGCAGAGCCCTGGGAAGCCCTGGGGCCAGAAGGGCTCACTGAGTTTCCAAGGGCTTTGAAGCCGAGCTCCACGGATGCATGGGTTCGATACAAGGCCTTCAACGTTCCGAACAGGGTGCGGGGATATTCAACAACTGTTGTGTGAAGATCGCAGAGGCCTTCTACCCTCGTCCCGGTCTGGGACAGAAATAAAGCAAAAGGGGCTGGGAAAAGGTCCGCTTACCCAGGTTTCTGTGTCGCGAGTTTCTCTCGCGTCTCACAACTCTCCCGCCGCTGCGACTGAGCGGCTATGACCTCTCACAATGATTTGGCTTCAGATCGAAAACTTCTCTACTCCCTCGAAACCCCATCTCTGAAACACGACAGCACTCAACACGCGTCGTGCAAATATGGTAGAGGTAAGTACATGTGTATGTATGTATGTGTATATATATATATATAACGAATAGGGGTCGCAATACTCTGAAACAAAAGTGATGGTAAAGACATATAGTCGCACGACTACACATACGTCTTAGTCGCAATCACAATAGCTGTTTCCAATCATGATATTGAAGCAAAGAAAACAGGCGCAACAACAATTTCTTCCCTTCATTACAACACTCATCACTCGGCACCTCCAAAAACATAATCGAAGAGTCGTGTGCGATCCTGCTTAAAGGAAGCGGGATCCGGAAACTCAACCAGCACCCTCAGGAGAATCAATGTTCATGAGGTCTGAAAGACTTCGAAACACGGCCGGTGCGGCGTGGAGATGAGATTCCAGGTGTTCGATGAGGCTGCCGAAGAGCTCCTGAGAACTCCAGCTTCGGGGTCTGGGGGCTCTGAGACTCCGTTGCGACAGTTTAACGGAGGGTATGGGGGTCTATCAACGGCTTTTGAAGGGGCTAGAAGGGACTGTGTCAAAGACTGTCAGGGGTTGCATTTGGACTTCGGTTTAGGGTTTGGGCCTGGGGCTGTTGCACTTCGAAAGCGGTGAGGCTGGTGAGGCTGGTGTGAACCATCCGCAGACGACGAGACCTTCAGGGTACAATGATGAAAAGTTATTGTCGAACCCCGCCGAGGTCGGGGGGTAGAACACTAGCAGGCCCCAGGGCAAACTCTGAACGTGTAAAAAGCAAAATAACGATCGTTGCTCGCAGTACTCCAAGGTACTCGCTCTTCGAAACCAGCCTTCGTGTTAAATTGGAACCTGGGCAGCAGAGGGTTGGCTTCGATGATTTTGGGTTTAGGCCCCTCCGCTCTGCGGTTGAAGAGGAGCTCCTAGCCAGCATTCCTTTGAGATCTTTACGTTCGCCAAACACCGACTTGGATGCTATGCCCTACAAGCCTGATGAAGCCATCAACAAATCCTGTCTGATGCAAAGTCCTCACCTTCTGCAGCCCGAGAGCGTGGGTGGGAAGACACTGTCCATCTGGTCGCGCATGAGGCGGTAGACAAGCTGGGCTCCCGGAGGTGCCTCCAGGTTATCCTCAAGGGACGTAGAAATTCTTGGGAATTGGGGCTTTGGGTTTGCTTAAGTTCTGGGTTTTGGGGTTCAACAGTTCAACGTTGGAAGTGCTTTGCAGAAGACCACGTTTAGATGAAACCTGCTTCTTGCCTCACTCTTCCCTGTTGTAGGGCTGGGAGATTCGAAAGCTCCAAGCTTCCAACCCGCGAACCCCAGCCCTGGGCCCCCGGCGTTGAAGTTTCTACGAGACCTGTCTAAAAGTGCTGCAGGCAAGCCAGACTTTCTCCGCGGATGAAGCTTACATGCGGAATCAGACTCACGCTCTACACCCTATATAATCCTAACGCCAGGAGCAGAGATTCCGGAATGGTAAACACAACCCCACGAAGACCAAGGGCCGCGTGCAGCACAGCATATGGTCTATTTTGGGATGAAGGATGGGATGAGAAACTGCGCTTCAAACCCCGCACATAAAGACTAAAGAAGGTTCGGGGTCACGGGTTCAGAGTTTGGGTTTACGAAGTACATTCGGTAGATAGCTGTGTGCTCCCCTGCCTGGTCCAGCCCACCCAAGACCCAGCAACTCTAAGCACTAAGCCCTGCATCCCACTACGCCATAAGCCTGAAACTCGTAAACCCTCAAATCCGAAGCACTTACAACACACACCCTGGAAACCGTTGAAGCCCCAACTCGGAGAAGCGACGTCGCCGGTAGGCTTCCGATCCATCCAGCTTCTCAGCACAAACCAGACGCCAAGCAGAGGAACGACCAGGGTTTCCTCAAGGGGGCAGTTGAAACCGTTTAGGGAAATCGCAGGCTTGCGGATTGGGGTTAAGGATGTAGCGGCCTAAGGATCTGGGGACTAAGGTTTAAGCTACAGTTTAAGCTTTGGGCTTCACCTCCCAAACTCTCTCGTCACGGCCTCTGGCCTCTTGTCGACCCCGAACCCACAACCGAAGAACCATTGAAAACTCGAGCAAACGGAACTCTCTCCTTGTCGCAGATGTCCTTGCCATGGTGGTTGAGCCTGCAGCAAGTCATCTCACCGTCGAAGAGCCGCACGACGTCACGGACCCACTGCTCCTCAGCTCTGGCTATGAGGCCCCAACAGGAAAACCAAACCCTGAAGCACTCAACCCTGCAATCTGAGGGTTCACGATTTGGGGCGTGTGCTGTTTAGGCTTACAGGGCATTGGGTCTAGGGACTTGTGGGCAAGTGCACCCTTGTCAATTTCCAGCTCCCCCGAAACGATCCCTGCAAGGTTTCCCCGAAGTGCCGAAAGCCCGAAAGCCGAAACCCAAGGGGTCAAGGTTCACTGCAAATGTCTCTTGAAAATAAGCACTCTCGCTCACAACGAAATCGACGCTTGCATATCAGCCCTTACTCCCAACACTCCAAAACGCCTGGAAACGAAACCCCCAACCTGGAATCCCACAGCACAAAAACGAACAAGCCCTGGCTTTGAGCTGAGTAGCTGTGACCGGCTCCAAGCCGGTCTCGGAGGATATGAGCCTCGGAATTTTTGGAGTGGTGAGGGGGCGGGGGGAGGGCTGGGGGGATGGCCTGGCGGACTCAATGGTGTTTCTAGGCATGCTTTGGGGGGGCTTCGGCTTAAGGGCATTCGGGGCTTCGGGTTGTGGGACTTGAGGGTTCAGTGGGTGTTTGCGGCTTTCGGGCATCCATTTAAGGGCTCGGCCAGCATTCGGGGCTTGGGGCTTAAGAGCTGCAGGCTAGAGATGGGGTTTAGTGACGGGGCGTAAAGTCAATAAACCCGACTGAGCCGCAAACACCCCTCTGACAAAAGCCAGCAACTACTAACTACTAGACGCCGAAGCTCATTGACACAAGCCTGCAACATGCCCTCCTTTCCCAAATCCGCTCGAACCCTACATCCCAAGTCCTTATCTCTAAACCCTACATTCCGAGACTCTGCATCCGGCCAAAATCCTAAGCTTCCGGGCTTCAGGACACCTGCACTCAAACCCGCAAACCCAATTTGGGGGAGGCAGAGGCACATGGAACCCAGATCGTGTGCCGTCATGTGCGCAATCTGCTCCATGCGGGTCCTGCTGCAGCTCTTCAAAGCTAACATTCTGTGTTGGGTGTAGTGTTAGGAGAGCTTGGGTGGGGCTTTGGGTTTGGGATTTGTTGATGAGGAACTCCTGTGGACTGAATGCTATGCTCTTCTGAACACTTGCGAACCCCTTCTGTCGGGGAAAACCTCGTGGACAGATGTAGGGGACAGGTGCCTGAGGGAATTCGGGCTGGAGCCAGGAGAAGCAGTTTCCAAGAATTGCTGCAGTTGGACTGTCAGCCTCCTGGAGAAAAGTGCGAAGGGGAGGGGTGAGGCAGACGGGACCATTTTGACTAAGTAGCTTCCATGGGGACTCTCATCTCCGGCCATCTCCATCTTCTCACCGGAACTCCCAACACCTGCCTGAAAGCATCGGATATAAACGAATCTCCCGCCTGTGGAAACAAGCTTCCTCCAAACATTTTGCATGGGCATCGCCAGTTGCAGCCACAAGGGAAGCGACGGATGCTGCAGATAAGAACAAAACTTTTTGTCGGTGGTCGGCGTACATGCTGTCACCTACAACGAATTACGCCAACAGCTTGGGTAAGCATTTCCATACTCTATGTGCCTTATACACGTAGGGCTTTCCCTGCCTCAGGCAATAGTGTTCCCACAAGAAAGCCTTACTCCATTTGCGGCTAGCGCAAGATACCGCACCTACACGTCGATCAGCAGGATAACATGACCTTGACACCGAACCCAACGCTGACTGCTCCTCATGCAAAACCTATACAAAAGTACAAAACTTCACCACCAAACAATACAGACAGGATGTACGAGGTTGCCTTCGCGTTTAAAACTGCTGCTGTTGCCGCCTTGCGCACTCGACCCGCACTGCATCGTTCCATGTACAAGCGGAGGAGACACAGTAGCGCAGCTGCTACCCTTCGAAGCCACATCTCAGACACTGTGAACTGTGAGCACAGATGGGTGCTGTGGCAGCCCCAAGAGTTGGGTTGCGCGATGATCCCGATACATGCCAAGCCCCTCCGCCCGAATCCCAACACGTGTCGGTCCAGACTCTGCTTTTGTATGTCTCGAGGTTCGCCACCTGTCAAGCCAAGCACTTAGGATGTACATATCATTTACGACCCTCAAGCGCTCCGTTTTGTGGCTCTGTGAAGTATGTAGATAAGACTCAATCTCTGACGGGCAAAAGGCATCCTAAGACTTACAAGATGCCCTTTATCATTTTCTACTGGCCATGTAGCATGATGTGGGGTTTCGATGGACTTTCGGAGATGCTCGCGTTTTTTGGATTTGCCGGCTCGGGTTAACGATCTCTTAGTGGATCTTCCTGCGGACAAAAGCTGATAAAAGAGCACCGCCGAGCCAAATGCTTTTGGGCTCCAGTCTCTGATGTTCAGGGCATGACAAATGCTCGACGCAAGAAAGGAGCAGAACCTAGAAGTCACTGGTGCATGCAAGTCTCGAGCTCGCAGTAATCGGATATGTATGGTTGCGCACCCGGTGTATGGGGGCATGATTATAATCATTATCATCATTCTCAGCGCCACCAACATCACCATCACCATCGTCATCATCATCATCATCATCATCATCGCTGCTGTAGTTGTTGTTGCTGTTGTTGTCATCATCCCTCACGAAGTATGATACCAATACGACACGAAAGAGACGAAGTCGAAGAAGACTAGTGTGGCCACCAACAATAAGCACGAAAGAGCCTGCAAACCAGCATCGCCGGCATCATCGCCGCCAACAGCACCAACAACAACCACTACATCCACAACCCAATACAGTTCTTCTTCATCCTCGCCACAGCCCCTTGAAGGTCCGACTGCTGGTGATCAGTATCCTCCATTGCTTTCATACACCTCAACGATGGGAATCATGGTACACGGCAGCGTCTAATTACTCTACACCCGACGCTCTGCACCCAACATGTCTTAACCCACCACCCTGTCAGCACCTGCCCAGTCTCCGCATGCACAGAGTCCGGGGCGACGATGAGCAGCGCATCGGCGGAAGACGCGTATGTGTAGAGCGAGTTCACGGCTAGAAGCCTTTGGGTCTTCACGGCTTAAGGATTTATCGTTATGGGTATCTGGTGCTAGAGCTTTTTAACTTGTGGATGATTAAGGTGCTGACGAAGTGACATTTCCACTAGATCCAAACTACAACGCGAATTTGGCGACTTTGATATGTGGAGCCTACAGCTAAAGATCCAGCGCTATAGACAAGTTGTACGCAGGTCGCTCTTCGGGCAGACTTGCGTGTTGGCTCGGGGCTTATACTTTTGGATGCATGGAGCGGGGGAACTTCAAACGAGCTGGAATTTAAGGCGAGGGATAAGCGAAGCGGCTGTTTATTGGCTGTCCCGCACTACCAGGCACTCAAAGCCGCATGTCCAATGCAAGCAACGCTGCACATCCATCAGCAGTAACCTAAGCCCACAATACTCCTTCGGCAGTCAAAAAGCTGCACACCCTTGTGGTACTGCGGGATGGACAGGACGTCCAACCAAACGTAGACCTGGGGATTCGACCAAGTTCAGACGAAAAGCGAGCCGCGAGGTGAAGTCTCGAGTGGGTTCGAATTCTCTCTCGGCTTGGAGGCTGGACATTAGGGAATTGCGTGTTCGGTGTCCAGGAAGGATCCTTGGTTCGGCAGAATGCATGGTTCTTCCCAATCAAGGGGTGCTTGGCTCCCTGAGTGATGCAGAGGCAGATCTTTTCTGTTCTGAGCACAGGCTCGCCGAAGCTACCAGGGACCCCCAAAACCTTTCGACTTCGGAAGGATATGCAGGCAGGATTTAGTTCTGGGTTTTGAACTATTATGAGGAAACCTGCGTTTTGAAAGAAAGTTTCTGGTGACATGATGCTGAGAAGTTGAGTGGAAGTCACGCTTTTCAGACTGCGCTTGAGTGGGCAAGGGTCTTGGGCTAGCCAAAACCGTGGAGTCAGACTAGACAGCGAGGGTCGGAGATCTGGGACGGCTTGGAGGGTTATAATGGCAACTTAGGTGCTTAGAGTCTTAGAGTGGATCGAAAAGAGGGCTCATTCGGCGCGTGACCTCGCTCGCCTTCAGCTCCATCGAATCGGAATATCGGGCGACCGCCTGACGCATCGCCTGCACGACGGGATACAACACAGTCTGTCTGAGTCTGCGTGGTGCGTAGCGACTCTTCCAAACCAAACAGCTCTACGTTTTTTTTTGGGGCGGCCCTATGCAAAGCAAACACAAGTCAGCGTACTCACTGTGAGTAGGAAAAGAACGCGCTAGACCTGAGGAGCTTCTTGCACGTTGGCAGCCCCACTAACTGAAGCCAAGCCGGACGGTTAACAGCCAGCCTGTGAAGCAAAAGGAAGGCAAAAGGAAAACTAGGGGCGAGAGTAGTCATGGCATTGGAAGTGTACGAAAGCCAGTGCCATGCTAGCTCTGCACACTGCTCGGCCCAGTGAAGTCTACGACGTCCCGGGCGAATGCCTGCCTGTACTGTACCCCCTCTATATACAAACGCCTTCGTAAAAACACAGTTTCGCTCCAGGTTGCTCGGAGTTGCTCTCAAAACGTGACCAAACAACTTGAGCTGTGCCCTGTGAATGTGGTGGGTGAGGGGGGGTTGGTCGGCCAGGGCTCGGACTCCTTCGTTTCGGATGGTCTGAGCGTTGGGGTTGTCTGTGAGGATCTTGGTGTAGTAGGTAGCTTTGATCCGTTGGATCTTGCGAAGGGACTGTGAGTGGAAGGCCTCGAGCCTGTGGAGGTCAGCTGTGGTGAGCGCAGCGGATTCCATGCCGTAAGCAATCATGGGGATGAAGACCGCGTTGTAGATGCGCAGCTTCCAAGCCACGCTCAGGCCTGTGTGTCGCCAGAAGGCGTGCAAGGTGTTGAAGTGCTTCCGTGCTTTTCCCAGCCGTGCAGTGATGTCCGCCTTGCTGGAAGAGTCCTGGCTGAGGACGACGCCAAGGTACTTGGCCTGTGTGACCTCTTTCATTGACTCTCCTGTGAGGAAGTGTATGTGGTTGACGGCCAGCTGTGAGCGAAGTAATTCGCACTTCTTGAGATTCAGCGAGAGGTTGCTGTGGGCAGCGACTTCCTGAATCTTGTGCAGAATTTGCTGACCTCTTTCAGCAGTGCCTGTGAAAATGGCCATGTCGTCTGCGTAAGCAAGGTCATAGAATGACTGGTTCTGGCTAAAAAGCCACGGGAGCATCTGACCATGCTGCTGCAGCTCTGCATCGACGTCGGCCATGATCATGCTGTGGACCACCAGGAAGAGGTAGGGAGAAAGTGGGCAGCCTTGGCGAATGCCAGAGCTTGCTTGAGACTGTTGGCTCAGTTGCCCCGCCGCCTTTACTGTGAAGGAGGGATTGTTGTAGATCGAGCCAATCAGATTGACAAACGCCGGTGTGACCCCATGCCGTTCTAGTGCCACCGTGACAGCTTGCGGGTGAACCTTGTCGAATGCTTGACTCCAGTCAAGAAGCTGCACGTACAAGGTTGAGCCGCAGCGTTCCGCGCGCTCTAACAGCCTCCTTGCCACGTGTATCGCCTGTGAGGTCGATCTGGTGGCTCGAAACCCGTACTGTGTGGGTCGTAGCTTGGAGTGTATCGCCTGCTCCAGGCGTTTCTGAAGGAGCCTGGCGAAGAGCTTGTAAGAGGTGCTGAGGAGGGCGATGGGGCGGTAGTTGTTGGGGTCCGCCATCGTGCCGCGCTTGTGAATCTCTGCAACGACTGCCGTTGACCATTCTTCCGGTACCAGGCCTGTGAGTAATGCTTCGTTGTAGAGGTCCAAGAGCGGTTGGCGGTTGGCTGGCGTAAGCCATTGTAGGGCCTCCGCCGGAATGTGGTCCGGGGCTGGTGCCTTGAGTGAAGCCATGCCTTTGAGGGTGTTGTTGAGCTCTTCCATCGTGATGGGGGCCATGTTGACTGGACTGTCGTCAGTCAGTCTGTGGGTGGGGCCTGTGTTGTCAGCCGGCGGGGGGGCCCACTGTACTTCCGACAGGTGTTTGGCGAAGGTGTCTGCCTGCTTGCTGTAGCTGGTGGGCTTGCCATTGGAGTCATGCAGAGTGACCGTGCGAGGCCTGTAGTCCGAGCGGATGCGCTTGATCCAGCGCCACTTTTCCCGGGCGTCCAGTGTCTCTTCGCTCTCCTGAAGACGATCCTTAAGCCATTGTTGCTTGTCCTGTCGGGCCTGTGAGCGGATGGTCCTGTGTAAGTGACGCTCCGTCTCCGGGTTCTGACTCTGGCGAGCAGCGGTGCGCTGCTCGATGAGCTCCCACGTCTGTTGACTGATCCAAGGATGCTTGGGCTTGCTAGTCAGTGTGGGGATGTGCATCTCCATGGACTGCAGAATGGAATCCTTAATCGATTTCCATTGCCGGTCCAGCCTCTGCTGGTCTGTGCACGACTGTGAAGGCTGGGGGGAGACGTCCGCCGCATTTGTCTCGGGTGGGGCAGGCTCCTCGAAGGCTGGCTGGTGCTGGAGGGCTTCTGTGAAGTGTGTGTTGTAGGAGAGAATGGACTGTGCGTCAGGGCGTCTGGTCAGCTTGGGGGTGGGGGTGGCTCGCTTGTGGCAGGCTGTGTGTAGGGAGAGTGTGACTCTGGTGAGGAAGTGGTTGCTGTTGAGGGCGGCGTTCGGGAGAGTGTGTACATCGGTGACCATGTTCTTCCAGGCGAACTTGGTGACGGCATGGTCCAGCTGTACCAAATCGCCATTCGGGCGCTGGTGTGTCATCCGATGTCGCTCGTCTTTGTCCATCCACGTCTGCGGGAAGCACAAGTCGTGGCTGACCGACATCTCGAACAGCTGTGCGTGGTTGGACAGTGAGTCGTCCTCCCCGGCCTGTGAGGCTAGGGTCTCGTCGGCCACGTTCGCTCCAAAGTGGGCGTGCGGTCCGACGTTGCCACGATTGGAGGAAAGCTCGTCGAGCAGTTGCGCGTTGAAGTCGCCGACCAATAAGAGAGGTTCGCTGGCGAGGTGTCTGTGAAGGATGTCTCCCAGCGACTGCCAAAATGCATCGCGGACCGGCTGTTCACGTTGATTGTGAGGGGCGTACACCACCTGAACTGTGAGAGGGGCCTCTGCCGTGTCTATCTTGAAAGAAAGAAAACGACCGTCGGTGGCGACAATGTCCAGGATGCAGGGTGTGAGCCGCGGGGAGGTAATCAAGGACACTCCCGTGAAGGTTTGGACCGGATTTCCCTGGGCATCCAGTTTGTCATCCGCACTGTGTGTGACAGTGTACCCATCGATCATAAAGCGGTCCTGTTGCTTCACGTGGGTCTCTGTGAGGGCCAGCCAGTCAAGACCATGCGTCTGCATGATCTTAATCAGGGTGTGGATCTTGCCGGCTTCAAGGAGGCCCGTGGTGTTCCAGAATCCCCCCTTCAGGCGCACTTTGGAGCGCAACTGTGTGGAGTGTCTCTGTCTGCCGTGCTCCTGTGGGCTACGGCAGTAGGTCTTGAACCAGTGGGCCCGTGTATGTTGCTTGTTCTGGGCATCGTGGGCGTCGACCCAAGAGGCACGGCCACTGTTCGACTGAGGCTGTGAGGGGGGGGTAGGGTTGGGCGGAGAGGGAAGGGAGGAGGGAAGTGTGTCCGCTGTGAGAGGGGCAGTGGTGGAGGAGCCTTCCGTGGGGGAGGCGGGCGGGCCAAAATGGCCAGTTGGTGGGGTGACAGGCTCCGGTGTTCGAAGCCTCAAATGATTGGGGGTGGATCGATTCTGTGGAGGGTCTCTTCACTCGCATGTCAGGGGCTTTGGCCAAAAGGCGGTGAAAACGTCTGCAGGAACGAAACTGCGGGCCACGACCCTTAGGGGAGACCCTGGTGGGAACAGGCTGTAAGTCGCCCGGGGTTGGGGCAGTCGGCGTGGGGCCATATAAAGGCTTTTGGTTGTTGATCCTAGCTCTGGAGCCCAAACCACAACTAGGGGTTGGAAAGGTGGAGAGAGCATGCCTCCATGCTCTGTACTCCCGCCTGCTGCGAGATCTGGTGGTGATGCGGCGGCGTGCTCGCTGCTGCCGTGCTGTTTGTGACCTGAGGTGGCGGTGGTATTGTGCTCGGGTCTGTGAGGGAGGGGGTGTCGGGGAGGCTGTAGGGCACTTCGTCGCCGAAAGGCACACTAGAACAACTCTCAGAGCAACCTGGAAAAGCAAAACTGTGAGGTGAAGATGAACTAGAGTTATAATAGTGGCTCAGCGCACCCAGCTCGCCTTTAGGTGGCGTGCCAGAACGGTTCAACTCGTTTTTGCCCAGCTGTGTGGTACGGTCTGGGTCTGCTATGGTACAAGAGGCAGCAGCCTGTGAAAAATGCGGTCGCACAGCTGCTGCGGAAGATTGCAAGGAAGAGAGGGCGCGCTTGCCGAACCATCACTGCGAGCCAGCAGCACGGCGCTTGATGCACCATGCCTCCCAGGCCTCCTGTGAGTAGTCCGTCGGGACCCCACCGTTGTTGATGTGGGTGATCTTGGCTTCCTCTACCGCGCCCTCGAGCTCCGCCTGTGAGCCGAACGGGTAGTAGCTCGGCCTGGCCTTGGTGGGCTGTGGAGGAGGAAGCCCAGAGCTCGGAATGCTGGCCGTACTGATGCCACTGACAGCGGAGGCGGCATCACTGTGAGTGCGCTTCATTTGGGAGGCCACGTCGATCATCGCCCCCACACCTCCGCTCTCCGAGTCCACTGTGAAGGCAGCCTCCTGTTCCTGAGCCGCCATCTGTTCCATGAGTTCTTCTGTGGACCTGAGTCCTGTGAGTGTGTCCTCTCTTCGGCATCCGGTGGAACTTGCACAAACTTGAGCGGCCATGGGAACTCATACCGGAACCTGGCGATCCAGTGATCCAATCCTTCGTCCTCGCCCTCGTTGTACTCTGGGATGGCCTTGGTCAGGAACCGGCTGAGTCTCTTGGCCTCTGCGTAGTTGTGTGCTGTGAGGCGGGCTGCACTGTCAAAAGCTTCCTGCTGGACAGTCGTCTGGTTGACCTGCTGTCGCAATTGGTCGTACCAAATGCTTCGCCAGGTCTCCAAGAGCTTGTTGGCGTGCTCCTCCGGAATGTGGATCTCGCACTCCCAGTCTGTGAGGGTTCCTGTGGAGGTCGTCTGTGAGGGGACCCCGCGGCGGTACACAATGCGTCCCAGCCAAGCCTCTTTGGAGTCGACCAAGGCCAAGGTCTTCCACCTCGGCACCAATGGCTCCTTGGCGAACTTGCTGAAGGCCGCCCTGTAAGCGTTCATGAGTCCCTGGAGCGGCGAAGCAAGCCTGCGTTCAAACTGTGTGACTCCAGGAGAGAGCTTTACGGGACCGCCGCTCCTGTACTCGTAGGTCTTGGCTTCCTCCTTAGACCCGGCTGCCTGTGAGGATTCTGCCGTGGTCTTCTCCGCCGTCCCTTCGGAACTGTCCTTCGCCTCTTCGGGCTCCTTGGGCTCCGCCGTAGTCCCGGGTTTCTCCTGGTGGAAGTACCAAGGGTACACCCTGTCCGCTACCTCCAGGATCCGCTTCCGGACTGTGAGGGAGGGGACTGTGAGGATGGACGTGGCGGAGAGCTCCAGCTTGCCCGGCGTGCCAGTGTCCAGGCGTGTCGTGGTCAAGTCCCACATGCCATCAATGTTCCACAGCCCAGCTTTCGCAAGGGCCTTTTCCACTGTGAGGCGACGGTCCGCCTCCGTCTGCCACGTGGGGAAGTTGCGGCAAACTATGGTACGTTTGGCCTGTTCGATCTGAGCAAAGAGCATGTCCTTCTCGGCCCAGGCTGTGCGGATGCGAAGGGCCCGGACCTGCTGCTCAAGGTTGCTCACTCGCTCGTTTGTCCTCACCTGTGAGGTAGACAGGGAGGAGTAGACGGCTCCCAGAGCAGGGGCGACCTTCTGCTGCATGGCCATCTGCACCAGCTCCATGCACTGCCCAACCGTGGCCGGGGCGTTGAGGTCTACCCCCTGTGCTAACGGCACTGTGAAGGACTGTGGCTGCAGCTGAGTCGGAATGAGCACGGCAGCCGAAGACTGTGGGGTATCCATGCGTGCTTCCAACTGAGTCATGCGATCTGTGAGGTCTTGGTGCTGCTCTTCACGCCGTGCTCCTTGCAGCTTCACTTGTTCTAGCTGAGCAGCCACTTCTGCCAGCAAAGCAGACATTTTGTCCAGCTGGTCTCCCTGGCCCGACATGGCTTCAAAGAAAGAAGAGGGAGGGACCTGTGAAGCTTGAACCGCTCGTGAGCTTAACAGCTCTACGTAGGCCCTGGAAAAGTGTTTTGCCCAATTAAGCCCTTTTTGCCAACTAAGCCATGCAGGACGTAAAACCGATCCTGAAACCCAAGCCCAAACCCCTGAAGCCAGCAAGTCGCCCAAGTTTAGCTGCTTCGGCAACGCTTCGGCTACATCCTCAACATTCTGAAAGCTCTTTTAATGAGACTTTTACTTCAACAACCCTCACAACCCCTACTACTCCAACTTCTGAGCCCCCGTGGATTCCCACATGTGGATTCCCAAAGACCAAAATACCTACAAGACCGTTCTAAGCTGAAACCCCACTGCCCCAAGCCCTTCTTGAACACGGCGCCGACCTCGAACTGCGTGGCGTTGGGGCCGTGGCGGTTCCACGAGAGCCACTGGTAACTCAGGAACACAATCCTGGGGCAAAGAACTCTATGGCTCAGGGAGCCTTGGGCATTCGCATAAGGGGCAAATCGTATACTCGGATGAAACCGAGAATGGGATCTATGAAGATACTTGTAGCCCCAACAGTAACCTCCGCACCAAGCCCCTTCATCCTTTAAGAGGAAATGCAGATTCTGGGCCAAGGGCGTGGGGTTGGGGTTTAGGCTTTAGGCCCCTAAAGGTCGTGCTGTTGAAGCGGGTCGAGCTTTCTTGTGGGGGCGGGTTGCCATGTGGGTGTGCACGTGCATGTTCTACCGTTTAGGGCATGGCAAGTCGCCGGAACTAGCGGCTTCAGGCGTAGGCTTTAGGCCCTAGGCTTGGTGGGGGGCACCCAGCCAGTGGGAGCAGATTCTTTCGAACTGCAATGCCAGCCTCCGCCTGATCGCTTCAGATTTTCGCTGCCTCTCGGAGAGTGGGGCTTGGGGTTTTGGGCCTGGGGTTAAATGCTTAAGGGTAAGCTTTACGCAAAGCTCGCTGAATCACCGAGTGTCCGTGAATTCGGCTCTTGCTTCCAGTGCGCTTGGATGCTGGACTTCGAGTCCATATATGTCAGGATCCTCGGTTGGCGGTGGAGGCGCTGCTCAGGCACTTCTTCTGTTAAGTTACATCCTGCCCAGAATGCTTCCTAAACAGGAGGAATAAGAGTGTGACGACCTTACATCGCAAGCCATGGGCAGAAGCGGGGATCCAATTCGTAACGGCAGGTGAGCTGAAAAGCAAGGGATCATCATCGTCGTCGGGTTTCGAGGTTCAGTACAACGGACATCTGCCGCTTTAGAAGGGAATGCCACCACGAAAGATTGAGGGTATGGCTGGATATGGCTGCCATGACACACTGTCGGCATCGTCGGAGTTAAACGAGGTCTAATGAGGCTGATTTTTCGGGAGGGCTCAAGCCTGGAAGCTACTTCTCGAAGCTATGACACGAGAACCCCCCTGAAGAAGTGACAGTGGTTGGTTGTAGTGGCAGTCGCCGTGGCCGTCCTCCTTGTAAACGTCCTGATGGTGGTACGTTGTTTGTGCGTCGTCGTGGCTGCTGCTGGTGACGATGGTGATGACTGAAACTCCGAACAAGCGGCCCTCTGTCACGCGCACCTTCGTGCAGCTCTCCAATCCTTGCAGTGTCGAACGCCGACGAGACAAGGATCTGGAGTTTGGGTCTGGGGCGCAGGTTTCAGGCTTCACGCGCTGAAAAAACAAGATGTCATGCGCCTTGAATGCGGGTGGGATGTCTGGTCACTCTCGCCCAACCACACGGATTGTGACAACGACAAGCAAGTTATAACAGAAACACCGGAGGAGGTTGGGTAGAGGTCAGCTGCGGTCGTGCAGAAATTGTAGCACTGCATTGGTAAACGTGCAGCAGGAGGAGTAGCCGCAGAAGCAGAGAAGCATAGCACAAGCAAAAATAGAAGCAAATGTAGACGTGGACACGGATGTGGACACGGAAGTGGATGCAGACCGAAGACATGGACATACACGTAGTTGCAGTCGCAGTCGTCGTCGTCGGAGTAGGAGCAGGAGGTAGGAGGTAGCAGTCATCGTCGTAGTCGCAGTGGCAGTCTTGGTCGTAGTAGTCGCAGTAGCAGTCGTCGTCGTCGTAGTAGTAGTAGTAGTAGAAGTAGAAGTAGCAGTAGCAGTAGCAGTAGCAGTAGCAGTGGCAGTAGTAGTAGTAGTAGTAGTAGTAGTAGTAGTAGTAGTAGTAGTAGTAGTAGTAGTAGTAATAGTCGTAGTGGCACTGGCAGTGGTAGCGGTAGTGGTAGTGGTATGGGTAGCGGTAGTGGTAGTGGTAGTAGGTAGTGGTAGGAGTAGGAGGAGCACCAACAGCAGTAACTGTGGCAGCATGAGGTGGGGTGGTCGTTGCAGTCGTAGTTGTAGTAGCCGTCGCCCTGGTCCTAGTCCTTGCCCTTGCCTAGTCAGAGACCTGGTCCCGGTCGTCGTCAGCAGCAGACGTAGTAACAAAAACACGGACAATATGAACTATGAGTGGGAAAAGGCAGAAGGAAAACTCATCCACCGAAAACCCCGAACTCACACCGTGAACCTGGAAGTAAACCATCAAGTAAGGCGGAGGCTGTTCGAAGGAGAGGTCCATGAAGATGTCGGCTCGTGTCACCCTGGGACCCAAACTTTCCAGGATTTCATGCCAACGATTCCGGGAGTCGGCCTTTGGCCTAAGAAAACCTGGGAATTCGCATTGAAGGTTGCGGCTTCGGCAGCCTTTTTTCAAGACAGCGTTGAAGACAGTTTTGTGTGAGCTAGTGCTTCTTGCGCGGCATGCATCAATCCGAAGGCAGTACGGCTTCTGCGTTCAAACTTCAATGGCTTAGGCCTTAACGTTCAGGCTTCCCCACCCCGTACTTCTGGACCTTTCTTCGCCGAGTTGCACCATGGGATGCGCAAGCTCGGTGATGGAGCCTACACCTGCACGGAATCCAAAACTCTCTTGAAGCCATGGAGCTTAAAGTTGCTTGCAGTGCAGGTGTGCCCCTGCTTCTGACTCGAACAGCACAGAGAGAAGGCACGACCACTTATGCTGCAAAAAAGAAGGGAAAGGAACTACTTGAGCAATGCAACCAGAGTTCCTGATGTCTGGAGCTTGGAAAGCTGTTGGGGTCAGGGTGTGACGGTTATGCTGGCGGAGTTAAGGTTTAGGGCGTAGCATTTGGGTTCAGGTTTTGGGGTTTAGGGCTTGGTCTTTGCAGTGGGCATCTGCGGTATCTCCTCCTGAAATCTTCGCAGCATCGCACATGCTTCGGATCACCAAGCCTTCAGGCTCCTACATCAAGGAGCAAGGAGCTTTAGAATCGGATAACCCCAGTTAGTATACTTACATCCCCCAAACATGTGCTACTAAGTCCCTTGACCTGGTACAGGTTAAGTACACGAACAAGCCAGCAGAATCGAACCTACAGGCTTACCTCCACCCAGAGCCACGGGAGAGCCAAGAATCACCCCCCCAAACTGCTCTGGGTGGCGGTTTGAAGCTTCAGGATTTATGGTTCCTCACCAACATACCAGAGTCGGTGTACTTGAGGCGGATTTCTCGGATTTCGACTCGTGGCTTCCTGTCTAGGCCGGTTTAAAGCATAGCCTTTGGGGACTGTGACCCCGTCCAAAGCCCAAAGCCGACCGGACCTCCGCCCCGGACCTCCGCCCCGTCCCCAGGTCCGCCTTCTTTGACCTTGCTCTCGAGGACGGCTTTGTGCCTTTCCTCCGCCGCCTGGCCAGACTTGAGGGGGTTGCAGCTTGGGGCTCAAGATGCATCCGTAGGATGGTGCCGGAGCTGAGGGTTTATGGCTTAGGGTTTGGGGGTTGCGGGGCATTCAAGATTTGGGGGACGGTTGAGGGCGTAGGCCTTGGAGTTTGGAGATGATGTTCAATAAGGTTGAGAAAGACCATGAGTTCCAGCATGGCTTAGTGGTACAACCCCTGTAATCCAAAGCCCCAGACCACACATGAACCCAGACCCCAAAACCCTACAGCACTCTAACCTCAACCCCTCACGTTCAAAGTGCACAGTCCGTTTCCCTAAACGCCAAAAAGGCTAGAGCGCGTACAGTAGCGGTAAACACTACGGAACGGCAGCAGCGTCGGCTTCTTTTTGTCCGGTGGCGTGAAGCAGTCCGGGCTCGGGTGGCCCTGGTCGGGAAGCAGAACTCGGACCAGGACCAGAGCCGGATGCAGTGTCGATCCGCATTCTCTCTGGCTGGAAAACCATCCCCAAATCCAGGGGAGCCAGAGGAGAATGGGAAGGCGGACAGAAGGGGACGGTGGCGGGTACAGAAAAACTGCGGAAACGGATCCCCGCTCGAACCGGGTGGCTTCGGCGGGGGTCCGTTGCGTGCACTACCAAACACATCCGTTCAAGCACGGTACCGTTCAAAGTGCACAGTCCGTTTCCCTAAACGCCAAAAAGGCTAGAGCGCGTACAGTAGCGGTAAACACTACGGAACGGCAGCAGCGTCGGCTTCTTTTTGTCCGGTGGCGTGAAGCAGTCCGGGCTCGGGTGGCCCTGGTCGGGAAGCAGAACTCGGACCAGGACCAGAGCCGGATGCAGTGTCGATCCGCATTCTCTCTGGCTGGAAAACCAATGGAAACCTCGAGCCGGAAGCTTGACCACAGCCGTGGGACCAGCCAAAATGAGAATCAAGCAGAGCAAGAGCCACCCGGGCATAGGAAACCAGAAAAGTCCGCCGCAGACGGGAATAGGGACAGATCCGGAGAAGGCGGAAACTGGTCCCAAGAGATGCAATGTTCCTGGGACATCTCGAACCCCAGAGACGCAGGGTCAGCAGAGCGACTTAAGGCGTCTGCGACGTCATTCGACAATCCCGGAACGTGATCAATGTAGACGGAAATGCGACGCGCCTGCTGGCAGAGCAGAAAAGATCGGAGCACAGAGCAAAGGCCCTTGGCCATAGACAGACCCTTCCAGCTCGCGGCATCGGCAGCAGAGTTGTCGCATTTGAAGACGCAGTGCACGGGCAGGTGCCCTGGTCCCAGCAGGACGTCCAATAAGACAACCAGCGCGCATTGTGCCAGCAGTTCCCAGCTGGCGATAAAGGCCTGAGCAGAGGCGGTCTCAGGGAACCAGGAAAAGAAGCTATGAAGCTCGTGACGGTCAAAAGATTGACGAAAAAACAGTTGGCGCCCGTCCGGTAAACGAACGAAGCCGCCGAGTCCCGCGGAGAGCTCAGTGGCGCAGGCGTCAGCAAAGGCTTCACAGACGTAGAGGGGCGGTCGCAGCAAGGAGCGAACGGCCGTGCCAGACTGGCAGAGATCCAACCAGAGTCTCAGCACCTCCTGCGAAGAGTCAGAGAGAACACACATCCCGGTGTGCGGAGACGAAGACTGAAGCCAGATGCGACGGGCATCAGGGGCCTGCAGCGGAAGGTCACCGCGGCAAGAGACCGCAGTTTGATTGACACGTAGGATCTTGGAGCCCGGCGGAAGGGCAGCCACCCCAATCGGACGCAGCAGGATGAGGTCCGGAGAGAGAGCCTGCAATAGTTCAGGCCACCGCTCGGGTTGAAGCGCTGTCATGGTGGGCAGCAAAGCATGCTGGTCTGAGTAAAGCGGAGCCAGAGAAGGGCGGAATGTACGGAACAGAGAAGACAGCCAGAGTAGCTTGCCCGTGACACGCTCCAACAAATGACAGGAGCATCGTTTGGACGAAAGGGCCTGCCGGAGCAGAGCACAGAGCCGTGTGAACTTGCCGGGGTCTAACTTCACGCAAAAATGTGACAGGTTAAACTCCCAGCCGATCCACACAACAGACGGGCCCAAAGCAGCTTTGTGCCATGACATGGGCACGCGCAGAACCAGAAGAAGGACGACAATTAAGGAGGCCCAAAGCGGGGCCGATGTGGCATGCAAGAGTGCCAGGATGTCGTCAACGTAAATCTGAGCCGAGTGGCGGACGCGGACAATTCGGTGGACCAGGCGGAGTAACAGACCGGCGGCACGGGCCCAGTAAAATGATGACACGCGGGCTCCAAAATTTAGTGTGAGACACTGATACAGCTTGCCACGGTGGCGGAAGCAAAGAAGGCCGCGGTCAAGCGCACGAATCAGAATACGGCGATGCGCTTTAGCAACATCCAGTATCAAAGCGGCAAGCCGTTCCGAGGAATCGGAGAGAGGCATACAGAAGAAGACGTCCGACAGAGTGGGGTTAGCAGAACGGTTGGGCAGAGCAGTGTTGCTCGTGACGCCAGACACAGAGCTGTCGACCACCAGACGCGGAGGACGTCCCTCAGCCAGCACGACTCCCAGTTTGCCGACCGCCGTACGATTGTAGCGACGGCGCAGCTCGGCATCCCCTCCCCGAACCAGAGCGATCCAACCTTCGGCCAGCTCAGCTTCGAGCAACTCATCCACCACATCTGCGTGATCAAGGGCAGATTTCCAGGCAGAGTCACAACGCTGAAGCGGGATGACCGTGGCGTCAGGGGAAGGAGGAGGATGCATAACCGGACACGGGGGAATAGGCTCTGGCACGCCCAAGGGGACGCCAGAGCGGAGAAGATCAAAGTATCCCGAATCCGGGTCTGCACAAACCAGCGAGAGACAGTGCCAGAGATTGAGCCGAAACGGCTGACCTTCTTGGACCAGAAGCAGACGTTTCCAGATAGTGTCGTCCTCCACATGCAGGAAGGAACGGAGGTCATCCAGAAAAGGAGCAACCTCAGCCTCAGACAATGGAGGAGACTTAGACCCGGAGTTCAGGGAAGCAGCAATGCGTTGGGCAAGACCGGACGCAAGCAGTCGTTTGGTCCAGGCTGCCCTCAGAGAGGACAGCGGGTCAGAGGAGACTGGCCTCGGGGAGGCAGTACTGCAAGTACCAGCACCGTCCTCAACCCTGTGGGACCGAGCAGGCCAAGTAAAGCGACACGGCAACAGCTGCAGCCAAGTCGCAAGGGGTAGGGCTGCTGCGGCAAGGCATCCGAAAGGAAAGGAGCCGCCATGCGTGCCAGGGCTGCAGCCAAAGACGGAGGGTAGCATGCAGAAAGGCGAGTGGCAAAGGATCCATCCGCCAAGCGCTTTCCGGACACCTTGGCGTGAGAGCCTAGGGGGTGAGGGCAGACACATGCAAGGGTTGCGACCTCCGGGGAGTTAGAGCAAAATGACCAAGCCTTGTGTTGGTCCAGGCCATGATGGCAGCCAGCAACCGTAGCAACGTGGCGGCAGAACAGCCGGAGCCATGAAACAACGTGGATCCAACCACAGCAGGGAGGAGGAGGGATTCTCAACCCAAATGAGACCGCCTCGGGAGTCCACCAGACAGAGAAGATGGCGCGTTCGTTGATGCAGCACAGAGGAAACCCTGAGCTCTTCGGCCTGCGAGGCAGAGGGAGAGAGAATGCCAGTAGGATGGTGGAGAGTGCGCACCGGAGAAGGACCACCAGGACGCAAGCGGGACCTTGAAAAGGCTGCACAAGGCGGAGCAGCACCGGCAGCACCCACCAAACCGGAGGAGCAAAGTCGACAGAGGTGGTCGAAGCAGGCATCATCCAGCAAGTCCGCTGCCGACGCAGCCAGCTTGTCGACAGGTTCAAAGCAAGCCTTCCCGAGCGCCTGAAGTGCGGTCGTCACCGGGGAAGACGATCCGGAAAAAAGGTCCAGGAACAATCTGGCGGCAGGAATAGAGGGCGCCGCAGAGTTAGCGGTCGACGGCGACGGTGGGCCCAGGACAGCAGGCGAACCGCTCGACCCAGAAGGACGCAAAGCAGGAGCAGAAACGGGCGAGACCGCTGAGGGTGCCGAGCTAAGGAAAGACAGAGAGAGACTGCTAGCAGCAGCAGGGGCCTCCGCAGACCGTGCCGCCGGAGCGGTAGTAGGATCAACGGAGGTGAGAACCGTGGAAGCTCAGTGAGGTGTCTTGCCATGGTCCAGAGCGGAGTGCGGCTGACCGCAGGCTTTGCCGGAAGGAAGCGGGACCGGGCAGCCATGCACAAATTTGCAGTCGGTCTTAGTGCATTTGCCGACTGCGAAACGCATGCAGGCCTCTTTCTCCCCGATGGTCTTGCACCAGGACGGGTCCCAGCCTTTCGGAGGCGGATTGGCAGCAGTCTTGGCCTTGGCCGCTGCTGCTTTAGCCTTGGCTTTAGCCGCAGCGGAATCGTGACCGGACGAGTCGTCGGTCAGTTGACGCTTCCTGCCCAGGCCCTTACCAGGTTTACCATCGGCGGAGGGCGGAGGCGGAATGCGCGGTGGACGTGGACGGGGCTGGAGTAGATTCGACATTTCACCGCGACAGAAAGCGATTTCGCTCAGTGCATCGGGGAGGCTCCAGCCATGATCACTCGTGAGCTCGTAGACGGAGGACCAGACCGCCCTGTCCGCGTGGAGAATCTCCTGAAGGGTGGGCGAGCGAAGTGCCTGATCGAGGGGAGCCGCCAGAGCCAGAGACAGAAATTTTTCGTGAAATTGTTTTATGGTGGCAAGGTGCACGAGATCTAACATGGCTAACGCGGTGGCCAGCAGAGACAGTGCACGACGCAGGACCGGCTCCGGATGACCCTGCATGTTAACCGGGACCGTCGGGCCAGGGGGCTCAGGTACATCATCCAGCAGCTGACGGATGAAGGAGCGGTCATTGCGAGGTTTGCGCGTCTCTTCCCAGCGAGCGGCATCAGCCAAGCACGTGCGCAAGCGCCACGGGACCCAGAGGGAAGCGGCAGAGTCACTGTGCTGCTTCAGCAGAGACAGGAACTCGAGAGACGGGGTGGATGACGGGGTGAGGAGTTCCCCCGGGTACTTAGCCACGAAGTCCTTCTTCAAATGTGTGAAGTCCGTGGGCTGGAGCTTGGCAGACACGGGACGAGGCAGGCGGCACCGGCAGACCCAGAGTGGAAAGTCCCGGGGTGACACGAGGGGGCGCCGCCAGAGCAGCCTCGGACAGCAGGCGACGGACACAGGCCGCGTCTGCAGACACGAGACCCGCTGCGGCGGTGTCGTCAGACAGACCGAGCAGCGTGCAGATGAAGACCTTGACCTCGTCGGGATCAGAGGGATCCGCAAGAGCGTAGGCCAAAGAACTAAGAGAAGAGTACCCCTTCGCCGCCAGGGCTGAACGCACGGCCGCAGAAGCAGCAAGCTGTTCCAGCAGGGCCGTGAGCGCCGCCGCGTCATCAAGACGCGGGCGGGCAGCCATGACGGATAGGCAAGAGGGGGAACAGTGGGGGGAAGCGAAAGAGCAAAAACAACTGCGGCGAGCACAGGACAGGAGCACAACCCAGACAAGTACGCCAACAGGACGCGAGCAGAACACAGGCACGCTGTTTTGATAGGCGCGATGCAGGCGGCTCGAGTGAGCTAGTACCCGTGCAACCGGTGGCAGCGGGCGCAAGCATGCGTGCGGTGACCCCGACCCCGGATGGGGCGGCCGCAGAGTCGGTCACAGTCCGGGTTGATGCACGGCAGCATGCAAAGGTCCGGCGGGCCTGACTGATGCTGCACAGTGTGCATGCCGAGGACCCTGCCGCGATCACGCCCCCGCCTCACAATAGTGGGTTCGGAGGGCATCGACGGAGGCGGCGGAGGCGACCCAGATGCGCTGCATACGTGGGTCAAACGGAGGACCAGGAGGCACCAGAGTACGGTGCTCCAGGGCAGACAGCAAGAACAGCAGACGGGCTCGGAGCTCCGGTGGATAGTATGTCAAAGAATCCAGGATCTGTCCATCCGAAGCCTGCGGATTGAGCCAGAGTGCATAAGGATTGCTGGGGCCACCACCGTCAGTGCTGCAGCGACGAGGCGGAGCGGCCGAAGCAGGCATCGCGGCAGAACCAGAAGGAAACGCCGAGGACCCAGAGTTAGTCGAGGAGGGCGCGGACGACCAGGGAGTGACCACTGGCGGTTCCCCCATGGGAGACGGTTCCGGCTCAACCTCGGCCTCGTGAGCCTGGGGAGTCGGGGCGGGCATGGTCGGGGCGTGCCCGTGTGCCACCGGCGAGGGGGACGGCGGATCCAGCACCGTGGCGGCCAAAGCCGGGGCGTCCATGGGAGCGTCCGCCGGGCTCGCGTCCGAGAGATCCTCAATGGGATCAGAAGCGGCTGGGGCAGCCGCAGCCGCGGGAGAGACCGACTCGATGGGGTCCGACGAAGACATGGCAACGAGCGGACGGCGGGACAAGACGAGGGACACGACGAACCGAAACGGCTGCGGCAGATAAAAGCAAAGTAAATGACCCCGGACGGACGCACAACAAACCCTCGCAAGCAAAAGACCCCTTGTTTGCGCCCACCCCGCTGGTCACAGCAGCTTCAGACGGTGAAGGCAGCCCGTGCGCAGGCAGAGAGTGGCACCTTTGGGGAAAGCTGAGACAGAAAGCTGTCGGGCGCCAGTTGGGAGGTGCGAGCCCCGCAGATGGGGCGGAGCCAGATGTCCTCGCCGGAGGCGGAGGAGTACATCTTGGAACGAATGGCCTGAGGCTCTGTGGCTACGGCAATGTGCACCACGTTGCTTCGGGAGTTCCACAGGTACCCGCGGCCCTCGAGGGAAGCAGACGGGGGAGGCGGAAGCGGAGCCGAAGCGTCCGACGACGCCGCCTCCCCGGCCACGACCGGAACTTCCTCATCAGAGGGAGCTTCACTGGATTCGGAAGAAAGAGAAACAAGGTCTTCTTCCTTGACGGAGGCGGGGTCCGGCGCGGCGAGGGGAGGAGGGGAAGGAAGAGCAGCCGGCAGTGGGGCAGCCTCCGGGAAGCAGTCGGGCGTGAGTGAAAAATCCGACGGAAGGCCAGTTGGAGCAGGCAAGGTGACCGGAAAATCCGGCAGAGGCTCGTCCAGGCCGCGCGCAACCGGTTGCAAGGGCCGGAATCCGGAGCGCAAGGCCAGCACCAGCTGTCGCTGAAAGCGAAGCATCGGGATAATATCGTCCCTGGAGTAAAGGGAGACTTATTGGTCGGAGCCAGAAAGTCGGTGGTGACCTTGGATGCGACGCAGTTCAGACTCAGACCCGAGCTGGCGACCCCATGCCAGTAACGTACATTTCAGAGAATGTGCCGCCACCAGGCCAAAGGCAGCCGGAGGCGGGGACGTTGAATGAAGATGCCAATGACGGAGAAGTAAGCCCCGAAGCCACAGAACCATCTTATCCCGTTTGAGGGGACCACCCATGACCGGACGAGATTCGGACCCGGACAGGGTGGCAGGAACAAAGTCCAGGGAGCGACCCGGGGAGATCCGCATGGTATCCGCAGCACACTGAGATAGGGTGCTGAGGAAACGGAGTGCCCAAGACGCGGAGGCGGAGCCAAGAAGGCCAGAAGTGAGGATGCCAAATGGCATTCCTCTTTTAGTGGTTTTTGTACGAAGGCACGTACCCACCAGCGCAGACGCTTGCGGCTGGTAATGGAGACGGCGAGGAGGGACCCAGAGAGCATCGCCCCAACGTAAGCTGCCCCAGATACAAAGCAGAAGGTAACCGACCCTGAGAATTTCGGCCGCGGATGCGGACGGATCCAGAACCAGGGATTCGAGCCACACAACAAAGCTCAAGCTCAGTGGTAGGCTTTCTCGGTGCTCCGTAGGGGAGGAAGCAACGGAGAAGGCCTGACAGACCGGGGACAGCAGAGCCGCTTTAAGGGCCGGCAGACCCGCCGTCTTGCAGAACCACGATAGAGCCTTGAGCTGCATGGTTGACAGACCCTGTTTACTGGCTTGGCTGCGCAACCAGTCCGGGAGCAGACCAGGAGGCGGGGACAAATGATTGGCCCCGGCCAGACGGCAGAAGGAAACCCAGTTGAGCCAGGCATCAAAGTAACGCTGCAACGTGGAAGGGGCAAACCTGGCAGCCACCCGCTGCACATGAAAGTCCATGTGGGCAGATGCAGACGCCTCCACGAAAAGGGCGCTCTCGGACCCCATTGCTTTTAAAAGCTCCGTCCAGCGGAGAAGAAGAAGACGCATCTCTTCAGAAGCCAGTTCGGCGGAACCGGCCACCGGGCCAACCGGAGAGGCAGGCAGGCGCATAAAGGAAGTAGATGCAAGCCCTGTGAAGTCAGACGCCGCAGGCAGGGGAGAAGAGGCAATGAGTGCAGGTCTGGGTGCAAGACCGAGCACAAAATTATTCAAATGGCGTCGTGACGGAGGCGGGGTCGGAAAAGGTCTGGACGGGGGGGCCGGAAACCCGCGAAGAGGCGGAGAAAGCGCCGGAGCGGGCGGTGGCATGAGCGCACGAGGTCTGTAGGACGCCGACAAGGTGCCTGAAGCCCAGCGTGATGGAGGCCGAACCAGAGAAGCCGAAGCAGAGGCAGAGCAGATCGGGGAAACAATTGACCAGGTCGCGCCACTGGTGCTGGCGCCCGGACAAGAGGGAATTCCAATATGAGAGGTGGACGCCGAAGGTGGAGTTGTGAGCAAGTGTGGTCGCGGGCTGGGGGTAGCCAGCAGGCTCAGCGGAGAGGCAGGCGCAGAGAAGGAGGGCGGTCCGCTGGGACGGATGCCCTGCGGAGAGTGCACAATGTCCGGAAACGGAGAAGAGCCAACGCCGAGGGCGGAGAGACCTGGGTCAGCAACCCCGTTCTGCGCGGAAGCCGCCGAATGAAGAAGACCAGGTGAACCTGTCAGGTGCAAACAGAAAACACGTCAGAAGTGAAAGCCCGTGGCCTGTCTCGAAGAGCAACAAGTCGGGGTCCTGAGCAAGACACAAGCAGCGGTGTAGAAGGAAACAAAGAACTGCAAAAGCAAAGGACTGCAACATACGCACTGTTTTAAAGAGACTGCGAGGCAGCGAGTAAGGGTCGGCAGGCGGACGGGCGGATGCCGACCGCTGCAGAAGAGAAGACGGCGGGCAGAATCATGAAGATTCAGCCGCAGAAGGAAGAGGGGAGCCGAAGGCTCGCCCTCGATTAAGGATACTTGAAAAAAAAGGACCGGTGGAGGCCGAAACCAGACGCAGCCCAGCAGCCGAGCACTTACGGCGTCGGACGCAGGGCGGATGCGGAGACGGACAGATGGCTCACCTACCTGTGAGGCAGTGGTAGCAGGTGTGGCCATCATGGCCGGACCTTTCGCCCACCATGATCGGACGCAGGCATCTGTTGCCCTCGGAATTTGTGGCCAAGCGGGTGCAGATGTGGGTGCAGTAACCTCGCAGAGCGAGGTGCTGCAAGGGCTCTGCCGGGGCCAGCGGACTGATGTAGTCCGGGTGCTCGTCCGGACGCAGACAAAACAGATCCGGAAAAGGCCACCAGGCTGGCCTGTGCCATACTCCGGCGGTCGTCGGAGTGTTCACGCGGATCTGCCAACCTTCCCTGGAACTCCAGGGAGCAGTGCTGAGCTGCGGTGGCAGACGCGGAGTGACATCGACCCACCGGTAGGTGTCCGGAGCCAGACTGCGTGGGTCGAGCTGCGCGGACCAACCCGCCTCCCAAAAATCATTGGGATCAAATGCGCGGCCGCGGGTGGCGGGCGGACCGGTCGACTCAGGTGCAGCGGCGGGTGCGGTTACCTCCGGTGCCGGAGGAGGGGCACCGCTTCCGGAAGCAACGTCCGCCAGGGGGGTTGGCGCGGACGGGAGCGGCCGGCGGGGCGTTGAGCTTGGGGTGTGGCAGAGGGCAGGCTTTTTGCTGCGGAATCGGACCTGCGGCCTGACTTGCGCCCTTGGCGGGCGGCTCCTTCACCGGCGGACCCGTGCGGCCTCCAACAGAAGGAGGCGGGGTCGGAACAACCGGAGGCAGAGCGGGTGCTGAGCTGCCGTCGTACCAGGCGAGCCTGGCGGAAATGGCGGACAGAGTACCCGCACTGAGACGGAGCAGATCAGAAGTCGGCAGGGACGAAAAAGCAGCTGCCATGGCCGGTTCCGGATTGTCAAGGAACGCCACGATGTCAGACCATGCTGCCGACGGCGGAGACGGGGCACCTCAGGTTCCAGGAACCGTGCCGGTGGCATGGCAGAGTCAGCTTCTGCCGGCGCAACCGGGACGTCAGTCTCGGAAGCGGCGTCAGCGGCAGAAGTCGGCGAATGCAGCGGAGCCGGACCGGGAGCGGAGCCCTCTGTAGGACGCACAGGGTGCGATTCGGAGGTGGATTCCGACGGAGAGGGCTCGCAGGGCCGGCGGTCCGCAACGGGAGCAGATGAAGCCGTCATCGCAGGCGGACAGAAGACGAGAAGGGGGCACAGCAGACGTGAACAAGACGGCTGCGGCAGAAAACACGTCCCTCAAGAGCAGAAACAACTGCAAGTACAGACACACCTGACGCAGAGGAGCAAACAGTCCTGCAGCGCCGGAGGGTCCAATATTCGTAACGAGGGAGATCGGGACCGGTGACCTGAAAAACAGGTGCACCAGAATCAACGGCAGACGGCAGCGGTCAGAAACTGAGCCGGCTGCGCGAGGCCGATGGGGAAGAGCTCGGACCTGAAAGGCAAAAGATGCACCAACCGTGCGGTCAGCGAAAGCACTGAGCCAGCGACGGCGACGGTCACGAGAACCAGAGGAGCCTGGCGAATAAGCCAAACTAGGAAAAGGGAACAGACAGACGGCAGAACCGGCCTGACGTGTCCCGTCTACCAGACGACGAAGAAGAACGACGTCTGCGGTAACGTCCCCGTCGTCTACCTTTTGATAAAGGGTAGAACAAGCAGGGGAGCGGAGGCAGAGTAAAGTCAATTCTGGCCTCGAGCCATCCGGGAGCGGGAGTCCAGGAGATCTACAGAAAAACTGCGGAAACGGATCCCCGCTCGAACCGGGTGGCTTCGGCGGGGGTCCGTTGCGTGCACTACCAAACACATCCGTTCAAGCACGGTACCAACCCCGACACCCTGCGGAGAATGTTTGAGACTCCCATGGTTTAGGCTTATGGGTCTGAGTTTAGGGATCAGGGTTCAGGGTATATAGGGTTTAGGGTTCCTATATGGACCCTTCCCTACGGTGAGGAGACGTGACCTTCAGACGCCGGCGCATGCGCTGCGTTTGGGCCCAGAGGAGGGCTGGCCCGGCGGCGGTGAAGAGCAACCTCTGGGGAGCGTTTTTCGTTTTCTTTTTTTGGGGGGGACTCGTAGAGAGGGTTTCGAGAGGTTTTATTAGACGGTGTTAGAGGAATCTATAGGAATCTTCACTCTTCACATATATATATATATGCATGTATATATAGGGGTTCAAAACGGTATTAAAAACATACAGAAGGGTTCTTGTGATTTGTTGGGGTTTGAAGCTTCTTTCAGGGTGTTGGGATTCTTGGGCTGTTCTACGGCTTCAGTTCCTCAGACCTCTTGGCATGTTTACAACGGGCTTGTAAAGATCTGGTTTTTCTTGGGTGCTCTATGAAGAAGCCCCTTTGAGTATCCCAGACAATTTAACTGTTTGGAAATATTGGGTGTGCTTCTTCAGGGTCTCCCGATGTGGTTCGTAGTGTGTGTTTACATGCTCTGCAAAAGGCCTTCTCGGCAACTGGATTTCTTGGAGTTTTGAAGAGTCTTGCTTGAGGTTTATAAGGCATTACGCAAGTTCGACCTTCACGCGAACTACCAGCAACCCTGGCCACACAAGTCCCAAAAGAGCCAAAGATCGTCATGAATTCCAGGCTCGGCAAAGCAAAACACACATGGAAAGTGGTCATGGCTCCCTTTCAATCATGCACGCAACACACGGTGGCTGCGGCCCCGAGGTCTTCGAGAAAGTAAACAGGGATCAACATAATCTGAAACCTTCAATAACATACCGCTTCCTAGATCAGGTCGTCCTAATCTTGCCCCAAAGATAGATCACAATGGATGTGGAGTGTTCCTTCGCTTTTGCAGCTGGGGTGCATGGCAGCAGTCATTGAGATCACCTCAGCAATCTTCAGCATGAAGTTTTGAGGGACGTCGAGCGATCAGTAATTGCAAGACTGACCGAGATTTTGAAGAGGAAAAGGCTAGTTATGGTGGTTTAAGCCGTAAACCCCTGCATCCTTCACCGTGGAGTCCTAGAGCCCAGCAGGCCTGGTGTGCGTGCACAATGTCATATAACTCTGGTGATGAAAAATGACACACGTTCATTCTGATTTCCATGATGTGTGTGACGGTGAGGCAGGCGATGGTGATCGCCATAACAATAACAGTCATGGTGGTGATGATGATGATGATGGTAATGGCTGTGATAGCGGTGACGGTGGTGGCGGTGATAGCGGTGACGGTGGTGACGGTTGGTGGTGGTTTTGGTGGTGGTGGTGGTGGTGATGGTGGTGATGGTGGTGATGGTGGTGATGGTGGTGATGGTGGTGATGGTGGTGATGGTGGTGATGGTGGTGATGGTGGTGATGGTGGTGATGGTGGTGATGGTGGTGATGGTGATTGTGGTGATGGTGGTGATGGTGATGGCGGTGATGGCGGTGATGTCGGTGATGATGGTGATGGTGGTGATGATGATGTTGATGATGATGATGATTGCGATGATGACGATGACGCTGATGACGATGACGATGCTGATGATGATGACGACGATGATGATGGGGGGCTGATAATTTTGCAGCAGACGATCGTGACCAATGATAAAGAAAAATCGGTGGAGGATGGTGATGCCATTGACAATTATGGTGCTAGCGCTCATTGTAATGCTGATGCGGTGGGAATGGTGATAATGGGCCTAATTAATGAAAAATGCTGCTGATGGTGCTGATGGGGATGCTGACTATTGTGCAGGTCTTACTCGTCGACGGCGAAGAGCCCGACGACGACTACGACAACGACGACCACGATGCTGCCAATGTCGC
Organism: Symbiodinium sp. CCMP2592; assembly: GCA_905221615.1. NCBI lineage: Eukaryota > Dinophyceae > Suessiales > Symbiodiniaceae > Symbiodinium > Symbiodinium sp. CCMP2592. The sequence continues at coordinate 191,540 of CAJNDT010004357.1, read as the reverse complement.
TGCCGGCTTTTTGCTAACACCACCGCTGCTGCTGCTGCTGGTACTACTTCCACCCCCAGCATGCCAAACACTGCGACCCTATCGTGCTAAGCCTTGCGGCTTGCATTTTCTGCCGACTGCACATAGACCCGGTACAATATGGACCGCACTACCGTTGAGGAATCACGTAGAGGCCACCATAGTATACAACACCCCCGCCGTCGCCATGACACCAACCACACTGCGTCTGAAGCCAGTCGACACGCGCTGGGGGCCTGCACAGGACGGTAAAACTGTCAGCTATCATTACCATTATGGAGACTGCTCATGCGACAATTTTTGGTTAGATTTACGACGGTTGCATCGGATCTTCCGTATGTCTATTCTGATGGATATGAGCAGTGCGACACTTCCCGCTGCTCAGATTGCCTGCTAGTACTGCTGTTGGCACCGGCAGCTGCAGTCATGAATCGTTACGTATGTTTCATACTTGGGAAGACAATGCTTATCTTTAACAAGTAGGAGGACTCATACTCACAGAACAAACACTCTTGTTGGCCTCAGCACCCTCCCGGGCCGTCGTCTGCCTTGGCTGCTGCGATGTCGGGAGAGTGTTTGGTCCCAGGTTATAAGTATAGAGAGACACATATACACGTGTGTATATATAAAGCGTACATATAAATAACTATATATATATATATATATATGTATGTATATATATATATATGAATATATTCAGTTATATACGTATGTATAGAAACGGATATGTGTGTATATAGTGTATGTGTATATGCATGTGTATATATATATATGCATTTTCATGTATTTATAGATGTCTGTACCGCAGTAATTGTCCTAAAGCCGCCAACGCCGTTGAATATGCAAGACGTGCTCCACGGCATGTCGAGAGCCCAACTCTGAACCAGCTATCCATTCTCAGCTTGGCCTCAGTCTGCAAACCAGAGAACTTCCACCTGAACTGCTATATCCTAAACTTTCCTAAACCCTCAGCCCTTGACCTGCTGAGAATCAGAAGCTTCTGGATTCTGGAGCCGAACGCCGAAAAAACAGCAACCTCGGTACTGAAGCCCTATGGCCTGTATGAGATTGGAATCTCTCTACCTCGAAGCCAGACCCCACATCCTTAACCACACTCCGAGCTGCAGAAAGCCGCAGGCGGTGCAGGTGTCGCCCTCCCTGTAGGAATCCTCTGTCGTCGCGGGGGGCATGGGAGCCCCGTATTTCAAGAGGGTTCTTGCAGGACATATTCCGACATATTTATTTGTTCTTCAGGGCATCGCACTTACCTCTTGACCAGCTTTGCAGCTTTCTTCGGGCTCTGGGGTAAGAGCTGGCAGCTGCAGGGCTTAGGGCTTAAGGCTGGTATTTGGAGCTCCTGAGGGTTCAGCAGGGCATTTTTCAGGACAAGCAAAGTGTGCTGAGCCAGTGAAGCTGCTCCTTCTTTGCTGCTTCTTCTGTCGCAGACTCCACCCCCCAAGACTCCGAGTCAACCTGAGGGCCGCTTTGAAAAGCGGCCCAACAAGACCTTGAAAAACGAAAAGAACCTCAGAGACTTGGCTGCGTTGCCTTGGGGCAGACGCACTGCTCTTGGCCGCTGGACCCCTCCATGGATGTCGTGAAGCCGGCCTGGAGGGCAAGCCAGAGAGCGCGCCCGAGGTACACGTGTTATCTAATGGCCTAGTTACTAGTTTCTATACTTACGGACATGGCTCGAAGTGTTTCAATCTCTAAGCTCTGTGGGCTACACTGCAGGCCGTCATAGGATTCCGTAGACCTTTTGTTCGGGATTGGTAGTGCCAACTTCCGACTTGTTTGAGATTCTGTGTCTCTGCAGCAGCTTTCATAAAGTCCAGAAAAGGCTGTCTGCACTCGCAGCAGCTATTTCGAAAACTGCTTGCCATTCTTCTAAGTTCAAGATGCACTTCGATGACTCAGGGACGTAAACCCCAAAAAGACAAACTGCGACCGGGGGATTGGAACCCCTTCGTCTACTCCTGTTGGTAGCTGGATATGAACTTTGCAGAATCCATGGAGATCGACGGCAACATGGGAAAGCCTAGGACTTTCGCATGTCTGAGCCCCTGCCGGGATCAACCCCGATTCAAGGCTCGCCCCCCCTTAAAAGTGACTCCACCCGGAAGAACTGGGAACCCAAGAAAACCCTCGCGGCCATAGCAAACCTCGAGACCCCAACACCCACACCCCTATGTTCCCACACCGGAGACCTGGCAATGGCTGCAGGACGTCATGCCGAAGTCGTTCGCGTACCTGCAGAAGGAGTTCGGGCTGAAGAACAAACACCAGGACAATGAACGACAAGGAAGAAGAAGAAGCCGGTTGGGATAGTCTGGCTCAAGACATCTCAAGAACATGGACAGCGAAACGAAAGAGAACAGGAAGGCCGATTCCTAAAGCCCTGAAGTCATCGCCTATGGAAGTCAGACCTTGGATTCCCAAGCCCTAAAACCCCGAACCCTAAACCCCGACTGAAACCCCAAGAGAAACAGCCCGACGAAGACGAGTTGAGTCTCTGGGTTTTCGGAGTTTGAAGGCTCTACGTTTCAGGAGCAGGAGCGATACCCTGCGAACATCCACCTAGAACCCATATTTATCCAAGTCCCAGTCCGAGGGTCTCCCCAGATCTGCAGGGCGTGCACTTCGAGGCCGCATCCTGATACGCAGGCGTCCGCAGTGCTGGTCTGCATGTAGATGCATGCAGATGCTGGAGGACTTGGAGCAGCATTCTGCATGGATTCTACACTCCTTGAACGATTCCCGAACCTCCGCCCTGAAATCCGGATTTATGGCCCCTGTTTTGCCGGGTTCAGAGTATTCCTTGAAGATATGACTGAGGGCGGAGCAGGAAGATCGGGGTGACAAGACGTGAGGCGCTGAGAAGTCGAGCGATGTAGGGTTGTCAAGGTATTGGCGATTTTTGTTAGGGGGTTTAGGCTTGAGGCTTGGTTTAAGTGAGGCTTTTCCTCTTTGGCTCGATGCTGAAGGTGCGGGTGCTTCGAGCACCTGAACTCGTGGGGATCCGACGTTGAGAGCGGATCCGCGTTGCAAGCAGGCTGCAACTGGCATTGTAAGCGCGCTCGTTCGGATTACAGTTTTTCTAACTCCACCGAGAAGCTACTTGCCAAGTCAAGCAGGCAAAGTCCTTCACACCGTACCTTTTCTGGTCCGAGTTTAAACATGAAGCCCAGTGCCACACACTCCCCAAACCTGAACAACCGCAGCCTGCACTCCTGAACCCTAAACTTTAAACCGTACATCCTGAACCCCAGCTTGATCCTTAGCCGGAAGGAAAACCTGGACATCTCTTAACATTCTCAAAGTGTGAAGCCCCAAAGCCCCGTAAGCCGTCTCCTCGCTACTGATGGTTCCTGGAGCACAGCTCCGGCAGGAAGTCTGGGCAGCCTGTCGGGAAAGACCGTCTTGGAGGCTTCCGGGCTCGGGCAGGATCTGGGATTTAGGGTGCACAGTAGGATCAAAGGCCTTGCGCTTGGGGTTCAGGAAAGAGGCTTCAGTGTTTGAGGTCTGTGGTTTCCAAGCTGCCAGCAGAGAGTTGCGATTGGTTGTTTGCAGCGGGGCCAGCATGAACCTTGGACGGAAATGATAATGCCTCCGTGAGATTATAGTTGGCAAAGTTCGAACTCGGCACACGCCCCAGCTGAACAAAAGGCGAGTTTGTTTGCCTGGAAGATCATACTCCCACAAGGTCTCACAAACCCGGAGCAACAAATTCAAAGATGTAAATGCCTTTACGGGGTCGTTCTACGAATAGGATCCTGCTACATGAACGTAGACAATTAGACTCATCAAAGTCTAGCCCAAATTTTCTACTCTCTCCATAGAGGGCATGCCGATGTGTGCTGCAGGGCCGTGAAGAGGCCCAATGCAGTTTGCACATATGGGACTCGCGACCTGAACTTGCTTCGGCTCCAGGGCTAAGGGGCCGAGTTTCAAGAACCCCAACACAGTACTTGTTCGCGGACATGCATCCCAGACTGCCCGGCGCGAAGCCCTAAACCCCTCTGACCGCCGAAGCGAAGCTCAGTGCTGGGCCTCGTTGTTGAAGAACCCGGCGCTGCATTTGGTACACTGCGTCAGCCCACTGAAGCTGCTGAACGCACCCACCGGGCAGATTTCACAGCGGCTTTGCCCCATGGAGTCTGCATAGTAACCTGGCAGTGCTTGAGCAATTTTACACTCTACAGAGCTTTGACCTCTGATTCGGAACTCCGTTCCCATCAAACGGATTGACAGTTCTCAAAGCCATCTGAAGCTTACAAACGTTGTACAGCACGGATGATACGCGTGTTCAATTTGACCTCCCATAAACTGTAATACTGCAACATAACACTCGCATGGAGACCTGAAGCAATCTTTAGCTTCTAAACCCAAGCCATGAAAACGTTTGGGACTTTGTCTACCAATCTAACCTTGAGCATAAGAACCTTGAAGAACACCCCAACAAGCAACGCCATAAAGCGAACACTATGCGCGAACTCATGCACATTGAACCCTGCGCCCCACATGCTTGAACTCAACAACACAGCACCGACATAAAGAGACAGCCTGCGCTGCAGTTGGTGCAGGCCCTCTGGCCGGCCGTGATGGAAACCTGCAACACACACTTCGAGCTTTGAGCGCTTAGAGCTTCGCTGAGGCGTATCTCAACTGACCTTGTGACGCCTTGTAGTATTCATGCCTAGGGTGGTAATACACCTGCTCAGTAAACTCAAACTCTAGGTTGCAAGCTTTGTGTTTCCATGGCTCTGACTTTGTGGGGGCCCTCCGCAGGAAAGAGCCTGGCCTTCCCGGGCGCACAGGGCGAGCAAACGCCATCCTGCGATTCGTTCGCAAAGCCCAGAATCCATCAAGATCCCAGCGTCGCCAGAACTCGACTCGCAAGCCCTGGACGCCCCTAAGCCTAAACCGGACTCCTGGTCCAGGGAGCCACCGGGAGGGCAGAAGATGCAGCGGCGCACCCGCAGGGAGCGATTCCACAGGGAGAAGGAGCTGTCGGGACACCTGCAACCGGGGTGCCTTTTTCGTGGCTTTGGCTTCGGACAGTCGAATTGGACCGTTTGGGTTGCAGGGCTTCAGGTTTCATTCTCGGGCTTGAGACTTGCCAGCTTTTTGGAATAATCCCTTCTTCCCGCTATTCCATCGGTTTCCTCTTCAAGGATGCTGAAGAAAGTGCTGCTTTGGTGCCTTTTATCGTGTTGGTGATTCTCAGGCTTGGGACCTTTGGGTGTTTCGAGTAAGGCAGTGAAACCTTCGAGGCGGTTCTAAGGTTCGGGATCTCAGGGGCTTGGATTTGCTTTTGCCTCTTTGCACCTGCTGCAGCACGCTCGAAACGTGCGTCGGCCTACAGCCGACAGCCTAAACCCCCAGTGCCCAGCAGCCGGCGCCTCACACAGGTCCCAGACTCATCGTTCCCATAAGCGGAGGGCGCCTCCCGAGCCCAGTGCTGGGGGGGGGGGCTTCTATAGAGTTTAGAAAGCCTTCTGACAGTGATTTTGGGGATTTGAGCTTGAGGGTTTCACTTCCAAGTTCGCGCGCTTAGGGCAAGACCTTCGGGCGTTTGGAGCCACGGTTTACAGGAGAGGCCTAGCCCTAGAACCTCATTCTGGTGTTGGGGTGAAGGCTCCCGGCTCTGAGGCATCAAAACAACTTGCGAAGATGCAACAACAAAAGCATGCATTGAGGCTTTGAGGTTTTTGGGGGGAGTCTGGAGTTTGGGCTTGGCTGCTAAGCATGTTGGGATGCGGTTTGGGGTCTGGGGTAGGAATATATAGAATGGTGTCCTTCAGTTGAACTTTTCCATTCCGTAAATCAACACCGTGAACAAAGTGACAAAAAGCTCGTAACCCTGAACTGGGCCCTGGTACTTATCTGTACAAGTTGTCAAGTGATGTCATACCAACGAGCACATGATTTCTCAATCGATCTCGGGATGAATAACCCAACAAGCACTAGAGACAAAAACCCTAATAAAACAAGAACATATCCAGAAAAACACCTTAATGGTAACTCGAAAAGAGCCCTAAACACGAACCACCGACTGCCTCGCTGGCACACTGCCGCTCTGAAGAGGAGGGCATAAGCCGCAAAGGCGCGACCGCCTTGTGCAAGGGCGACACGACCACCGGCGGCATGCCCACCTGACGAGGCGTTTTGGCGTTAGGGTCATCACTAATGGGGCTGAAGCCAGGGTTCTATACTCTATACCAAAGACCTGCTACAACTGGGAGTTTGGATGCGGTTTCAAAATTGGGGTCTGGCTCTAGGACGCCATGCCCCAGAGCAATGCGCCTCGAATATGACCCTCCACTTCACATCAATGTCAAGATCCCCAGCACGGACTTATCTTTTGTACGAAAGGGGAGTGTCTACAAGCCCATGAACACTTTTGTTAACCGGAAGCCTAACCAGATCCGCGACACCGGAGCCCTGAATCTTGCGACTCAGCTTTTTCTGGACTTGCTCACAAGCCCTCAGCTCGAAACTCTGCACAAAGGCCTCTTGTAGCTGAACAGCCTTGAAATCCATGGGAGTTTGGCCGTGCTCCTGGGACAGGGACTAGTCACTAGTCTTGACGGGCACGAGAATGAGAGTCTGCAGCTGTGGCTTCGATGTTTGGAGTGTTGAGCTTGAGGGTGTCAAGCTCAACATAACTGTTTAAGCTGTCGAGCTTCGGTGCAGGGGCGTAGCGACGTAGGTCCTTATGTGTGGCTAGAAACGTCTATGAGCTGAAAGGGCTCTTGAGGGATTTCAAGCATGGGTTTCGGTTGCTTGGCTCGGGGAACCCAGCATCCTAGTCTGCATTCGGGTTTATGACTATAGCCCCTCGCTGGTCGCAGGTTCAGCTTGACGGCTGCCCCATCTTTTCAGGTTCAGGGTTGACCAAACCCAGCTTCGGAGATGCTCTCAGGAACCCGGGACGCAGGTTTGGGATTCAGGCTGAGGCTTTGGGCTTTAAGGTTGCGTTCGGCATTGGGGTTCAGGGCTTCCGGAGCTTTGGCCTCCATGGACTCAAGAAGATGTTGTCTAAACTTTAGGGAACTTGACTTTGAAGCGCTGTTCGGCGTCCGAACGTAGCGAGCTGTGAGCACATGCGTCTTGCACGGCGACTGAGTCGCTCACATATGGGATCCAGGACAGAAGAAAGAAAAGAAAAGAGAGCATAGAGCCGTGCGCCGCCCCGAACTTTAGGGAACTCTGAGCCACGAGATATTGAGGCCGGGGTCGTCAAAGGAGACTCGGCCGTACAGTGTTTCCAGGTCCAGCCGTTGCCTGGGGCATCTCCGAGCGTGATGTCGGGATTCAGGGCCTCTTTAGATTTGGCATTAGGGACTGAAGGACTGAAGGTCTTTTGCAGATTTCGGTTTGGAATTCTGTGGAGTCCTCCTCGTGGGGACTTGTTGTACTCTGCTGCTCAAAGCTTTTAGGGCGTGGACTTTCTTGGAACTTCAGTCGTTGCATGGGGTTCGGGGTTCAAGACAGACCAGGGTAGAGGGCTCCAGGAAAGAAGGCCTCAGAGTGAAGGATGCAGCACTTTGGCTCGTGGTGTTGAGGGCTTGACTTTAGGGCTGCCCGGGCTGCAGGGTCTACGTTGGGTTCAGGGGTTTAGAGTCTAGGGCTTGTGTTCTCGTGCATTTGCAGCTTCAGGCTCATGGAGGGGCAAAGCGTTTTGGAAGCTTAGCTTACCAGGGCTCTAAGTAGCCGAGTCGAGCTTGCTTCTTTTAGAACTTCCTTTTAAACTGCCCTTGGAATCTACGCGCTAAGGCACGAAGACACCTGATACTACAAGCATCTTAGATCCCAGCACTCTGTCGGTTCAACCGAACGTGACCAGCTTCTCCCTGAATTCTACACCCGGCGCCCGGATTCAGGCACGGTGCAGCTGGGCGGAGACCACGGCTGGTTCCGTCGAGTTCGCCATCTCAACAGCCCTGCAGTGAGAGTTGGGCTGTCTACTCGGTGCCATGTTACACGCAAGAACTTGGTCTGGTCTGGGGTTGTAGCCGTGTTCAAAGAGCTCAAGCGAAGCAATGGCAGGTGACATCCCGCCGCATTTCTTGAATGCGGCAACACCCTGGCCCCGCCTCCCCAAGCTGACGATGGCAGCCCAGGCAGCAGCAGCTTGGTACGGCGGGTCCTCCGTGTACTTGGACCTGCGATAGAATCGCGTGTGTGTTCGAAGGGCTTAGGTGGAAGGTTCGAGGCAGTCCCCCAAGCCGAACCTGGCAAACCCACAACCCTGAACCATCAGACTCCCCCCCGACAGGGCGAGGCCTGTAAAGGGCGCCGAACTCTGCGGCAGAAAAGCCCGTCTCCTCCGACTGGTGTGGCATGGAGGGCAGCCACGAAGTCACCCCGGTCAGCCACCTCCCGACTGCATGGTGGCTGCTAAGGCTTTGAAAGATTTGGATTTCAGGGTGTGCCCTCGAGTTACAGCCCCTTCCGTCACGTCGGCAGCATCAGTATCCTTCAGAGAACATGTCTGGGAGGTAGCCAGGGAGCCTAGGGCCTAGGCCTAGGCATCGAGCAAAGCGATTTGAGAAGATCTGCGAGATCTGGGACGTTTACCAACCTCTAATACCTCCAGACTCTAAACCTTGACCTTGGCACGGGAACCCATAGAGCCATAGATAGCTTGTCAGGCGCAGGAACCGGATTCACAGCGTCGCTGCCGAGCTTGGCTCGGGCGAGTCTGCTTGAAACACTTCCACGCAGCCCTGAGCCCCAGACTCTCAAAGTTTACGGTTGCGGCGTTTTTCTAGCACTCCTTAGAAGCACGGTCATTGATTTTACCAGGATACGAGTTCCAAGAAGCCTACCTCTAAATCTTGAAGCCAAAGTCAGAGAGTCCTGCTGAAACCGCAACGGCCAAGCCAAGCTTCGAGTTCAAGGTGCTTTCGGGTCTAAACTTGCTTGGACGATCTCCCTACAGAACCGGAGAAAGCCCTCTTCTTCTTTGAGCTCTCTAGACGACATTTTGAAGGAGTGCTTGAGTTCGTATCCCCGAACAGACAAGGGCTTTGAGGCTACCTGGACCCAGACCCTGCAAGAGACACATTAAGGACCCTGCAACGTCGGTAGGAACTGGACATGATCGAGCCGGGCCTCCCCTTCGCCCCCAGCTGGGAGATGCTGTCCGACGTTACGCAGACCGTGAAGATCACTGCCTTTCGAAAACGGCCGAAACACTTGGGAGACTGGGTTTCGGGTTTTTTGATATAGGTTCGAGTGGAGGTGTGGGGTTTTGGGGTCGAAGGTCCGCAATTTGGGGTTTGGGTTTGGGCTCTGGTTCGGGGCCCCTGGCTCAGAACGGATCTGGACTTCAGTCGTTCACGGGCTCGTCGTTGCTTCTAGGCTTCGGCAGTCTAAAACCAGCCATGCTGCGGCCGAGGCTTCAGGTTTACAGACAGGAACAAAAGAGCGAAAGGAACGCGAAGCCACCGCTGAGGCTCCTAGCTTGCTTGCAACCATGCCTTCGGTTCGAACTGCTGCTCAAGCATCTCCTTTGGGAGTCGTTCGAGGAGCTTTTCGGCTTGGGAAAGTTGAAAGCCCGTTTAGGGAGTTTGGGGCTCAGGCTTCTGATTGAGCATGTCTGGGGCTTCGGTGTCGGCTTAAGGGCTTCAAGCCCCAGGTGCACGGACAACTATCCAGACGCGAAGTCCGACCCTATACCTGGTCTGAACACCCCGGGTCTCTCAACAGATGCCGGCACAATCTCTACATGTAGTTGAAGTGTCCAGATAACAGCAAGAACTGCCGCGCGGCCCTAAAGATAAACCTTCAGGCATTGTTCCGACCAATCATTTAGCCATCTCTACTGCTACCCCTGTGGAGATACGGGAGCTTCAGCCATTGCGGGACTCTGGTAAGAACCTCAAACTGTTGTATCCTTCATATAAGGACCACTACATTCCCTCAATATCAAGCACAACCCATCTCATATCAGCGTGTCCTCCACGAAGCTGCGGCACACCTGCTCGTAGACACACCCGAAAACGGCATCGGGACGCGCAGATTTCAGTCCTGCTACGAGATCCTGGAGAAGCATCACGGGGGCTTCGGCAATGGGGGTTAGGAAAGATAGAGATAAACACACTTAAATCATATGTAGAGCTTAAGATGGAGGGGAGCAGGGTAAGGAAGAAAGAGACCAAGTTACAATGGTTTTGGTGCTCAGGAGGTTTAGGCTTCAAGGGCTTCACGGTGACGGTGAGGCTGTGGGTGGAAGGCTCTGAGCCCCTGTTTTGTCGCGCTTTGCTTTGAGGACCTGGCTGGAAAGCTTGGGGAGTCGATCTGGGGACTCTGGGAAAACCCCGCACCCCCCTTGCTCTCGATCCCTAAAACCCCCGAAACCTAGCCTAAGGCCTCAGGGTATTGAATGTCCTGAAGTCAGCCCGACATGGCAGCGTCGGGTAACACAAAGGCGCTGAGAGCCATCCTCCCATAAAATAGGATCCTAGCAAAAAGGGACCCTGCTAACACCCGGAACTATCCTACTTACCATAAGGCTCCTTCACGACGGAGCCATTTGCGGAGAATGGGATCTCCCGGTTGCTTAGCAAGGTCATGTTGTACTCCGATGCGAGATCCTGAAGGCGAGCTGCGCTGATTAACACTTCCAGGGGAAAGGAGGGTCATTGGCATGAAGGTCCCAGGGATTTAGGGTTCAAGGCCCTTGGCGGATCTCGGTGCAAGGGCAGTATGCACAGCCTGAGCAAGTGGGGTAGCTAAAGAGCAAGCATGCCAGCCAAAGTCGTAGTATGAGGAATCAAGGTATAGCAGATCGTAGCCGTCACGCAGATGCTTGAAGTTATACTCTTTGGTACCTGTAGTTGGTGCAGCCACCGTCGCACCGGAAGCGCACGCTATGCGATTTCAGGATCCAGCAAGGTGCCGAACTTAGGGCTTCATCGCACTCCGGCACCCCAGATGGGCAACGCAGCGAAGAGGTGGGTTCAGGATTTGTGTGCTCCTGCAGACTTCCCCAGCAAAATGTGCAAAAGCGCAGCTAGAAAGAGAGCCTGAAAACGTTGCCGACGGTCCCTCAAACTCCCAACCTCACACTCTCAAATCAAGTTTGACCCTCCTGCAGCGGGCTGCAAACCGCCCTCGGACCGCCGCTGGCTTCGTAGAAACCAGCAATTGTCCCAATCCCGCTGGCAATGAGGGCCTCTTCTTGGCGTTTCGTATGAATGCATGAAGCTCGCAATCTGGCACAACGGGGCTCTTCGTTTCGCGGCAAGTAAGGCTGCAGGGCTTTGGGGGTCCTGGTCGCAAGCAATTTCTGAGGGCTGTCTCTTTGAAGGCTTGACATCTTTCAAGTCAAGCAAGAGCACAAGAAGCTTCATTGCAACAGGCCTCGAACGAGCCCCTCATATAGTTCCGCGCAGGCGGGTTGACATTGAAAACAGTCGGGCGATCTCTGGTGATTGCTGTGGAAGCTCCAGATTGAACCACCAACAAAGCACCAGAGCTGTTGGCTACATCTGCTGCCACCATAGACAGCCCAGACGAGTAGGTGCTGAGCCAAAGGCTCACACCATCGTAAACATGCCTCTCGAAGACCGCTCTCACATTCTCCGCCTCTGACATGTCGTTACCCACTCGTATCTCAACCGGCCTCCAGGTGCCATTCACAAGCAGACCGCCCCTTTCTTGAACCCACTCGATGTAGATTTCGTAGGTCTGCTTGAACGCGCGCCCGAAGCTCATGAACCTGTCAGGAAACTGCGAGCACTCTCGGAGTAAGTTGCTGGGGTGGCGCACTCCCAATTCGAAAAGGATTCGGCACCAGACCCTCAGCCGCAAACGCCTGGCAAGAAACGGAAACCTCCAAAACCACACATAGTTCACAACCCGATGACATTAAGAACAGCGAGGGCAACAGCTAAGCCTCTTAATGAAAATCGATCCACATCGAGAGACCTTTGCCTGTGAGCCTACAATAGGGCCTACAACACAAAGCGGGGCCTGCTACAGCAGTCCAGCGCCCCTGAGCTTCCGATGACAACCGGTGGCTCAGTGAGCCGACTGCTGCTGCGAAGGATGATGGAGTGGAACTCCTTGGGGCTCGGACGCTTTGGCGCTTCGGGGCGCAGGACTTCGGGATTTCCGCCTTATCCTTTCTAACGCTCGTCGTCCCGGTCCGAAGGCCTCAGTGACGACGACGACGACGACGACGATGACGATGATGATGATGATGATGTGCTTGTCTTTATGTATTATTCAATCATCTGCATCGTTTGCTATTTCCGTGCCTCACCTCCTGGCTTTCCTTTGTACGAGTATCGTGTTTTCTCTCTTTCGTCTGAAAAAAGCTACGCAATCCATAGGGCCTCGTCCTTCGCAGAACGAAAGCCCTACACTTGCGAGCAGCTTGTTTGCCCACATCGACTTTAATTGCTCCACCGGCTCCAGTGACTTGGCAGAGAAGGTGCTACGACAGCCGCCGGTCTTCCTGTGCCTTGATGATGATGACGATGATGCTGCTGATCGTGATGATAATGAACATGATGGCGATGGTGGTGATGATGGTGGTGATGCTGATGACGATGACTGTGTCGACGAGAGGGATGATCACGAGCATAGTTATGAGTGCCCCCGAATCTGAACATGATGATGGTTATGATGACGATGATGATGATGACGGTGGCCGGTGGTGATGATGGCGATGACGACTACGACGGCAACAACGTTGGCACTACTGCGATCGCGTCGAAGTACTGTGGCATTGACTAGGCTGAGGTCGATGCTCATGACTCAAGGTGCTAGAACTGCTTACGAGAATCATTGCACCGGAATCTGTTGTGAGAAACTTTACGGTTCTGCAAGGTTGATGCATTTATAATCTGTGGCTTGGAGGGTTGAGGACTTCTCTAGGAAGCAGGCTCCTAAGTAGTGTGGCTGGCTGCTCAATGTATTCCCAAAAACTTCCGAAGCCACAGAATGCACAAAATGTTGTTTCCTGCGCAGCAGCCCGTAAAAAAAAAAAAAGAAACAAGGCCACGCACAGTCACGGACGCACACGTACACAAACACACACCCGATTGAAACAACTTAGTTTGCCAGGGATCTGATCCAGAGATGTGGGCATGGGCTAGCAGGGTAGTCGCTGCTAGGAACCATCTCCCAAACGATTTCGGGAGCCTTGGCTGTGGGATGGGTTCAGGGTTTAACGCTTGGGTTTCAGAATTTCGGATTTGGGTTTTCCTTTCCCTTCAGACCGCAAACTTCCACGGAACACCAACCGAAACCACGGGTGCAGCACTACCCCTGTTCGCTTCGGGCTGGCAGGTTCCGATTTGAAATGCACAGTGCATTTGTTTACGTTGGGGCCCCTTTTCGAGGCGAGCCAAGTGCTCTTTGGCCCTGTTGCACAGACAGTGCTTGGTGCTGCACGGGTTTTCGGGTCATTCACGGCTCGTAAAATCCCGGCCCAGAAGTGTAGACCTAATCGACTACCATGAACCAAAACCATGTCCCCATGCCCAAACAGCTTGAAAGCCTTATGCACATCATCGTCCGCAAGGGCTCGGATTTCAGGGTCTCTAGAGTAGTCTTGGCTGATTGGGTGTTTCAATATCAAACTTGCTACACCTGTTATCATAATCACCAGCAACACCAGAGTGCTGCTCAGATGGAACAGAAACCCAAACCACCATCTAATCCTAAACCTTACTGCCCAAAACCAACCACCCCTCAACCCTATACAGGCAAATTTAGACTTATACGCCAGACCAAATCTCTCTCTCTCTCTCTCTCTCTGTCACCTTGCGTTTGACTTGCAAGCCCTTGCTGGACAGCAACAGATTTGCTTCGGAAACCTTGAAAAGCCCAAATCCGAGAAGGCTTAAAGTTTCGGAAGGCCCCACAATCCGACAATGCTCCAACATGCAAGCACCCAAACATCCTGATGCAAACTTCTGCTCCAAGATATGTTCTACGTGTTCCTTGCATGTCTAGTTACTAGTTTTTCTACCCAAAAAAAACGATAACACTATGATATTTGTGGCTAATGGCAACGACGAACAACCCATATCAGACCAACAACCACAACAATGACATATTGATGATCTCTTGATAAAGGCATCCCAGAAACCGGTCCATCATCTCATCGCTTCCAGGCAAGGGGGCGTGCCCCAAGCTCTGATTCAAGGATCACGGCATTTATTTCAGAATAAGCTGTCTTTAGGAACTGGGTTGGTGATTTGGGATTTCCGGGATCTGCATTGCTGCAAAGGTCGGAGGGCTTGGCAAACAGGCTTTGTCTTCGGTGTTGTTGAAGAAGGAAGGTGACGGAACGTGACCCCAGAAATCGGAAAACCCGTAACGGCAGTCGAAACGGGTTAGTGTAGGAGTGACCTGCACCGGCTTTTGGGAATGACTATACAATGTACACGGAGCCGTTGGCTGTTGCAGAGAACAAATGTGCACATGGGTTTCAACAAGTGCTTTCAAAAACGGAGTGATGGGCAGACAAATTTTTCACACTGACTGCCCAGAGTCGTGGCCTTGCAGCAGACACGGGATTCACAGGCATGCCAACCAAAATCAGTGAGGCAAGAATCGGAAGTTGCAGACATGTCAAGGATGTGAGCAATGCCAAAGTTTGAAACAACACAGGCTGTCTACTGTGGCCCATTTTCAAAACGGAATTTCAAACTGGCCAAAGCGAAAAACAAGATTGCCAATCTTTTCAAATGTAATCTATCGGAGTCAATATTTAGAGAAATGATTCAATCACAAATCAGTCCATCAATCTTGTATCAGACAAGACTGTTGAAATACATCCAATCATCTGAAAAGACTCTCTGTCTGGACTGCAAGCACTCTCAGGCGGACACGGTTTATTTTCGCACGACGGGGGATTGCACGTCTGTGAATGACGCGGCCCATGCCAGCTCCATAACCTGAACCTGCATGCCTCTGACTGCCCTTGCACATCAGAAGCGGTGCAACATTCCCCCCACGGTGAAAGGTGGGGTCAAATTTTTCAAATAAGAGCGCTCTGCCTTCAGAGCCCCAAAACCTGCATATGGAATGATTGATTTCCACGCTCCATGCAAATCACTAAAAGCATCACGGAGAGATTTTGAAAAGCAGCCGAAAAAACGAAAACAACAAAACGGCTCCTTTTCAAAGTTTCAAAAGATGGGAGTTTTTTGCTCCAGAGGTGACACATCGCCACCTTGTCCATTCATGTCAATACAACATGAGAACTGAGCATCGAGAAAACATGCCGATTAGATACACGCGAAAGGACGGTGAGCATCTCACCTGTTGTAAAACGCTTTACGGGTACGTTCCAAACCCTTTCTTGGTACACAGCTCAACAAAAGGGTTACCAGGGGCACACACTTCTGAGCGAAATGTTCGTTACCCCCGCTTGGTGCATCCTCTTTTCTCACTTCCCTTTTAGAGGTGCTACGAACCCAAAACCAGTCGCTCACCCCTCTTTTCAACACGTCGTGGTGCACTGCTTTTGTCGTGTGAAACGAGTGAGAAAAGAGCTACACTTACGGCCGCTCTCACTAAGCTCTTTACTTCGTTTCACTTCCTTTGGCTTTCGCCAACAAAAGAACTCACTTCCTCATTAGCGGATTTACCGCTTATCCAACACTAGGTCGGATCGCTTGTGAAACTTCCTCGGCAGCTGTGCTGCAAAACTCCTGGGGATGTTTTCCCCCTCTTCTTAAATCCCTCTTTCTTTATAGACCTGAGGAACGGTCTCTCTCTTTCAACCCCTTTCTCTTTTCAGCTCTTTGACTCTTTCTTGCCTGTGCCTTTTCCTTTCTGATTGTCCCCGCGATACTTCTTCTTGTTCTCTTCAAGCCTCTTGGCATACTCTCTTCTGACACGCGGCTCATTCTTCCGAAAGTAGGTGGTGAACTCAGCCACTGTCTTGTTCTCTCTTTCGCACCATGCCTTGTAGGTGCCGTTCTCGTCGTACGAATATTCACCATCCCAGCAGCTTTCCGCTGTGTGGCCGTATCGGCTACAGAGCACGCAAACCCGCGGTCCTTCTTCATCTTCAATCACTGCATGCTCCTCTTTCAACCTTTCAATTTCCTCTTCGAGCTCTTTGTTCGCTTTTCCGAGATCCTTTATCGTCTCTCTCACCCTCTTCTTTCCTGTTTTGCCTTGCGAAGCTCTTCTTCTTTTTCTTCGTCACGGGGAGGCGCAGCACTTGTGCTCTTTCCTTTCCTTAAACTTTCGCAACTCCTCGTTCAAGTCGTTGACTTCCTTTTCTTTTGCGTCTCTGAACTCCGCAAGCTCTTTCTCTTTCTGCTCCTTTAGCAACTTTAGCTCTGTCAACTCTTTTTCCTTTGCTCCTTTGCGTCGCTAGCCTCTTTCTCTTTTGCCTCTTTGATCTCTTTGATCTCCTTGGCCTTTTTCTTTTCAAACTCTTCCAACACTTTCTTCTCATCTTCACCCAGCTGCAAATTTAGCTTCTCCTCAGGAAGCTTCATCTCTTTGCGCTTTTCACGCAGCTCTTGCAACGCTTTTGCAAGCCTTGGCCGCATCACATCAAGCTCGCCGATAAGTTCGGCTTCAGCGTCCATCACTTGCGTTGCTTCGGCCTCCTGAACTTCTTCTTCCTTACGGATCGTACCCAACTGCTTTTCGATTTTCTCTTTTTCCACATAGGTCTCTTCAGCCACTTTCTTCATTTCTTCTTTCACTTCCGCCTCCTTCTTTATCAGGCGGTCCCTCTCTTCCTCTTTTAACACCTGCTGCTTTTGTCTGTAAGCATAATGCTCACTGTACAGCGTGAACTTCTTCCGCTTGTCATCTACCTTCGCTTGAAGGACTTTCATCTCTCCGATAATCTCTCGGACCTTCTCTTCCTCTTTTGTCAACGACTTCTTCGAAAACTTCTTCATGATCGTCGGCTGACTCACTTTCTTTGTCTTCTCTCTTTCTCTTTGTTCCTGTTTTCTCTTCCTTCTCCGAGCTCTCTTCGTCTTCTTTCTCCGGGCTTTCCTCTTCTTCTTTCTCCGAGCTTTCCTGCTCGTCTTCTTTCTGCTCTTCGGCCTCCTTTGGCTCTTCTTTGGCCTCTTCGGCCTTCTTTGGCTCTTCGGCCTCCTTTGGCTCTTCTTTGGGCTCTTCGGCCTTCTCTCTCTCTTTCTTTTCCTTTTCTTCTTCTGCTAGCACGTTTGCCTTCAACATATAATCCACACCTTTCCTAAAGCTTTTCCACAAGCTACTGTTGCACAACATGACAACCATCATGATCATCATCATCACCACCGTCATCACACCAGCACTGTCTTTACCACATCGGTCTTGTAACCCATCACATTGCTGAACCAGCATCATCATCACCAATCTAAAGTCATTTGCAACTCTGATCTCTTCTTTCTCTTCTCCTGTCCCTACACCGATCTTCTCCAAACACTTCACAACTGCGTTCCTTGACAACGCTTTTTGTCCCTACATCTGCAAGGGTTTTCCTTTCCAGCTATTGCTCTCACTTGAAGACCTACAGAGGTAAGCCTTTGTACCCAAAGCAGCCCAGCATCAATGTGCCTTGTCCTTCCTAGGCCTTTCTTCATGATGATTGATCTGGCGCTACTCGAATCCATCCTAATGACCATGTCACCCTGTGCAAAATGTTCTGCAGAAAAACTCCTTCACTCAAACCTCCAACAGCTGCTACCAGTTCACTCTCGCAGCTACTCAGGGCTGTTGCTTTTTGCTTTCTTGCATGGAAGTAAACGATGCTACTGTTTACAAAGATCAAGGCGCAGGTCGTTGACTGCCTTGTCTCACGATCGGTCGCCCAATCGGCGGCAGTCACTACTTCAATCAAACTCTTCGCAGTAAAAACATCTTTGTCCGAATTCTCAGTTCTCTTCTCGCTTGGATCCAGAAAACTCTTCCCGTGATATGACTCCTTGTGCTCAATCACATAGTGCGATGTTGCTTTCACGTACTTTGCGACGTGTCTTAACACGGCTAAGTCTCCTCGCGTTGGCACAGCCAACTTTCCTGACAACCACTTCGTCGCGAATCCCAGGTCTGGTCTCTCTGGCGTCATGTACAACAACATGCCAACACAGGACCTATACAGATGGTGCTCATCTGCATCCAAAGGCGTGTCGTCCTTTAGCGATCTTCCGTAATCCATCGGAAACGGCAACTTCTTTGGAAGTGATTTTTCCTAGTCCCAAAATTTCTTCAAGCTTTTCAAGGTACTTGCCATCCATCCGGATCTCAATTCCTTCAGCTGTTCCTAAGAACGTTCTCTTCAAGAAGGTACACTTTCCTTCGCCGACTTTCACCGGGCCTTCCAGTTTGATTTTCAACTTGTGCTTCAGCAGCAGATCCACTACTGCCTGGTTTTCTTCTGGTTTCCCAAACACTTCCAGATCGTCCAGGTGGGTACTCATCAGCGTTCCTCCTTCTCCTGGCTTCTCGGAGAACTTGTAGAAAAAACTTGGTAACCCCACATCAGAAACCATCTTTTCCTTTTCCAGGATCTCACGCAAATGCTCAAACCAGTCACTGCTTCTTGTTCGCTGACCTGGCAGGGTGTACTGCAGTTGGTACCACTTTCTTCCTAAACTCACAACCGTGTACTCCTTCTGTGGCACCTGAAGATAGGCATCCGAAATGTCTATCGAGATCATCTCGTAATCTCTTGAACTTGCACGCAAGGCTGACAACAGCTTGATACTCGAACCAATGCTCGTTGGTGAGTACAACGCTGCAAGGTCGTAGTCTGTCAACCATTTGTACTCGCGCGCGACTAGGCGTGCGCGCCTCTTCCATTGGAGATCCCTATGCCCTATGCCTCCAATCCAACACGTACTTAGTACTGAGTCTCTTTAGTTCTTCACCATTTGGTCCTCGCTTCAACTCTCCTTTCTCATCCAACTCTACCTCTTTGAGAACTTCCATCTTCAGCAGTCTCTCTATCTTCTATCTTCGTTTTCTCAGCTTTGAGGTCCACCTTCTCTAAGTCTTCTGCTTCCAGCTTCTTCGGTGGCCCATCCTCATATTCGTGAGACCAAGTGACCGTTAGGTCCTCCTCTGTCTCACACACTTTCTCGTTCCACTTGTTTTGGAACTCTCGCCTCTCTTCAAGAAACAACTGTGTCTCATCAAGATCCACATGACACACTCATCTCCGTGTTCTTCAGGGTCCTCGCTCTTAGCGAATCTTCTAATGTGGTATTCCACTCGCGCCGCACTGCCTCTGGCTTCTCCTTCAAATCTTGGCGCTTTCTCAGCTCTTTCCTCAACCTCACCGGTTCCTTCGTCAATTCTTGGTCCCTTCTTTGGTGACCCTTCACCTTCTTCTTCCGCGCTTCTTTTTGCAAGTTCTCTTTGAAACTCTTCTAGCGTCATCTCGTCAGGCACTAGTTCTTCTTCAGCCTTTCTCTTTGTTCTCACTTCTCCTGGGTCATCATCACTCTCGTCGCTTTCTTCCTCCATCGCTCCATCTCCTCGTGTCTCTGGACTTCCTCCAGACAACGACGAACTCTTACTCGAAGAACTCGAAGTTCCCTGTCGTTCACTTGGTGGCGAGGGTTCACTTTTTCTTCCTTCGTCTTTGTTTTCCTCTCTTCTGTCTGCTTTAGTGGCCAACCTAGGCAACCCAGGCCCATCTTCAACAGCACAATCCTCTTCTTCTTGAACCTCAACGCCTTCAACTGATGATCCCATGGAGCTCCAACCGAAAGCTGCAAAAGCTCTGGCTGGTAGGCCTCGGCACATCTCCTCATCGTTCTCGCTTTGATCACTCCTCGGCCTGTGCCAATCAGGTTCAGATTGCTTGCGTCGTCTTTTCCCAGAAAGACTCCTTTTTCCCAAGGTTCTCCTTTCTCCTTCACTTTGGGCACAGCCTTCCCAAACACTGCTGACCCGAACGGGGCCAACTTTCCTTTGTACGTTCTGTCCACTGTTGCTTCAAACGCTGTTCTGTTATCTCTTCCAACACGAAACCCGTTGCGCAGCCACGCTGCATGTCTATATGCCCAGCTGTAAAGCGGGATATCCGATCCGATGGCCGTTCCGCTCCTTTGTTCCACTGTTGCCAACAACGTCTTTGCTAAATTTCTTACAGTCTGGATACACCTTTCAACAGGCAACCCTTGATGCTCATCTGGCGTGGCATCCTGCAACTCCGTCTTCAAACCTTGTTTTGTCCTTGCCACTTAAACTTCTCTCCTGATTGCAACCATCATTGGCTCTGTGTCTGTTCTCAATACTACCTTAGCATAACCCAAAAGGGCTAAGACTCTTACCACCTCACCAACCGCATGGTTGATGACTGCATCTCCTCCTTTCGTTGGCACCGCGATAGCTATCAGAAACTTCGTGTCATTGTCGACCCCTGCAAGCTGAATAGCAAGCGGATCTCTTTCCTTTTCGTCGCCTTAAGTTCCTGTGAACATAAAATCCATGCTAAACACGGGCCGTTGTGCTTTCTCTTTGCTCTCCTCGAAGTTGTCTTCCCTACTCTTTGCCGCCTGGCATGCTTCACACCAAGGCGCTCTCAGAAGATGCGTTAATTCATAAGCTTCGATCTCTTCCGGACTAGGTAAAGCCGGCAAAGCCTCAGGGATAGGCTCGCGCTCAAACTCCTTTCTAATGATCCTAATGCCTTCCGAGATTTAGGCTTGCGCTTTCACCTTGCTCAACGCAACATCTTTCCTGAGTCTTTTCCATAAAATTTCCTTTGGTCCATTCTTGCAGATGTGAAGATACTTACACGCCGCTTTCATCTCCTTCAGTTCACTCTGGCGTGTCAATCTCATCGGTCCAATCACCATGACTTCTTTCTCATCTTTTCCAGTCACCGGTACTCCTTGTTTGGGCTCTTCTTTTCCACCCTCCTTCTTCTGGCTTGAACCCGTTGAGGTTTCCGTAACCTCCATTGGCACTCCTTCTGGGCCACTTTCCAACTCTTCCAAGTTCGTGCGTGAGCAACCCATAGTCACTCGGTTCTTTCTTTCCTTTCTCCAACAAGGTAACCATTACCTCGAACCTGTCTTGAGAACTTTTTCCAAGCTGGACTCTTTCACGATCCTTCCAAGTCTTTGCGCACTCAAAAAAATCCATACTCTTCCAATCTACTTCATTTAAAACTTATCTCCACTTCTCTTCAATTTTCCAAGCAAGGTCGTTCGGTACGGAAAATAATCACCTTCATCTCCTTCTTCTTTGTAAAGTCGATTTGGAAAATGGCCTGTTGGGTCAAACGTCTTTTCCATGTACCAATCAAACCTTGCAGGCGTGCCATCCTTTAGCACTTAACCAACCATCTTCATCTTCTTCAACTCTTTTTCCAGCCTCACAGGCTGAATGTTCATCTCTTCTGCTTATTCAAGTCTTCTAACAGACTTATAGACATCCTCGCCATTGAGGAATCCTTCTTGAAGTAAATCGGTGTCTAAACACTGCTTGCTTCAACCACAAACGTCCGTCCTTATTTACGGTGCTCCAACCTGGCTACCTCTTCCCCACACGGAACAAAGGTTGGGTGGATCCCTCCCTGGGAAGGGTGTTCCCAGTCTGTGTTCTAGGTCAGCTACAGGCCCTGTTTCAAGAGATATCCAAGAATTTGGTGTTTCGCTCTCCACACCCAGGCTGCCTTTAACTATTGCCGTGGACTTTCTCCATCAATCTTCCTCGCTCTTGTGCCTATCTTAACCTTTTTTGGCGTATGCGGGCCTCGTCGACTACAGCAGTAGCTCTCGGTCCCAACAAACAATCAAACCAACAAACAAACGAAAAGACAGCGGTGAAACAGTCTAATTACGAGGACAAAACTAGCTGCGGCGCACAGGCTTTACCTGCGTTAGCCGTTCAGCAACATCTACGGGTCCTCAGCGATCGTTTCACGACAACAGTGGGCCGTCGCCCAAAGCTGTCCAGAACCATCGGTGGAGCCCAAATCCAAGGCTCCGGCCGCCGTTCTCGTTCCGTCGAACAACGGACAGCCCCGAGGTACTGTTGTGTCCCGATCGTGCACGGCAAATCCACAAGTCCAAATTCCATGGCCAGGAGATGGTAAGAACCATCGACGTATGTCGACAGTTATGGACAGGTGGCCGGCCACGGCAGTAGTCAGAACTCCAGTTCCTAGCTCGAAGGCCATCGATCCAGCAATCGCTGCATGTCATTGCCATCACTCGGGAAGTGAGATTCCCGCAGGAGGTAGAGCAATTGGTACTGCCCCTTGTCATACATTCCTTTGAGGCGATAAAAGCGATACTGCAACGTATCGACGTCAGGTTCGTGAAGGTGCGGCATGAGCGCATCGGAAACGAATGAAATCTGGAGGCCTGGGCCAATTCCACCCTGTTTCTTGAAAGCCTCGGCCGCACGCCACTCATCCTGGCCCCTCGGGTGTCCTAACCGAAACCAAGGTCGACTACCGTCAGGCATGGTACCCTGATTGGCTTCCTGCGCCACCAGGCGATGGATCAAAACTTGGGCCCGGCAGTCCCATGCATCGAAGTAGGCATAGCGCCAGAGGCGCTCAGGGAAGTAGAAATCCATCTTCCGAGGGCCGCGCAACCAAAACACCACTACCGCACCCAGATCCCAAGCCCCTTGTAATGGCTGCTGTGCGAAGGCGACACAGTGCACCGTGTAGAAGTCCAGCGGACTGAAGTGGGAGTGTGGGCTGCGCCCGCAATCCCAAAGAGGCATCGTCTAGGGGCAGCAGAAAGGTGCCCCTACATATGCCGGGGTAGGAGAACATTTGCGGGTCGAAATCTCCGCGCCTTGCAGGAAGAATTCCTCGGTGGAAGCTTTCCATTATGCATTATGCGGGCAGCAATCGCAATTTGGGACTTACCCACCAACGATGTCGGCACTTCAACCTTGACCCTGAGCTCAACGAACTGCGTGCCATTGTGTGTGACGGGCGCAACACGGACAATTTGCAAGAGAGGCGCCGCCGCTGGCTCGTCTGCAAGAGCTCGTGCAAGGTAAAACACTAGCTGTACAGGGAGCAAAACCCCACAGTGGAGGAGAGGGGTGCCCTGCTGCGGAACCGTGTGTGACCCACCTTCAGCCGTGGGCCGCCGATCGTCGGAGCCGGGACCTCTATGGCGTTTGCCGGTCTCGGTGGGCTCTTGATACCAGCCGTGGCATTGCGAAGCGAGAACCTGAGCCCATCACCACATTTCCGGACGTGCCAACTCATACCACGACAGATTAAAGACACGGCCTTCAGGCAGCCGCAACACGGGGTCGCAAAACTGAGGGCTATGGAGACGGCCAATATCGGCGTGAGGCACACTCGAAAAGCTTCACTGGCCGTACACTGCCGCAGCATGAGCGCACGATCAGCAAAGTCAACCACGCGCGCACCAAAGTTCTGCGGGCTGATTTTTACCTCACATGCAGGCAGCCAGCGGTAACCTCCTCAGGCGGCACAGTCTTGCTGGGGATTGCATCCACCCCCGGCACCAGGCGGTCGCATCAACGGCGTCTAACAACGCGCCCACACGCTGGTTCCATTCAGTGGTAGGCCTTGGGGACAGACGCAGCGCAGCTTTGACTGCGAAGCTCGGCCGTCAGGCCAGGATCGTCATTAGTTGGCACACATTCCTCCGAGTCGGGTAAAGCCACCCCATCGGTGTTATAGAGAGCGCGGGGGAGACTTGTGGTGGCAGAAGGTGGGAGAAGGACGTCCGGTAGACGGAATTTTTTCAACAGAGTCGACACAAAGTTTTTTTTTGGCTTGACTGGGCCTCGTCGACTACGGCTGTAGCTCTCGGTCCCTACAAACAAGCGAAACTACAATCCAAACATCAAACTACGACAAAGCGGTGAAACAGCAAGCGAATCTCTACAAAGGGCTGCGGCGCACAGGCTTTGCCGGTGTTAGCCGTTCAGCGCAAACTACGTAGCCTCAGCGACCGGTCAGGAGCAACAAAGAGCCGTCGCTCAGAGCTGCCCAAAACAACAGGTGGAGCCAAGTCCAGGCTCCGGCTGCCGTTCTAGTCTCGCCAGACAACGGACAACCCCTGTGTTTTGTTCCGTCACGATCGTGCACACCAAAGTCCAAAAGTCCAAGGCCCACTGCATGCGAGGGCGGCTTCCAGATAAGGAGTGCGAAGACCAGTGCCGCAGGCAGTCAACCCGCTCAAGCAACCGCCGTCATTCAGCAAATTTCACTAAGTAGCCGGGGGAGGGTTTCACAAACAAGTTCACGAGACCAGCATGAAACAAACAGATTTCCACACGCGGAGCCAATGTTTGGGATGCCAGAGTGGCAGATGCACATTTTGGCGGGTAAGGCGCACAAGACGAACTTCGCAATCCAATTGCTAACTTGAGTTATCGAGCCATCATTGAGCATCCATTGAGCTTGAGCCATTGAGCCATTAGGGTTGACGGGGTTGGGTATTAGGAGTCTACGGCTTGTAGGGTTGAATTTAACCGCCAAACCCCAGCCTACATCCCCAATCCAAGCCCCCGGGCGATTTTTCCTCCACGTCTCTGTCTAGGCTCAGGGTCACCCGAGCTCAGCACACCGGTAGCACCGACTGCCACTGCTTGCAGTGGTCTCACATTGGCTCCCGCTCCGAAAGCATGAAGATCGGAGCATCGCAAACAACACTACCGCTGCCCCCCCGCGACTGTGACTTGA
The DNA here is from genome assembly GCA_905221615.1 of Symbiodinium sp. CCMP2592. Taxonomy (NCBI): domain Eukaryota; class Dinophyceae; order Suessiales; family Symbiodiniaceae; genus Symbiodinium; species Symbiodinium sp. CCMP2592. The sequence continues at coordinate 166,891 of CAJNDT010004357.1, read as the reverse complement.
GAACAAAAAGCTTGGACACTGGTAACCTGCGTGGGCCACCCCACTGTCATGCCGGCGACCTACCAAGACAAAGTGGCTCGACCACGAATCGCTAGCGCGCAAGGCTAGCCTAGCCGCCAGCAGAATCAAATCAATGTCCCACGCCGTGAGCTGGAACACTGGGTCAGCCGCTATAAGACAGGCAGAGATCGCCGAAACGGACATTGACGTGCAGATCACACGCTTCCACAGCATCGTCAAACCATTGTGGCGGCCATGGCAGCACCTGAAGAGACCATTCGGAGGTGGGAACTGACACGATGGAGAGGTGAAGGGGCGAGCGACGTATGTCGCAGGCATGCGGCGTAGCTTAGGGGCACACGCCCGCACGTGCTGAGGGCGCGTGAGCGCAAACCGACAGGACCAAGTTGCGGTGCGGTACTGTCCGCGGTACGGAATGGGGTCATGAAGGCCTGGTAGCGACCCACACGGGCAGCGTCGTGCAGGGGGTGGCATTCTCCGCTCGTGGACCGTCAGAACGAAACTGCACCCCGCCCAGCGGATCCGCCACCCTCAAGAACGACGCAGTTGACCCCACACAATGCAGCCAGGACCAAGGCGAACGTGACAACGACGGGTCGATGTCCGCCAAGGAGATCAACCCAACGGCCAGGGCCGCGTAAGCTGTGGCCCAAAAGGCGAAGCCTCAGCAGCCCCTATGTATCGTCCCGTCTCGTACGTGCACTCCAGAGCCCAGGTCCGAGCTCAAGGTGAAGGTGCATCGCTTGTAGCAAGGGCATTTGACCTGGCGGGTGAAAATGACCTCAACGACGTATGTCGTCGGTCGCAACGGCTGCCACAGGGGGAAAGCGATCACAGACAGAGATGAACGCCTAACCCCATTTGTTCCGTCACGACCAGAGCACCCAGATCCAAAATTCCAAAGCCCACTGGCGATCGTGGCAAGCTTCCGAACAGGGGGTGCAATGGTGGCGTGGGCCTGCCTGTCCACGCTGTTTGGGCCCAACCTCGGCTAAGCAAAGCTGAAGCCGTGTAAAACCCAATTGCCGCTTGCTCGAGAGAGAGAAAAAGACGCAACGACGTATGTCGTCGGTCACAATAGCGGCTGATGATGACAGATGGTCAACTAGAAGAGCCAGCTGCCGCAGAGCGCGGCCAGCTGTCGAGCAGGCGCTGCATGTCACGACCGCTCGAAGGAAAATGACGCTCATGTCAGAGGTAGAGCAGCTGGTAATTTCGCTCACGATAGATTTCCGTCACCCTTTTGAAGGAGTATTGGTGAGAATCCTGGTCGGGGGCATGCAGATGTGGCATTAGCTCGGTGGATATACATGGGAATTGGAGGCCAGGTCCAAGGTCCCCGTCCCTGAGGAACTCGTCGGCCGCTGCCTTCCAGCTTTCCTGCACCCAGGGATGCCCCAACCTGACCCAGGGACGCTCGCCACCCGGCAGCTCCTGCGCCTGATTCTCCTCCCGGGCGACCAACCGGTGAAGAAGGACCATCGCTTTGGCGTCAAGTGCGTCGAAGTGCGCGAAGCGCCATAAGCGGGCTGGAAAGTAAAAATCCTTCTTGTGGCCCACGTATCCAATAAGCCACGACCGCGCGGAGATCCCATCCATCAGAGGTAGCAGCAGCACGCAGGCGCCATAGTGCACTATTCAACAGGCCCGCTGCCTGAATCGAAAGAGAGGGCTGTGCTTGCAGACCCAGTGGGATGTCCGCAAGCGGAAAGAGCAGACGAAAAGTGCCTCGATACGCTCCCGGATACGTAAACATTCGCGGATCGAACTCGCCGCGTCTGGCTGGAAGGAGTCCACTCTCGAAACACGCCATCAGCCGGTCAGCAATGGCAATTTGGGGCTGGCCCACCAGGGAAGCCGGCACCTCGCATCTGATTCGCACCTCAATGTGTTGTCCGTCACGAGACGGAGTAACGTTGGTGAGCTGCAAAAGTGGAGCAGCCGCAGGGTCGTCTGCTAATGCCCGTGTGACATAAAGCAGCAGCTGCACTGGCAATAACACACCACAGTGAAGCAGCGGGGTCCCTTGGTTCGAGTCAAGGCTCGTGCCGCCATCCTCCGTAGTGCGCCGATGGCTGGATCCGGGGCCACGTCGGCTGCCTGCCGGCAGATGCCCTCGCTTGGGAGCCAAGGACATTTGCACCAAGCTGCCGTCCCGAACTGGGGACTTCCGTCCTTCCAAGGCACAGGGGAGCGACCCTTTGAGCCCAGCAAGTTCATCCAAAAGCAGCCACCACCAAATCTCCGGCCGAGCGAGCTCATACCAGGACAGGTCGAAGACTCGCCCTTCAGGTAGGCGCAGAACTGGGTCGCAAAACTGTGCGAGTGCGACGGATACTGCCAGCATGGGTGTCAGACACAGACGCGAAATGCTTCGCCGTCAGTACAGCGCCGTAACATGAGTGCCCGGTCAGCAAAATCAACCACCTTCGCCCCAAAGTTCTGCGGGCTGAGTTTGACTTCACACGCAGGCAGGGACAGGGGGAGGGAAAGCAAGGTAAGGCAATCGGCGGGGTTGGGTAGTAAGCGCAGTCCACTCCCTCGACAGGCCTTTGTTGCCTGCCCCGGGCTTGGTAGCGCCGGAGAGTATCATGCTGCTCCTCGAAGTCGTCCTCGTCATCTGCCGGGACACACCGGCTAGCAATGGCTGTAACTCCAGGCACTTATAAGCGACTAGGCGGGGTCTCCACAGCATTCAACAGGGCCGCCACACGCTGGCTCCATGTAGCGCTAGGGGCGACAGGAAGGGAGGCAGCACAACTCTGACTGCGCAGCTCCGCGGTCAACGCAGGATCCTCCTTCGAACCTTTCCCGTCGGATCGTAAAGGGCACGTGGCAGGCCCGTAGTAGCGACCGGTGGCAACATAACGGCTGCGGAGCTAGAGTGGCGCACCTGTGACGACACGAAACGCTGCAATCTCCCCAGCAGAGTCGTGTTAACAGTATCCGAAGCGATGGAATAAAGGTAGAACGCCCCCGGCACGGCGGCCACCAGTGATTCCGCGGAATCTGTTTGGCCTCGACACACGGTTGCAGGCGGGTCAAAATACACGTGCTCCCCTATTAAGGACCGATGGTGAGTGGAACGGAGCGCACTGTATAATCTTTTGGGAGGAGGCACGCCCACCCCCTTGTGCTCTCGAAGAAGGTGGAGACCAAAACGTGGCGGTTCAGTAAACGCCAGCAGTCCGAAGACTGGGCGGTCGGTGTCAATCACCGGATAGAACGGGCGTGCCGTGATGGATCGGCCACTAGGTCCGCTGTGCTCAAAGTCCACACCCCGTAGGAGTAGCTGGACGGGTAGCCGTCCTTGCCGCAATGCAGCGACCGCTGTAGCATCACAGAGCGGCGGAATGCGGTTCACCGACCACCGTTCATAGAATTCACGGGCAGTCTCCCTATCCTCGCGCTGCGGGTTTTGAAGTCCAAGCCGAGCTAGCCCGTAGGTCTGGTAGAGCTCCTCCCAGAGGACGTGAGTGTGATGGAGGGAGGCATGAAGCTCTAAAGCGGCAACAATGCCCCACCAATGGGAAGGGGAGGCAATGATCAACGGGCCTGTGGGCCGCGTGCTGCCTGCCGTGAGGCGTTGGTGGGCGTCCTCTCCAGACATGGTAAAGCGCCCAGCCTCGTCAATAAGGCAGATGTCAACCGCACCCCTGGTTCCAGCACACACTGTGGTGGTGAAGAGGTCATGTGATGGTTATAAAAGAAGGTGAAGAGGGATGCGGCCTGCTCCACAGTGGCTAGCTGTCCCGGGGGAGGGAGCTCCGGCAATCGTTGCGCGTCACCAGTGTCGGCATTGGCCGGGCGCGCGTTACTGAGGCCGAGACCATGCTTCAGGGAGTCAAAGACCCTGGTGGTCGGCGTGACGACCGTTATTTTCCGGCCTGCCTGAACCGCAAACCGATGTCCGCACACATTGTAAGCCAAAACCAACAGGACACAAAACCACTCCACCAAGCTCCCTTGGTGTGTGGCCAAAGACGCCTGCTTCGGCAGCCGAACGAAGTAAACTCCCGGCTGATGAGAGCCATCGGCCGTGATTCGTTGCAGCCTCCGCGCGGGGGTGTCCGCCGCCAATTCACCAATCGTAATCGGACACGGAGAGGATTCAGTGGCCTCGTGCAAGACATTGGACTGCGGATACCGCACGGCGGTGATAAGCAGGTAAAGGTCGGCGAGCAATCGCGTGGAGGCGACCTGCAGGGCTAAGTTCAAGCAGACCCCATTGATAGGGGCCAGGCCTTCAGCTTGCATAGCTGTATTGGCCGGCGCAAGTATTTTGCGCCGACTGCCGACAGACGGCTGAGGTAGCAGAGGATCGCTTCGCTATGGGACGCAGACTGGTGTAGTTATTGTTCAAAGATCGTGCTTTGTATTAAGATGTCTATTGTGTTTGAACCTCCAGGGATGAATGCTTGCACTCGCACATGTCGCGCGCAGAAAGTTCAAAGCTCGACGCTATTTTCACACGGTGGGGTAGCAAGTACCGCACACGGCAGATATCATCGAACTGTCGGTCCTGTGAGACACAAGACTCTTTTCGTCCCCTCCGCAAGGAGTACAGCCACTCTCAAGCCGTGCACGGCTCACAAACTGAACCTTAGTGAACGGCCTGCCAGTCGAAGACGAGCAAGACCGAGCAAACTGCGAAGCAGAGAGCCAAGACCCGAACCAGGGTCTTATTGCACGAGGCATACCTGAGTGACCTCAAACTGAGGTCCAAAGCTTCCTGAGGTAGCACAACACTGATGCAATCTCTGCACATTCCACGAACAAATTAGGGTGGAGAGGGTGGGTATTTCAAATAAAACTCTCGCCCGATTCAGGGCTTCCTGCCCCTTCGAGAGGTCAAGCTGCAACGGGCGAATGTATTCTTCAACTGGTTTACAGCATGTATAAATGAGAGCTCAATAAAATGGGCAGTGTAAAAGGAAAGCCCTAAAACAACAAATCAAAATTGGACTTAGTTCTCTAAGTCATTTTGTCATGTTGCTTTTATTTGAACAATAAAGCTCTATCTTCTGCAAGTGTTCAAAGAACGAAACGAAATCCACCGCAAGAGCAGCCGGCATGAGGCGACCGGGGTGTGGGCACACCCGATCTCCCACCCTCGTGATACCGGGATGAAGCAGGTAAGCCCTTGTCGGGTAACCTGGCAGCCGCGGAGGTCCCGAAGATCCGAGTCGAGGCCAACCTCTACTTCACCTTCAACTCCAAAAAGACACTCCGACAACTCCCGGCGCACAGTGAGGCTGGTGCCCGGGGGTGCCTCGGCGCCCTGATGGCCATTGCGGCGGTGTCCGAGGCTAGACCACTGAACTGTGTGCAGCGGCCCATCCGGGGAGGTAGAGTGTACCAAGCCACGCAGTGCATCGGCTAGCCGCCCCGGGGAAACGGGTTGAGGAGCGAGCTGAGCAATTCCACGGATGCCAACAGGCTTGGCGATGAGGCGGGCCAGCGTACGCAGTTGCACCTCACCTTTGCCACCTCCTGCGGGCTGTCGGGGGTCACCTGTGCGAATGACAAGCTGGCGCTCAGCATTGGCCAGAATGGCAGCTGAGGAAGGCTGCCCCTCCTGTTGCCCCTCGTCGATCACAATGACGTGCGTATTGTTGAGGAAATTCTTTACTTCACTGTAGGAGGCATAGCGGAGCTGAAGCGCGGCTGACCCCTGTGTGAGCAGTAGCATGTGGGCGCTACTGACCGATGGTGAAGCATGACGCGCACCGTGCCCCTTCACCCCCGGCTGGGTCGTGGCGACGTCCCCAAGCCCTGCCGCCTTGTGCTCAGCTGCTTCGGTGAAGGGCACGTGGTCAAAGCACGTGTCGATCATTTCAGCATCGCCAGAGACCCTCCGTTCGACCATGAGCGGGCGCAACCATTCCGGGGCATCAGCCAAGAGGTTGGAAGCGATACGCACGACTGCGATGAGCGCAGAATGCTGCTGAGCTGTCCAAAACACTGTTTGCTCCAATACAGCGTCCATGCACACCAGTGCACACCAGAGGAAGAATGTTTTGGAGGAGCCCGCGCAGCCCAAAATGCCCAGCGAGCTGCGTTCAGTGGCGCGGGCGGCCAGGATGGCCGAGATGTGCCCAATAAGAAGGCCGTCCGGACTGGCGAGCAACTCATCGATGTGTCGACAAAAGGTCTGTCCCATAAGGGCGGCTAGGGTGTGCAACTCAGGCGGGATCAAAGTCGCAGGCAAACGCCAGTCTTTGCTGAAGGCATCCCGAGGATTAGAGCGCTCGGCCACCGGATGGAGGGCGAGGATCCTTTCTTTGAGCGCGACAAACTGGGCCGGTGTCAAAGTTCGGAGGAGCTGGGAAGTGAGGAGCTTGGGCGGCTGCCTCAACGGCTTGCAGGAAAGACAGTACAAGGTGTGCCTCAGTAGCAAAGTGGCACCTAGGCCGCGGCGCAGGTTGGGTGCACGGCCGGACGGGCATGCCAATGGCCAGGGGACACGCGCCGCAGCTTCAGTACTTGCAGAAAGACGTCCAGTGCCCCCACAACTTTAATACACGACACACTGCGCAAAGAGAGGTCCCAACGGCAAACATGGTCAGGTTGCGGGGAAGCCCCAAGAAAAGCGGGTCACTGGCTGACGAGCAGGAGGGCGGCAATGGGGTTAAGGCGGTTGTGGCGTCGTTGTGCCTTACGTTGCTCGCAGGTTTTACCACTGACCTTGTCAGGAACCACCAGCTCTACGAAGACTGCCAGGAGGTTGCCTTGACGAAACTCCATCCGCAGAAGGCAGCCCTCGGAGGGGGGCCGATTGCCGAGAACCAACCAGTGTCCTGTGATGGCGCAAAGCCACCGGTACACGATAAGCCAAGCACGTATGTGCCAAAGCTGAGACAGTCCTCCACCTTCAGCACAACCGGCAACATCCGTCTGTTCTCCTGCCCCGTATCCTCAAGCGCCGCGCCTTGGCTGTAGACATGAAAGTGCAGAAAATCCACGACACGCTCAAGCTCTCCGAGGGAGGTCTGGACAGGAGCAGGCAATGGCAGGCTGACCGATTTTTCCTCTTCATAACATCTAAGCCTGACCGCCTGACACAATTCGGCAGAGAGGCTGCCGTGACGGTGCGGATGGCCCCGAGAAGAAGCGGGGGCAAGGAATCAACAAAGTCTCCCAGCAACAGGCAGACGAGGAAGGACCATTTATTTACGAAGGACGTTCTACACTCCTGCGGCAACTCCACTCTTTGAGGGGGAGGAACAGGAGGTGCTTCCACGTCGGACATCGTTGCAACACATGGGCCAAAAGAACGCTCGAATTACGGAGCCACTCCGGAAGCTGGAAGGCCCACTCCAGTTCTTTTTCCATATTGCGCATGGGGAGGAAGGCACGTGCGGCGGCGACATCCACCTGGGCCGGTAGTGTCTGGTCAGTACGCAGGAGCAAGTGGGAGTAGTTGTGGCACTGAAGCCCGAAAAGCTCGCCCGGCACATTGACCAATGCATACCTCCCGCACAAGTACCTGGGGCGACCAGTGTGGCGGCCTGAGCAAAATCAGTGAGCACCCAAGGGCACAAGAAGTCTTCGCTGGCCTGGATGATGCACAGCCCACAGAGAAGGCCCAGAAGTGGCGGTCGAACCCATGGGAGGGAAGTGGCTGCTGTCCAGGGTCCACATCTCCTCCGCGGAGGACAAGGTGACCGTTGCAACTCAGGTTTTGGAGGCGCATACGAGAAGCGTGGCTGCGTCGTGCGGCGGAACGGAAGGACTCGTCGCGCTTCCGGCCTCTGGAAGTGCTCAGGAGCTACAGCAGCGGCAGAGACTCGAGCTCAAGGCGAAAAGATGGCGCACTGCTTGTGGACCTCTCTGGCCAGCCCCTCTCCATGTGGCTGCAAGACTTCCCGCAACAAGTCATCAGGATTGAAAGTCTTTATGCTCGCACAAAAGAAGCTCTGGTCCTTTGGGTACCAGCAAAAGAACAGCTCCCAGGTTTGTCCAAGCGTGACAACATCGCCACTGTGTCGCATCTGTGCGCTGCAGAGTGAAGTAAAGCTCTGGACCAAGACTATGGACCGCGCATGTGCAGTGGCAAAAATGCCAACTTCCGTGTGAAGGTCGGCCTGGCTTCTTAGGGAGAGAACCCGTCTTGGCATCCGTAGACGGGTTGGTAACAAAACACAAACAATTCGCGTATCACCGTAGTGTCGTCCGAGGCGGACAGGCCAGTGCTGCAAGAAGTCTGTGTAAAGCACAAATCCTGCAAGTCAGCGACCTCGAATAGGGAAGTAGGAGCCACATCATGATCAAACAAAATGATGCGTTTGCTACCACCTTGCCCCACCAGACCACCGCTTTGGCGGGAAGAAGACACAGGCGTGCCGCTCATCATGCCGGCCACAGTGTGGCAGCGTGCAGCGGGTGTGATCATACTCTTCCAAGTCATCTGTGTCAGTGAAGACTGTGACAATGCACAGCAGAGCCTGGGTTCGTGAGCAAACAATCACTGACAAGCTACAATACAGAGCCATGAAATCGAGCAATCGCAAAGGTCACCCACCATGGAAAAAGGAATTCCGTCCGTTTGTGGGGAGAAGGCTGGACGCATGAATTGCCAAGAGGCTGGGAATTCAGTGTAATCGGGTGCATCCACAAACCTGCACTAGCAAGTACCTCTCATACATTTGGAAGTGTATGTGCTCCAGCCTCAAGATGACATGTTGAAGAGACGCCACCCAGAAAGATGGGCCGGTGCATGTCCGTGCCCAACGCCACTGATCACTTGGCGTGTGGAACAGCGTAACGCTGCAGACAACCGCCGAGAGTCATTTTCATTCTTCAACTGGCTTGCAATGTATGTCGCTGGCTGAGCTCCAATACATCCAAAAAGACGCTGCCCACTCGGGTTCTTTAATGGGGCGGTGGTCCGCCAACGGCAGTCTCTTTTGCGAGCAAAAAACATTGCTAGAATCTTCATTTTCGTCTTGAGGTGCGCTCTGCTTCCAAGATGCCTCTGCCTTGCTTTTGGTCAGCACAATGCCAGCGTGGTGGAGCAGATCCCACGTCATCGCGATTTGGACGCCAATGCCTGGCCGACAGCGCCTTCCAGACTTTCAACTTGGGGAGATTTTGTCTTGACTGTGGAGGACCGACCTCGCAAAGCCAGAATTGCTTGTGTTTTGCGGGCCTTAAAATGGCCGACAGGACATATCTCTTCTGACGGTCTGTGTTGTCTGGTCGGACAAGTCCAATAGGTTTTTGGGGGTGTTCGAACCCAAGGTTTGGAAGTTAGAGTTCCGAACCCAGGGTTTTGGAACTCCAAACTAACCCAGGGTTCAAACATCGAAGTTCTATCCGAACCCTGGGTTCGAACTTTGAGTTGAACTCCAAGTTGAACTCAACTCTGAACTTCTTGAATTGGAGTTGAACCTGGAGTTGAACTTGAAAGGCGAAGAGTTTGAACCCAGGGTTTGAACATAAGAGTTTCCGAACCCATAGTTCGGAGTTGAAACCCAGGTTTCGAACATATAGTTTCCGAACCCAGAGTTCGAACATGGAGTTTCCGAACCCAGAGTTCGAACTCTTGTATCATTGCTTCTTGTTCTCTCATTTTATTTTTTCGCAAAAACACCGATTAGCGATTTCGTGTGTCTTCTTCTTCTTTTGCTTGTGCTTGCAGTTGAGTTTGTGGTCTCTGTCATTGTGGTGTGCTCTCAGTAATTTATTCGCAAAACCCACCACAAAGCGATTCTGTAGCTTCTTCTCCTTTTGTTTGGTGATTGTTGGTGTTCGAACCCCGTTCGAACTCTGGGGGGGAGTCTAGAACCCGGGGTTGGACGGTTCATTTGTTCGCGCCTTTAGCATTCTCGTAGGAGACTTCATGTCCTTCTGAAGCCCCCTTGAGAAGAAAGACTCTTCGTCATTGACAATCTTTTTCTTTGTTTTGTCTTTCTTTTTTTCTTCGCCAAAACCCGCCATAAAGTGGTTTCGTGTGGCTTCTTCTTCTTTTGTGGCAAGGACTGGTCCTTGGCAGTCTTTTTCAACTCCTCCTCATTGACAATCTTTTTCTTTGTTTTGTCTTTCTTTTATTTCTTCGCAAAAACCACCCATAAAGCGGTTTCGTGTGGCTTCTTCTTCTTTTGTGGCAGGGACTGGTCATTGGCAGTCTTTTTCTTTGTTTTCGGCAAGCTTCTAAAAACAGCGGGGGGGTTGGGGGGGGCGCAGCCCCCCCAAACGTGGAGTTCCGGAACCCAGGGTTCGAACGCCTCAGGGGGGGGACGAATTCCACTACCCGAGGTTCCAACATAGAGTTCCCCAAACTCCGGGTTCCAACATAGAGTTCCCGAACCCAGGGTTCGAACTCCCTGGGGGACGGGGGGGGGGGTGTTCCGGAACCCGGGGTTCCGGTATAGAGTTCCCCAAACCCCAGGTTCGAACATAGAGTTCCGAACTCTGGGAAAGGGGGAGGAGTTCCCGAACCCGGGGTTCGAACGTGGAGTTCTCCAAACCCCGGGTTCGAACATAGAGTTCCCGAACCCAGGGTTCGAACATAGAGTTCCCGAACCCCGGGTTCGAACATAGAGTTCCCGAACCCAGGGTTTGAACATAGAGTTCAAACTCCAGGTTCAACCTGGGTTCGAGAAGTTCGAACCCAGGGTTCAACCCTGAGTTCCGGAGTTATATGTTCTCCCCCCCCCCCCGGGCCCCCCGGGAGTTCGAACCCTGGGTTCCGGAACACTCCAAAAACCTATGCTCGGACAAGCCGGGCTCAGCTCTCTCCAACCCCTGTTATTTTTAACAATGTTGTCTCAACAGGCCACCTGCCGTGAATGGAGGTCTGCGCGGGGTTAAAAAGGGAAGACTTCTGCGTTGGAGAGCACGTCTCTAGGCAGTAGCTGCAGGCCTTAAGCCTCATGTCCCTCACCCGGTGCCCTCGCGGACAAAGTCCTGGCAGCCGTTATATCTCGTAGGGGTGGCGGCGTCCTTACCCCTGGGATCATCAGGCAGGAACTTCACCCACGCACGACGAATGCCCTTCAAGGACCACACAGTTTGCTCCCCGCTGCGACGCCAGGTTCAGCGCGAAAGTGACAAAGATGAAGGACAGGTTTTCGACCTGTCCTGGTATAAGCTTGCTCGCCCTTTTCTTGTGCTCTGGCGGGACGGAAGTCGCCAATCCGGGACGGCAGGCGAGACCCCACCGCCACGCACGAACCATTGCCGAAAACAGCCGGCGCGGCGCTGGTTCCAACCAGTGGCGCACTGCAAGGGGAGGCAGGCAGCGCGAGTGTTGAAGCAACACAAGGGACCCCACTGCTGCACTGCGGTGTGTTGCTGCCGGTACAGCTGCTTATCTATTTCACCCGGGCATTAGCTGACGACCCTACGGCTGCTCCACTCCTGCAGCTCGCCAATGTTTCTCCAACCCGTGACGGTCAGCACATTGAAGTACGAGTCGCATGCAAGGTTCCGGCTGCTTGGTGGGTCGTCTCTAGATTGCCATTGCTGACCGACTGATGGTGGGCTTCGAGAATGGACTTATTCCGGCCAGACGTGGTGCGTTCGATCCGCGCATGTTTGCGTATCCGGGCTCCTTTCGCACTTTTTCGCCTGCTCTTCCCACTTGCAGACATCTCACTGGGGTTGCAGGCTCAGCTCTCTCTTTCGATTCAGGCTGCAGGCCTGCTGCATAGCGCCTTGTGGCGCCTCCGTGCTGCGGCCACCTCTGGCTGGGATCTACGAGCGGTTGTGGCCTACTGGATTCGCGGGCCACAAAAGAAGAAGTTTTACTTTCCAACCCGCTTATGGCGCTTTGCGCATTTCGACGCCGTCGATGCTAAAGCGATGGTCCTCTCTCTTATGAAGCGGGGTGTTGGGCCCACAATCGATCGTCTAGAAGGAAGCTGATTCAAAATCGAAAGGGTGTTGAGCCCACAGCCTCGGGCCAAAAACGAAAGATCGACAGGGCTCAGGGGCGTAGGACGCAACGATCTTCGGCCTTTTAGCCCCAAAATTTTCCTCGGACTCTCTCGCTCCCCTCACTCTCTCACTCCGCTCTCTCCGCTCGCTCGACTCGCTTCGCTCGCTCGCTCGCTCCGTTCGCTCCGTGAGCTCGTTCGGTTCGCTCGGGTCCACAATCGTCGAGCTCCGATTGGCTCGTCCTAAATTTTGGGGCTAAAAGGCCGAAGATCGTTGCGTCCTACGCCCCTGAGCCCTGTCGATCTTTCGTTTTTGGCCCGAGGCTGTAGGCTCAACACCCTTTCGATTTTGAATCAGCTTCCTTCTAGACGATCGAAAAGGGTCCAACACCCCGCTTCATAAGAGAGAGGCCGCAGCTTTTCGGTCGTTTCTGGGCTGTGCGAGTTCGTTTGTCAACCCCACCCGCGCCCCGGAATTGTCAACCCAATTGTCAACCCGATTGTCAACCCAATTGTCAACCCGATTGTCAACCCGATTGTCAACCCGATTGTCAACCCGATTGTCAACCCGATTGTCAACCCAGTTGTCAACCCGATTGTCAACCCGATTGTCAACCCAATTGTCAACCCAATTGTCAACCCGATTGTCAACCCGATTGTCAACCCAACACACGTCTTCCCTTTCGACTGTTGCTATCCCATCTCCAGACCCAGGTTCTTTTGCCTCGTCACTGCAGCACGTGCTCACCGAGTATCTGAACGAAGTGTTCCTTTCGAACTGACTTCGGCTACTGTCGCAGCATCTAGCGCCTGGGGCTTCTGCTGCGCGCTCTCTCATCCTCCTGCCACGGCACAGCCACATCACTTGTGTGGGTTTGGGGTTCAGGGTTAGGGCTTGGAGACGGAGGCCTCCTCCTCTACCTGGACTTCGACCATTTCGTCCTCCTGCAGCGGCAAGCCAAAACAGAAACAATTGAAGCCTCTGCAAACCCCACCTCGCGTCGGCTCTCTTCTGCTTCCAGCTGTGCCTGGCAGCGTGGCTGAGCCTACTCTATAATGTTGCAGTTCCAGACCTGAGGCCGCGGCGGCCATGAGTCCAACAGCGAGCCTCTCCATCTGGGTGATGGAGATCTCGTGAAGGAGCGCAATCTAAGTCAGCAGCGAAAACAAGCCTGTCCAATCAGTGCCCCCTGCCACCGTGAGCTCCGGGCGAGGACCTCTGTTGACAGACTGGCGAGCTGCCGCATGCGCTCGCGTCGCTGCAAGCGGAGGAAGCGGTCGATTTCCGTCATGATCCCGAAAAGTTTCGATGCAAAAACGGCTGCCGGGCGACTGTGCTGTGCACAAGCAAGCATGAGCGCACAACGAATGCTGGAACCTACAATTGCGCACGCGTCGTTGTCGCGTCGTCTATTTTTACTCTACCCTAGTGGGGCACGCTGAGCCGGGGCCTAGGGCCGATGATCCACCCTTGTGGGGAGAGGCTCTAGGTTGTGGCATGGCGGTCCCAGCAAGTGGAGGTGGTGCCTGACTGTTCAAGGCTCAATTGGGGGGTTGGAAAAGTAGTGGGGGAAGAGGGAAAGAGGAAAAAATGAACAAAGTAAAGAAGGAAGTGGGGCAGAAGGAAAAGGAGGAAAGAGAAGGAGGGAGCCTGGGGCCGGAAAGCAGCGGACAGGTGGAAAAAGAAGAAAAAGCCAACAACGTGGAAGAGGAAGAAGGAACACTTGGAAGAAGAAAGGACAGGGTAGAACAAAAAACAAGTCAAGAGAAGTGGGCCGGGAAGTAAGCACTGGCAAAAACACGCGAGCGAAGGACAGGAAGGAAGGGTGGGAGATGGGAAGCAGCGGGAAAATAGAAGTAACAAAAGATGGCTTGGACGGGACAGTAAGGGCCGGCCCGGGGGGGGGGGCAGGCCAGGGGAACGTCGGGGGAAAGAAGAAAGGACAGGATAGAACAAAAAGCAAGTCAAGAGAGGTGGGCCAGGAAGTAGGCAATGGCAGGAAGGAAGGGTGGGAGACGGGAAGCATGAAGAGAAAGAAGAAGGAAGGGAAGGGCAGGTGGGGCAGGCCAGGGGGGGGGTGGCCGGGGCGGGGCGGGGGCCGGGGGGCCGGAGCGGGGGGGCGGGCGGCGGGGGGTGGGAAAAAATTGAAGGGGAGTGTGAAAGTCACGCGTGACAGGACGGAAGCCGGGAGGATAGAACAAAAAAACCGGGAAGCAAGCGAGGAAAAAACACGCGAGCGGAGGACAGGGAGGAAGGGTAAAAGATGGAGAAAGAGAAGAAGGAAGTGGCTTGGGCGGGACGGTAAGGGCCGGCCCGGGGGGGGGGCAGGCCAGGGGAACGTGGGGGGAGGGGGGAGAAAGGACAGGATAGAACAAACAAAAAGTCAAGAGAAGTGGGCCGGAAGTAAGCAATGGAAAAAAGACGCGGGCGAAGCACGGGACGGTAGAGGGCCGGCCCGGGGCAGGGGGCAGGCCCGGGGCCCCGGGGGTCGGGGGGGGAAGGAAAGCAGAAAGACACAGGGGGGAAGGGGGGAAGTTGTGAAAATCACGCGTGACAGGACGGAAGGAAGCCGGGCAAGGGGGTCGAAAACAGGCTGCAGTATTAACCATCAAGACGCCAGAGCTCTTTGGCCTCGGCGGACTTCGGCTACCTGGAGTGGGACCACCATGGAATGCCGATGGCAAGAAGTTCCGACTACGCTGCTAGAATTAAGGTCATGGACGCATGCTGGAGAGCAGTGGTTCGCTGCTTGCACGAGGTCAAGGATGCGGCCGGGACGACGAGAAGGAGAAGAAGACGGCCGACGATGAGAAGACCAAGGCCGGAGAGAAAGACACGCCAGTGCAAGCGCAGACCCACAGAAATATGCCGACATGGAAGCAGAGGGCAAAGACTCACAGCCCTCACAGAAAGTGTGGGAGATCCGAACGTGGAACTGGAGTCTCCCGATCAAGACGGTTCCCGGCATCACGCAGTAGCGCCGCGTGGGAGCCCCACTCCATGGGCTGATGAATGCCTATCAACGTCTCTTTGCTCGCTTCAAGATTGAGTCTTGGTTCCAAGGTGGAAGGCGCTTGGTCGGAGCAATCAACCCCGCACAGGAGCGAGTGCGCTCAGGGTCAGCAGAGGAGCCAGCCTCCACCTGTGCGCCAGCACCAGTCACCCCTGACTGCGGCGGGCGGGCGGGCTGCTGCCGCTGGCACGTTTGTGTACCGGCAACGTCACCAAAAAGCTCCAACCCCTATAAATCCTGTCCGTTGCCACCGCCCTCTCGCTCTCGCCGGCGAAGGCGAGATCGTACGCGCGGCCCCAAGTGCAGGACGCGATCTCGGCCCAATTACCGGCGCCGGCGTGCGCCTTGGCGCACACGCTCAGAACCTCAGGGGGGATGGCTCCTGCCGCCGCCCTCCCGGCGATCCGGCGTGAGGACGGAGGAAGCGGAGGACTCTCTCCCCGATCCTCCTGACACCGCTTTGCGCACGCTCCGCGCTGGCGATTCCGGTCGCAGCACCGCGACTACCAAGAGCGGCGTGCCATCTGACAGAACAACGTCTCCTCGTGCGGTGCCCGAGCCCCCAACGAGAAGACCAGCCAGGGCTATGTGCCCGCCTGCAAAGCCACAACGAGGGTGAGGAGAGTGGGATCGAGAACTGGGAGCTCTCTTTCACAGGTGTTTCACTGGAGGAGGTGACCAGTGGAGACGGAAGTGGCCCCGGGAAACCCTGGCAACCTTTGCACAGGGCACGTCCGGTGTAGAGGGCACAGCGTGAAAGCCGACCTGCCACCCCTTCAACCCGCAGGAGGAGCTCGACCAGGAGGTGGAGGACGAGAAGATCAAGCACATCAATCGCGGCTTCGACATCTCCGGCTACTCTACCTCACAGCTCAGGAACTTAGGTTCGGAGGCAGCTTCGGCAGTTCTCAAAGGCCGCCCTCGTCCCAGGCTTTCTCGGCTTGAAGTTTCGGCAAGCGCACACGAGCGTTATCGTCCAGCAAAGTGTGCATTTTCAGTACCTGTACCTCTCTCGTGCAACGCTGCGACCGCGCGGGAGGAAGAAACGGAGTGAATTTGTCTGAAGTATGCAGGCACACCTCCCATAGGTGAGCCGGGTGCGCTGACACACATGAAGCAACCCGATCAATTCATGATCGATGGGTACACCATCACCCACAGCCACCGAAGAATACGACAACACAGGCAAGCCCACACAGACCTTCACAGGAGTCTCCTTATAATCACAGCCCCACACCTCACACCCACCATCACAAGCCTCACTTGCATCGATGGCAGATTTCTTCGGTTCGTTACCGTCGGTCGAAGCACCACTTAGCATACTGGCGGTTTACGCCCCGCGAACAGCAATGCCGGGACCAGTTCTGGCAAGTGCTCGCCTCACAGCTCTCCACGTGCAGAGAGCGCGCTCCGCTTTCGTTGGTTGGCGATTTCAACGCGCTAGCTCTTGCCGAGCTTGCAGCAATCCCGCCACCGGTCCGCACTTCGTCCCAAGCAAAACGGCTGAGGACGATGAGCCAGATGACACAGAGAAAGGCGACACCAACCAGCGACAGTTCCGCGACCTCCTGGCCTCACAGGACTACTGTCTCCCACAGAGCTGGATGGAAAAAGCACCCCAAAACAGACACACTCACAAAAGACCCAATGGGGATCTGGTTCAGCTCGACCACGCCATCATACACCAAGACTGGCGCAACATCATCCACGACGTCCACACCATCCCGGGAGCAGCCCTCAACAACAACCACTATTTGGTCAAAGTCGAGTTGCAGCCCCGCACCGAAGAGACCAAGCACACGCCCCCCCAGCTACGACACACCAGAACCCCCACAGACACACAGAAGCAAGACAATACAACAACCACATCAAGCAGCACATGGACACCACCACCCCCACCACAGACTGCTCACAGCCTCCAGCACAGCTACCCCTTCAATCACAGCCACGCGGGCGGTGGCAAAACCTCCAAGCAGCGACCACAGATGCCATCAAAGACCACATCCCCACTACCGCATCCTTCCCCAAGTGCCCATGGATCACGCAAGCTACATGTTAGCTCATACAGCAAAGATCCACAGCACGCTTCCCAGCAAGCCCACAAGGACAAAACACAGTGGCTGAAGGAGCGATTGGCAGGCCGAAATTGGAAGTGGATCAACAGAATTCTTTCCTACCAGCCTCTCACGGCAAGCCCAAACCTTCGCAGAATACCTGCGAGATCACATTGGGCAGCACCACCAACACGTTACACAGGCCCCATCGACCCAATACACCTGGCTGCAGCAGTGGACCTCACACCTATCACCACGGCAGAGCTCAAAGCAGCACTGACAGAGCTAGCGCACAACAAAGCACCAGGTCCCGACAGCATTCCTGCAGAAGCATGGCAGTGGTTAGACGACCACAACCAAGACGTCCTCAACCACGCCCTGCTCACAGCCACCATCCCGGATGACTGGCACCAAGCAATGGTGGTCGAAATCTGCAAAGGCAAAGGACCATTCAGAGACCCTGCTAGCTACCGCCCCATCTCACTTTTGAACACCTCATACAAACTTTTCGCCAAGGTCATTCACACCAGACTCCAAGCAGCCCGGACGACAGGCTCAGGGAAACCCAATACGGGTTCAGAGCAGCACGCTCAACATCCCAGCCAATCCACATAAATCGACGTCTCATAGAACGAGCGGAAGCCACGGGACAATCACTTTGCATTATCTTGCTCGACTGGGAGAAAGAATTCGGCAAGATACACCCAGACGCCCTCCTCACAGCGTTGTCACGCTATGTCGTCCCTCCACACCTCACAGCCCTCATTAAAACCATCTACGCATCACCACAGTTCACAGTGGCAGCAGCAGGGAAGCCAAGCACCAGCGAGGAAGCCTGCGCCGGCATTCGTCAAGGCTGCCCACTATCACCATACCTTTTGCTCAAAGTTCACGGTATGGTGATGCACGACGTGGACCAGGAGCTCACAACCCACGGCGAGTTTCTCCCTTGCTTGTACAGCCAAAACCAGCCCGTCTACGACTTCGCGTACGCTGACGACACAGCACTCATTGCAGGCACAGCCCGAAGAGCAGAACAGCTCCGCGTCCTTCAGCGGGTTGCCGCTCACCGCGAAAGCGCGCAACCACGTTCACTCACTACACCACTTCTGGCGCAACATCTCTTCACATTGAAGTGGAAGTTACGCATATACACTGCGGTCTTCATTCCGCTCGTGTTCCGGCTGGAATCACCAGTGCTCACAAAAAGAGACTACAACAGATTGGAAGCATTCCACTCACAGAGCCTGAGGAAGATACTCCACTTCAAAAGCATATACTACACAGACGTGCTTAACCCCACAGCCCGAACATACACCATCCAAGTGGCGAGAACGCTCACCTCACAGCCTCCCCTCACACACCACATCCACAAAGCACAGCTGAAACTTTTCGGGCACGTTTTTCGATCCCCTCCGAATAGTATAGAACGGAACTGCTGTTTTGCTAGTTGTTTTCAGTACAGAGGTGGTGCGGTAGGTGCAGGCCAAGGCCAGGCAGGAGGAGAGTCCATTGGACA
Source organism: Symbiodinium sp. CCMP2592 (assembly GCA_905221615.1). Classification (NCBI taxonomy): domain Eukaryota; class Dinophyceae; order Suessiales; family Symbiodiniaceae; genus Symbiodinium; species Symbiodinium sp. CCMP2592. The sequence goes on along the minus strand of CAJNDT010004357.1, from coordinate 148,401 downwards.
GAACAGTGCACTAAGCTTCCTTGGCACTGGCTTTTGCAATCCTCTAGACCCCCTGTCACTCACAGCACTACCTTCCCATACTCATAGTCATATCTACAAGCTCACAAAATAACTGTAGACCGCCGTTTTTGGAGTACCCTGGCGATGTTGCCAACGTGCAAGACACTACCAGAAGCACACTCCTACGCAGCCTTCTCACAGCCATGAGTTTTCTGCGGAGTTGCTGCTGAGCGAGTTGCATAGTGCCGCCCAACAGAAACGAGTGCTGTGGGGACTGCACTCGAGGACGGCAGCTCAGAATGTCTCCCAACCGCTGGAGGCACAGCTTCTCTTGCCTGTCTTGCAGTTTAGAGCCCGGACCAGCAAGCAAGGGAGCCAAAAAGGAATGCGCACCTCTGTATTTGGTATGATTTGGAAGGACGAACTCGAATCCGAAGCCCGGGCCAGAGCCCCTTGAAACTATTCACCCGGCCTTAAACGATCCAAGCGCCCGGCCATGCACGGCATGCAAAGAGAGCGCATTCTGAGCCTTGTGCCTGCAAAGACAGGAATGTGCAGAGTCAGGCAGTCGACCACGACAGACCAAATTCTTAGATGTTTTAGTTTGTACCTGCTTGCACAACCCACACGGCTGCGGTTTGCACAGGCCACTGGTCTGTGTCCGGCTGCGATGGTGGTGTCCAATGCCCGATTGTCACCAACTTTGGCCCGGATGGTGCAGAGATCAGCTCCTGGATAATCGATTTTTCAGTTTGTCTTGCTGTTTGGACCTGTTGGTGATATTACCACGGCTCGGTTTGTCGCGAAACGAACAACTTAGCTAGCATAACCCTGTCACCACGAAGCTCGTAAGGACTGTCTGTTTGTTAACGTGAGGTTGCACGTGTTTGGATGTTTCACATTCTCCCCCGTGTTTTGAATTTGCATACTTGAGGTATTACCCAGCCCCCATTACAAGCTCGACTCTGCAAGTAAAGTGAACACAGCTCCGACTTGCTCGCGATTTTGTGCAGATGGTTCGCATCGTCATGCATTGAATCGCGGCACAGCTGCAACTTGCACGCCCAGCCATCCCGAAGTCAGGGATACGGAAAACGAAACAGTGACAGCAATTCAGGAGTGCTTTTAGGACTCATTGGGCTTTTCGTGGGCTTGCGGGGAACAGCGCAATGCATTCCCAGCGAGACGAAGGTCAGTCGCCTCCCAGCCGTGAGTGTGCCAACAGCATCCGGGAGTGCCCATGTGGGCACGAAGCCAAGTGGTGCGAATCCCTTGGCTGCATCTTCAAGGCTCGGACACATTCTCAACATGTTCCTCCGTCTGCGGTCTGCGTGGGTAGAAGTCGCAGCGCCCTCTTCCGGCTGCAGGATGCCGATTGCCCAGTGCTGTGCACACATCAACAAAAACTTTGCTCCCTGGTGGACTACACTTCTGAGGGACTCTTCGTCAGTGCCTGATCCGGATTATGATCTATTGGGGCCTCACGCACTCTCCCAGTTTTGCGCTGCCTCAATTTCTTGGATTGCTCGGTAACTGAGGCTATCGGAACATCTGCATGGAAGCAAGCATGCAGTGCCCTTGCGGTCTGAACACCTGGCGCTGCCCGGGGTCTGACTTGTGTTTGCTACCGCAACTTGTCCTGATTGGCAGAAGGTATTGTTCACTTTTGGGATGTGCAGTCCAGGTTTCAGCTGGCAATCTGCCCTTGTTCTTCTTGGTTTCTTGTTTGCAATGGAGCGCTATTGACTTCAGCAATGGAGAACCAGACGCTTTGCATAGGCAGAAGGCTTGCGAGATCACTGACTACAGTGACACAGGTGGCCGGCGTGCTTTCATGTCCGCAGCGCACCGACAACAGTCCTGTGTTGACTTTTGCAGGGATACCGGAGTCTCACGCGGTGGTGTTCTGCATCGATCCGGAGCTGAGATGCCCCTGTGGCAAAAATGCGCTACCCACTTCAACTCAGAGCTGTGCGCAGCAGTGAGACGGCCGCGCTTTGCTGCCGGGAAGGGTAAGCTGGTCTTGAGGTTGTCATGTCCGGATCCCATGGTTGCGAGCTCAGGGCTAGACGCAAGTGGTGGTAGTCTCAGCTGTTGAACGGGGCACTTGGGCAGAACAGCCGGGTTCATGTTGAGAGACGAGGATGCGCGTCACACAATCTGCATTCCCAAAGCCAGCGGAGACTTGGACTGAAACTGCATTTATCACGGTAGCGGCTTGGTGACTCGATGCTCCCGCTATGAATGACGGGCGGCGCAGACGAGGCGGCGTGGCTAATGATAATGAGTGCCCACGGCCGTGCTCCAGTAACCAGCTACGTGCTGGCAATGAAACCTGCACGCAGATGCCCGGATTCAATGAGCATGCGTGTGCATGCCATGCCAGTCTTGCTGTGCGCCGGGCTCAGGATCTTTCTTTGGGGCTCGGATTCCTACGTCTTCAAGAGAACGAGTCACCTGGCTTGACTGAGTGCCAGGAAACATGCAAGGGTCTTGGTGCTGAGGCTGCCGCGCGCCTGGAGACTGTGAACCTGGCTTGAACACCAAGGCTTGTGTCGGCCTCAGCGGACAATCTGCTTGCTTGATTGGAGTGCTGCTCTTCACAGGGCTTGTGCTTCGAGGTCCGTCTGGTGCCTTCCTGCCGGTGTGGCGGCAGTGCCCTCTGGGCCAAGCCTGGGAAGGCACCGGAACGGGGCAACGCATATTTGAGATTGCGAAGGTGTAACTTGGACTGCAGCAGGAAGGAACATGAAAACGAAGGCACATTTCATCGGCTTGTAGTGTTTGTTGGCCACATTCCAGCTCAGGTTTGGCAGCTGAAGGAGTCTGAGCCCAAGTGAAGTCACGATCGGGATGCATCCATGCAGTGCTCGCAGCCGTCAATCGCGAAAGCTAGCTCCTTGGAGCTTGCAGGGCCCCTTTTGTTCGGTATATCAAGGACTTAGAGGTGCTGGGGGGGACCACCCCCCGTCCCCCTTTTGCTGGTCCATCGGCATTGCAGCATGCTCACCCACGTGCGCGCGTCGCGTCGAAACGTGCACCACGGTAGGCTCCTCAACCTCCGCCATCCTCCCCTCACGCCGTCCTGCCCTGCACGCAAGCCCGCCGAACAACCTATCGCTTTTCTGCTGGCTTATCCCTCGGCGTTTCTGCTTCTTGCCTCTAGCTTTCGTCCGCCCTGCTCTCAAGTTGGCACTTGACCCAGGCTTTCTCCGAATTGGGCGGGCTCTTTGACGACGGTGCGCGCCACTTATTTGTGTGCACTTTTCCATATGTTTTTTCTCGTCGAATGATCCCGGAATCGTGAAGCCCGGGCTTCGTTAGAATCGGCTCTTCCTGCTCGCGTCGCGGGCAGCTCTAGTGTTCAGTTTGCTTTGCGAAAGAAACCCCCACAGCCTTGGCAGGCAAGTGTGCTTCTCCAGTTTGCCGTCGCCATCCCCAGCACGAGACTTGTTCACGGTTTGGCAGCGCTCTGTTTCAGGAGGAGGCTGACCTTTGTTCAACAGACCGCGGATCTGCTCTGGTAGAGAGGGGTGACTTGATAACTGATAAACCCTGATCCCAGGATGGAGACGACTTTAGTGCTCCTGCCAGAAGCGGTCCTGATGTGACTTGACTTCATCTGCCTTTCTCTGAGCGAGATGATTGGCCGTGCATTCTCGACTTGCAGTCCTTGTGCTCAGGTTTCAGATCGTGGGTGAAGGCCCGGGCAAAGCTAGGGCTGATGCCCTTCGATGCGCACTGACTGCGTGTCATTCGCCGACCCTGCCAGGACAGACCGAAGTGGGACGCCGTCTGCAATCAGGCTTGGAAATCTATCACGGGCTTGGTTGTCACACATGCTTTTCGTCGCCATCCTTGTCTGTGCAATGGGCTATCGGAGAGGAGTGAGCAGTCTGCTTAAGCGACCTCCCTTGTGAGGTTCTGTTCCGTATGGCCCGAAGGAGTTCGCTGCAATCCTCCGGATGTAGGCGCTGAAGTGAGGGGATAGCATAGCCTTTATACCTCTCAGTTGAGAATGTTGAGAGCATTTCGAAGGTGCAGCAGGGCAACCACTATGCGACGCAAGCCATCAAATTGATTGGTGTACTGGACAATCGAGTCCTGCTCTTAAGCTCCTGCACTGCTAACAGTACACTATGTGCATTTTCTGTGGCTGTGGCGGATGTTCCTCGCAGGAACTGGATTGCCGTCTGCTGACAGAAGTCCTGAGCGATTTACGTCAAAAGGCTGCTAGATTTTCCTGCGATGAGGTCAGCGCCAGCCTCGAGACCACCAGAACCACCATCCAGCTCGGTGGTGGCGAGGCCAATAGCGGCAGGGGGGTAAAGGCGAGGGAGCTTGCCTCACAGCAGCAGCATCGGGCTTCAAGCTATGCCAATGTGACACCAATGTGAAACCAAAACACACTCTACGTTGCCGCATCTGTGTCGTGTGCTTTGCAGCTTATGTGCTGGAACTCGAATGCAAGTTGCAGACGACATCCTGGCTTGATGCTGCGTCGACCAGTAGCCTCCCGCTTATCACTGACGAGAAGGCGCACGATGCGGACGTTTCCTGTTTTTCCTCACTGGTCCCAGAGATGATTCACTGATTACAGGGCAAGCTTGAGTCCGACTGTCAACGAATTATGGGAACTTGTAGTCGCTCGTGTTTGACTTCGGATGCAGGCGACATCGGACGGCACCGTCTTTGTGATGTTGTTTGCTGCAGCGCCTGTTGTGCTGCGACTTGGCACGGCACGAAGTTGCTTCTGAAGCTCTGAAGGGCCGCTGAACGGCTTGAGCTTCTGCCCGAGGTGTTGCTGCTTCTTTCTGTCAACTGTCTGCTTCACCTTCGTTCGAAGGGCGTCCAAGACACGCGCACCGACCCCAGATGACGCGCGAGGGGTGGTACCTTGCAGCACATGCTTTCCAAGTCCTTTTTTCGTCAACGGCCAGCGGGACGCCCCCTCCAGGTCCCTTCCAAGTTTAGTTGGGTGGGCCGGGGTGCGGTCAAGGATTGTGGCTAGATGTCTCCTACTGCACTCTCCAGCATACTGCGGCTTCAGAATGTTTTCGAGCAGTGAGGTTCATGCCGAGCAAGCGAGGTGCCCTTCCGAGGACACAGTAGCACGGAGGTGTTGGGTGTCTGTGATTGTGTTCCCGGACATGCGGATCAACACTTCTGAGGTGTTTTGGTCTTCCGGCCTATGAGTCACTGCTGTGCATTGCTGCGATGTTGCTTGTTCTGTCGGCCTCACGCCCCAAGACTGCTTTGGCCCAAATAACCTGTTGTTGTCACGAAGACTGACCTCGATGGCAAAAGTGGGAAATCGATGACTCAACGTCCTCATAGTTTAAGACAGCGATACTTTGTCGGCTTTCTCCGGAGCAACCGCTTTGTGAGAGCTTTCGCAGTTACTGGTAGCATCTTATCGCAGTTCTGCTCGGTCCTTCGGCGCGTGGTCGCTGATTTTTAAGAGTAAAAAAATCATGATTCGTAAAAGCCTGCCAAGACTTGTAAAAAACCCTGGAGCGAAAAGAGAGTCAGCGTTGTCTTTCATGTACTCGGATCCGCAAAGGCTGAACCGAACTCGTTCGATTTTGCTTAGTTGGAAGTGCAGTCAAGCGCTGCATGTTCCTTTCGTTCCTGGGGAATGCACATTCGCCACATGGGAGACGGTTTCGACTTGAAGCTTTGGTTTGACATGAATCCGTATGACAAGCTTTCCTGTTTATCAGAGTTTGCTTACATCGCAGCACGACAGATCACTGCTGCGGCTGCCTGTCTTTCCTCTGCGGTACCCGCTTGAACCGTCGCTGGCCTTGACGGTTCAATTTTACGGCTTACCAAGCACGCTGCCGCTACTGGCACAAGCAGAGCCGTGCGGTTGTAGTGGTGGAGGGAGACGGAGGGAGTCCCGTTCGTTGCGCGTGTCAACAATGTTTCTGTAAGGAACAGTTGGTGGCATTGGCGTGCCTGGCGACAGGCATTTAACATCATCGGCCGAACGCGACCCAATCGCGTGGCATTCCATGCTTCGTGCCGACTCGGCCTTCATAGTCTCAAGCTGTTCCTGTAGGTTATGTTATGCGAGATTGCAGCTCCGCATATCTATCCTAAAGGAACCGCCAGTTCAATACTACTGCTCCCGGAAGGGCCGCCGCGCGGGAATTAAACGCTGTACTTGCCCTGCTGGGATTCCTCTTGTATTCGTTGGTGGGGACTTGAATGCTTGAGGTGCCCGGAGTCGAGCCCAATGCCTTGAACAGGTGAGCTCTGGATAGCCCCTTCAGATGCAGCCGTGAAGCTGTTGCAACTGCAGCTGGCAATTTCTTTGGGCCCGGCTTTGCGGACAATGCCTGCAGTATGTATGTGCTTCCTGACGGATGTGCATGTCACGAAAGCTAGCTCTGTGGAGCTCGCGGGAGTTGCCCTTTAGCAATTCACTTGTATTATTCACTTGTATTAAGGCACTAGGGAAAAAACAGGGTTTGCACCTTATCAGGTGGGACGTCCAAGAGTTAAGGTGGGGGGTAGGGGGGGGGCCCCCCCGCTTCACCTTGTCATTATGCGTTTTCCACTGATAAGGTCCCCTCCCCCCCCTCCTTTAAGGTGGTTGTGCCTGGGATAAGGTGGGGGGGGGGGGCCCCCCCCCATCATGAGGTCCCCCCTCCCCCCCCCCCTCCTCAAGGTCCCTTGGTTTTGTTTGTGTCTGACGTTCGGCGACTGAAGTGCGGTCTTCTCTCCAGAGTTACCTCTAGTTGTCGTTCGCACATTACTTTCTCAAGAGTTAAATGAACGAGCAACGCCTGCACCCTTCACCGGCCCAAACTTTCCCTCCGCTACTGTCGTGCACATCGCTTTGCAGAGCTCAGCACCGGACCTCGTGCTTCTAGCTTTCGTGACCAGCTCTCAAGTTGGTATAACGGCGTAAGTATAAGGGTGTAGCTGGTTTTCGCGATCTGCCGGGAAAGCTTGGCAGCGAAGCAAGGCCCACCTCACCAGCAAATTGTCTCGTCGCGATTGCAGGACCCAGCATCACAAGATCTGCGGACTGAGCCGCAGGCAGGTTGGTTCACGTGGTTCTGAATGCCCGGCCCGTTTGCTGGAAATCAGCAGCTCGCAATTTCGCGTAGTGTTAGCAAAGTTGCAGGTCGGATCCCGAGAGGTGCTGCAGACTGCACGGCAGGCAAGCAGCAAGCATGTCAGTTCTGGCGCCGGCATGTCACGATGATCTGCATCGAACCATGTGTATTCCATCTTTCGTGAGAATGGTGTCTCGGAGCACCCGGTCAGGCTTGCTGCTAGACCACATCGACTAGTAACTCGTTTGTCTTGGCAGAGAGGAACTGAGTATTGCCAGGCTGACCGTCCACCTGATACTCTCAGTGAGGCAATTCTTCTTGGCGAGAAGGTACTTTAATCGTATCAGGATGTTGTGTCAATTCCACACGAGCATACTTACAGGAAAAGCTCTAGGACCGGGAGTCTATGTCAAGGTGATGCTGTCACAAGGCATGTTCACATTTGTGATATGGTAAGTGGAGTCTTGACTGCAGCTGGCTTTTGGACACGAGCGATGCATAATCCTCATGAGATAGATCTGCCAACGAGTGTCGTTGAACGCCTTCAGTGCATGTTTGTATCAAGCAGCCGAGCTATCGCAAGTCAGAAGATTGGTGCATCACAGTTGAAGCTTGCGCTGCACTGCTGACGTGTGATAGCAGTGATCCGGTTCCTGTCCACTGTCTGCATATAGCATCGCCAGGCGGATTCACGACATTTCGTGCGATGCTTGCCGTGAGGCGCCACCCATCCGGCTGCAAGTTGAGGAGTCTGCAGTGGCTGAGGAGGCATGCAGCCACTTTGTGCCGAGTTTCCTCTCAACCTTTGTGTTGTTGAGCCAGCGGAAAGACCTGCGTGTGGCAAGTTCCCAAGTGGTTGATTTGACTGGGATTCGCAGGCTTCTGAAGAAGCGTTGCTACAAAGTAAATGCTCCCTGCCGCTGTTGCAGGTTCGGATGGCTATGTTCTCCGTGCGGTCCAACGCCAGAAACAAGCGCACCGAAATGCTTTTTCCGAGCTGTCTGCGAGCTGCTGCGTGCACGAGGTCTCACGATTCTCATGGTAGATGCAGGGATAGCAGATGATTTCGGTTTGTTGACTGCAGCATATTTGCAGCAACTGAAGGAGGCAAAAGGGGTGATGCTCTCAGTCTGCTCAGCGGACTACGCAGAGATGACGAGTAGTCCCTACTCCTCCTTCGCTGTGCTAAAGTTCGCCCTCGATAATGATACAGTGATCTTGCCTTTGAGGGTCGAAGACATCTATCCGCCCCGGCCGCCATCGGGTGAAGACCACCCGTTTGACAAGCACGGAGCTGCCAAAGGCCTGGTAGCAAGGACCATACCCGGCTCGAGGGTGTTCTTGGACTGCAGGAACAAGACGAAGGACGCTCTGCACATGCACAGTCTTGTCAGACACAAGCCACGGCTTTCCAGAAGCCGGCATTGGATTTTGGTTGTTGACAAAGGAGCAAATCACGGACGAAATCGCAAAGAGTCTAATGCGTCCCAAAGCGAAGAAGGGCAGCAGCCCCAGTTTGGTCGGCAATGTACACGAAGCTTCTACTCCTCCTGAACCGAGGCCATGGAGGCTAGCGTTGCTAAGCCGCCGAGCCTGGTGTTCGAAGGCCGAGCCTTCCCTGAGAGAAGCTGGCAGACCCAGAAGTGGTATGGGCGGTGGGGCCTTGGCGGCTGCGGGGCGGCAACCGAGTCCTAATTCGACTTCGTCTCTTGAAAGTGAGACGGATCCAAGTTCTTTCCTCTGCCACGTAAATCCCTCGAGCCACCTGTGGCGTTCAAGCTTCGGACATTTTCCGACCGAGGTTCAGGACAAAGCAAAAGCAATAGCATACCAACCGATGGAGGTGGCCAATGCACTAAAGGGCCGAGGACAGAGCTGGCGAATCCTCCACGTCGGAAGGATTAGCGGGTGCCCTCACCGCAACGGCTGTTGTGGGTTCAGTTCGTCCACGCACTGGCACTCGTCTGGCGGCAGGCCGTGGACAGGCTAGTCGCCATATGAGCATCATTTCGCGCTTTCTGCAAGTCGGAGATCCGGAAAGCCTCAAGATGGAATTCACCGCACAAGCCGCCGGTCGATCGGTACCAAGGGGTGTGTGAGAAGGCACAGTTTGAAGATCCCCAACTCCTATTTCGCAATCAGGTTCCCTGATGCATCATTCAAATTGCGACCTAAGCTTTGTAGTTGGATCCTGCGTGTGAGCTTGATGTTCGGTTTAAGCAAGAGACCGGCTGGTCAAATGATTTTGTGCCCACGACTGAAATGCGATTGCAATTCCTGCTAGAAGCTTCTTGATTCCCCGAGAAGGGCGCTCGATTTTGTTCTGACATGCAGAGAGGCAGACCTGCCTAGGCCAAGCAAAAAGGGTCGAAGCACCGCCATCCCGCATCAGCACAGATATTAGAGAAGCCGTGCTGAAGGGAGGTGGGGGTCAGGTGTTCATGAACTCGGTCATTAGTCTCCTTGATCTTGATATTTTGTTTTTGATGCGCCTGGCACAGACGTAGTTTGAGTTAGCAGTCGATCAGTGGTTTTTCTTGTGTGACGTTGTTGTGTTTCTCGATCCGGCTGGTGTAACTTAGCTATTAATCCCGAAACTTTTTTCATCCCATGCCTGGGAACATGAACTCGCTTTAAGAGCTTTCTGTGAGATCTTTATGGGGGATCCCCTCATCCATCTGCTGTGCTGTGCTTTGTTACACTATCCGCAAACATACATGCGCTTGCAGACTCAAGCCTTGCAATCAGAAGCTTTCCAGCCAAACACATTTGCATATTATCTCTCTCCCACCTCGGAGAACGGACGTCGCTACTAAAATGGCAGTCGCTCGAGTCTCGAAGAGACTTTGTAAGTAGCGACCCCGACGAAGGCTACATCACCTGCCCCGTATTCGTTTGCAGAAGCGTGATGTGTTTTGAGCTTGAGCAAGGCTAGTTGCAAGTTTTCCTCGTTGGCAAAGGCGGAAGACTTGTCTTTTGCCGCATTTGTTGATTTTGCATGAAGCTAAAGGTAAAAAAAGTTCGCGTGGCAGGGCTTGCAACTTGCAAGATGCCGGTGGATTTACCATGGCACCCGCCCCGGACCCTAGTCTGGCTGTGACACCATGCCCACTGCTGCCCAAGCCAAGACAAGCCGTTTGCAAACTTAAACTTCAAAGCCGATCTGATAGCGCAGCCTGATGCAAAATAGCGCCTTGGGATGTGTGCAGATATGAGGGCTTTGGGCAGCAGCGGCGAATCTTGAACTGCACCAGTGATCGTGTGCCCTCATCGCGTCGATCGCTGATATCAGGGCTCAGGGTCTGCTGTCTTCACGGCGTTGTGAGTCGTTTCCCTTGCGCCCCCGAATGCCACAGCACACAGCCAATCTCAGGAAGCTCTGAAGTTTCCCAATGTTTGGTCTTGAGAGCACAAAATTACAGTGGCATGAGCTCAAAGTCAGGCTTTGCCACGAGCTTTCTTGGAACAGAGCGGAGGCTTGCTGCAACAGAAAGTCCGAACGAATCAGCGTTTTTGCGTTTTTGACGGTCCGAACAGTGTCTGTAGGTGTTGAATTGCCACCCGTCGCGACTCAGCACGACAAGGCTCAAGGTCTTCAGGAAGTTCGCAGATGGCGCGGTTTCTCAAGCTGTGCGTCGCCCCCTCAGGTTCGTCATGAACTGGCGGTATTGGAGTGGGGGCGTTTGGGGTGTCGGCTTCGTGCAGTTCGGCTTTCTTTGCCAAGTGCGGAGAGTGACAAGTTGGAGGTGTGCAATCGGATGCCGTTGCGAGGCTGTCCTGTTTGGCGGCATCCGTGCGATGGATGGCTCAGGCCCCACGTTTAAGTACTTCCGCACGGACAGTCTAATTTGCATCAAGCGCGTGGGTTTTTCAAGTTCATAGACACCATGTTGCACATTCAGTGTCCTATTCGGCACATCATGGCGACGACGATGCTACCCCTGCCCGTCTTACTTTTGCCATTGCATCGACCACCGGACCACTCCACACTGGTACTTCGCCTGGGGCGGCACCACGGTGCCTTGAGGGTAAGGTGTGTATGTTGGGGCTGAATCTGGATGTCACAAGCTGTGCGCAGTGCCATCAGGTGACCAGGCTTTGCCAACTTTGCCAAACTTGATGGCGCGGCAACTTGGTTCGGCAATCTGCCGGCGTTGCGTAAAGCCGCTGCTTTGGTTGGAGAGGACTTCGTGAACCTCAGCTGCAGCTGCACATCAGCATCATCCCAGGCTCAGTGCATGTCAAAGGTACTTATTGCGAGCCTTGACATGCAGAGTTCACTACACGGCAGGGCGTGAATCTTCGCCTTCGTCGGGTCCACACGGGCCAGACCATCAGAGCTCCTGCCCCGACCTTGGTGGCCCAGACGCTGTGCACGGCATGCAAAGATTGCTTCGGAAAGCCCACGCTTACTCTTTGTTCGAAGGGCTTGAAATTGCGTGGCATACGACCAAACGGGTAGGGGGTACTGTTTGCTTCTGTTTGGACTTTATGTTTTACTAGGAGTGTCTCAGATCCTTTTTTTGCTGCTGGTGTCTACCCTAAGCAGCCTTTCTTGAAGCGAGGTTTTGTGAGTGACAGGTTCGGGGGCTTGAGGTCCGAGGTAAAGGGTGAACGGTTTAAGTTGAAAGGCAAAATAGCCATGTGACGGCTTGATAGCAGTTTGAGCGGATGTGCTTGGTTTTCGGTGTAGAGCTACAGTAACTCACGAATCCACATGGATCCAGGAGCAAGGTATCTCCACATGCTCTTCGACTGCCGAGGCTTGGGGCAAATCGCACTATCCGAGCCACAGTAGCGCATGAATCCATTCCATCCGGGAGCAGGGGGGGACTTCCTCAAGTTCAAGCTGCTCCCAACCGCAGGCCTGTGTCGACAGCCGGGCTCTCGTGTTTCGAGAAGATGAGAAGATAGGTGAACGCAGATAGTGTCTTCAATCACTTACAGGCGATGATGAACTACTGGCGATGGCCTTGGCTGAGGTATTCAAGGCCTCGTTTCTTGTTGAGCTTGCGTCAAATCGCACCTTCCAAGCTACAGTAACTCACGAAAAACTCCTCATGGATCCAGGAGCAAGATATCTCCACCTGCTCTTCGACTGCCGAGGATTGGGGCAAATCGCACTATCCGAGCCACAGTAGTGCATGAATCCATTCCATCCGGGAGCAGGGGGGGACTTCCTCAAGTTCAAGCTCCCAACCGCAGGCCTGTGTCGATGTTGGAGCGAATCGCACCATCCCAACTAGCGCACCCGCTTTCCATCCCGAGTCAGGACCAAAGCAAATGAAGACGAGGCTCGGACATTGGCTTGCGACTCCTGAGCCATGTAATGCCACCCGAACGCAACCCCAATGGTATCCTTCATGTTGAGTTGTTTCCATGTTGCCATTGATAAACGTTTCCGTATCATGCTTCTCTTTGTCCTTGAAAGCACAATCTCGTCAACGCTTGTGGCTATGCGTTTTTCATTCATAGCTGTTGTCCGAAGGAAGTGGTGGTGTCTGTATGTGCTCGCCTGCCGGCGCCAATTGGGATCCCAGGATGCTCATGATGCGCTTAGCTGGCTTAGCTTCTTTGAGACGCCTAGCTTCTTCTGTGTGATCGTTGTCTTTTTCAACGATTTTAAGACAAAGGGTCTAGGGCTTTGAGTTGCGCAAGGGTTGTGTATGACCCCGTTCGTTGTCTTCTGTATGCTCTTTGGAAACTGAAACAACTGTGTATGACACCATTCGTTGTCTTTTTCAGCGATTTTAAGACACAGGCTCTTGGGCTTTGAGTGCGCAAGGGTTGCGTATGACCCCGTTCGTTTTCTTCTGTATGCTCCTTGGAAATTGAAACAACTGTGTATGACACCATTCGTTGTCTTTTCCAGCGATTTTAAGATACAGGGCCTAGGGCTTTGAGTGCGCAAGGGTTGCGTATGACCCCGTTCGTTTTCTTCTGTATGCCCCATGGAACTGAAACAACTGTGTATGACACCATCCGTTGTCTTTTTCAGCGATTTTAAGATACAGGGTTTAGGGCTATGAGTGCGCAAGGGTTGTGTATGACCCCGTTCGTTTTCTTCTGTATGCTCCTTGGAAACTGAAACAACTGTGTATGACACCATCCGCTGTCTTTTTCGGCGATTTTAAGACACAGGGTCTAGGGCTTTGAGTGCGCAAGGGCTGTGTATGACCCCGTTCGTTTTCTTGTGTATGCTCCTCGGAAACTGAAAAAACTGTGTATGACACCATTCGTTGTCTTTTTCAGCGATCTTAAGATACAGGGTCTAGGGCTTTGAGTGCGCAAGGGTTGTGTATGACCCCGTTCGTTTTCTTCTGTATGCTCCTTGGAAACTGAAACAACTCTGTATGACACCATTCGTTGTTTTTTTCAGCGATTTTAAGATACAGGGTCTAGGGCTTTGAGTGCGCCAGGGTTGTGTATGACCCCGTTCGTTTTCTTCTGTATGCTCCTTGGAAACTGAAACCACCTGTGAATGACACCATTCGTTGTCTTTTTCAACGATTTTGAGATACAGGGTCTCGGGCTTTGAGTGCGCAAGGGTTGTGTATGACCCGTTCGTTTTCTTCTGTATGCTCATTGGAAACTGAAACAACTGTGTATGACACCATTCGTTGTCTTTTTCAGCGGTTTTAAGATACAGGGTCCAGGGCTTTGAGTGCGCAAGGGTTGTGTATGACCCCGTTCGTTTTCTTCTGTATGCTCCTTGGAAACTGAAAGAACTGTGTACGACACCATTCGTTGTCTTTTTCAGCGATTTTAAGATACAGGGTCTAGGGCTTTGAGTGCGCAAGGGATGTGTATGACCCTGTTCGTTTTCTTCTGTATGCTCCTTGGAAACTGAAACAACTGTGTATGACACCATTCGTTGTCTTTTTCAGCGATTTTAAGATACAGGGTCTAGGGCTTTGAGTGCGCAAGGGTTGCGTATGACCCCGTTCGTTTTCTTCTGTATGCTCCTTGGAAACTGAAAAAACTGTGTATGACACCATTCGTTGTCTTTTCCATCGATTTTAAGATACAGGGTCTAAGGCTTTGAGTGCGCAAGGGTTGTGTATGACCCCGCTCGTTTTCTTCTGTATGCTCCGTGGAAACTGAAACAACTGTGTATGACACCTTTCGTTGTCTTTTTCAGCGATTTTAAGATACAGGGTCTAGGGCTTTGAGTGCGCAAGGGTTGCGTATGACCCCGTTCGTTTTCTTCTGTTGCTCCTTGGAAACTGAAACAACTGTGTACGACACCATTCGTTGTCTTTTTCAGCGATTTTAAGATACAGGGTCTAAGGCTTTGAGTGCGCAAGGGTTGTGTATGACCCCGTTCGTTTTCTTCTGTATGCTCCTTGGAAACTAAAATTCTAAAACAACTGTGTATGACACCATTCGTTGTCTTTTTCAACGATTTTAAGATACAGGGTCTAGGGCTTTGAGTGCGCAAGGGTTGCGTATGACCCCGTTCGTTTTCTTCTGTATGCTCCTTGGCAATTGAAACAACTGTGTATGACACCATTCGTTGTCTTTTCCAGCGATTTTAAGATACAGGGCCTAGGGCTTTGAGTGCGCAAGGGTTGCGTATGACCCCGTTCGTTTTCTTCTGTATGCTCATTGGAAACTGAAACAACTGTGTATGACACCATTCGTTGTCTTTTCCAGCGAATTTAAGATACAGGGTCTAGGGCTTTGAGTGCGCAAGGGTTGTGTATGACCCCGTTCGTTTTCTTCTGCATGCTCCTTGGAAACTGAAACAACTGTGTATGACACCATCCGTTGTCTTTTTCAGCGATTTTAAGATACAGGGTCTAGGGCTTTGAGTGCGCAAGGGTTGCGTATGACCCCGTTCGTTTTCTTCTGTATGCTCATGGAACTGAAACAACTGTGTATGACACCATCCGTTGTCTTTTTCAGCGATTTTAAGATACAGGGTCTAGGGCTTTGAGTGCGCAAGGGTTGTGTATGACCCCGTTCGTTTTCTTCTGTATGCTCCTTGGAGATTGAAGCCACTGTGTATGACCCCGTTCGTTTTCTTTTCAACAGTTTTAGGGTGTAGGGTCTAGGGCTTTGGGTGCACATGGGTTGTGTATGACCCCGTTCGTTTTCTTCTGTATGCTCCTTGGAGATTGAAGCCACTGTGTATGA
Organism: Symbiodinium sp. CCMP2592; assembly: GCA_905221615.1. Classification (NCBI taxonomy): domain Eukaryota; class Dinophyceae; order Suessiales; family Symbiodiniaceae; genus Symbiodinium; species Symbiodinium sp. CCMP2592. Next base: position 133,192 of record CAJNDT010004357.1, on the reverse strand, counting down.
CCCCGTTCGTTTTCTTTTCAACAGTTTCAGGGTGTAGGGTCTAGGGCTTTGGGTGCACATGGGTTGTGTATGACCCTGTTCGTTTTGTTCTGTATGCTCCTTGGAGACAGTGAAACAACTGTGCATGACCCCATTCGTTTCCATTTTTGACGGTTTTAGGGTGTAGGGTCTAGGGCTTTGGGTGCGCAAGTATTGTGTATGAACCCCGTTCGTTTTCCTCTGTATGTTCCCTGGAGACTTTTTCAACGGGTCTAAGTCTAGGGCTTTGGGTGCACAAGGGTTGTGTATGACCCAGTTCGTTTTCTTCTGTATGCTCCTTAGAAATTGAAATAACAGTGTATTCCTCAACTCCCAAACTTTAATCCCAGTGATGCTCATGATGCGCTAAGCTTTTCTGTGTACGGTCTTCACTCATGCTCACTAAGCCCATGAAGCTAGAGCTTTCGTCATCACCCTCCGGGTCTCAAGTGGTTTCAAGCCCTGAAGTTCTAAGGCATTGCAAACTGGTAGTGAATAAACGCGGAATAAAGTCTGGAGTCTAGGATGGCAATGGTTGGCGTCTTGCGGAAGCCACTGGATTAGACTTGCAGACTTCTTCCGTGCTGCTGTGACAAGGACGACTGGGATGAGGGTGGTTCTGTGGCCCATGAGCTGATGCCTCAGGGAATCTTTGGAAGCTCTTAAAACAACAGTAGTAGGCCATTTGTTGCGCAATGTGCGACTATACTTGCTTTAGGCTTTGTCGAGCACCCGCCTGTATGGCGCCAAGCAAGGTCATGTTGTTGCTGTTTGGCGCGGCGCCACACAGTTGGAGTTGCAGGCCTGAGAAAGAGGCACGACGAGGCATAAGTCATCAATTGACGAGATTCCTCTCCCGACACTTCAGAGCTGTTGCGGCGAGAATTTGTCCGAACTTCCCAGCATTTCCGAGAGCACTTTTTGTCTGTCGATCATCCCATTAGCACTGGGGTTGAGGGCAGAGGGATGTGAACGAGGCTGTCTGGGGTGCAAAGCACGGTCGCGAGGCTGCAGAGTCTCGAACATCGACGATGCTTGTGAACGGATAGGCGGATAGGCCCCGACAGGCATGCCCGGGGCGAGATGTGGTGATTAGCAGATAAATAGCAGTGCTGCTTTCCTGTACACGACACAAACTGCTTGAGCCTACCCGGGTCTGCCCAAACAACCGGTGCGGCAAGTGCCCCGGACCAACACAAAAAAAAAGTCTTTGCCCAACAGCTCGCTGTCTGGTGTTAGGCTCAGCCAGTGCTGAGCGTAGCATCAGCCAGCGGGCTTTGGGGCGAAGGCTTTTTGGCAGTGCAGCCCGAAAAACTTCGGCATCAACGCGAGGGCAGCTTGCATAGCGTAGATTGAGCTGCATACCTGCTGCATTGATCTCATGGCCTCAAAACTTTGGCTTGACATCCAAAAGCTGTGAAGCATCTGGCAGACGGTAGGCAGCTTTCAAACGCGTCTCTCAAAGGCGTGCATGCGTGCCATGCTGTCAACATGTGATGCACCAGTGCCGGGCTCAGTTCCTTAGCAGTGGGCTGGCCTGTTTCCAAGCCTCTGAATCCGTCAGCATTTTTCATTGCTCCCGAAGGCGCAACAGCAGGCTTTAAAGGATTCAGGAGAAGACGCGAAACCCTCGTGCTGCGTTTGCAACGGGGTCGCAAGCAGACGCGAGTGCCGGATTCCTGCCAGACACACCATCCTGTTGACAGTCGAGGGTTTCGGACCCATGTCAAACAATGACAATTGGCACTCGTGTCCTTGTCGCGGATCAATAAGTACTAACTGACACGGGGATGCCGTACCCGATGGTTGCCATCCTCGTGACAGTCCTCGCTCTTGGACCGTCGCGACTTGGTCACGTGCTTAAGAAAAGCTTTGCAGTTCCTGAACTTCCTGCTGCGCGAGTATCCATTGCCACAAGAATGTGGCCCCCGATGGTCGCCATCCTCGTGACCGTCGTCGCTTTTGGGCCCTAATGTCCTCGTCACGTGTCAAAAATGTCAGCTGTCAAAGGGATGCGACCCATTAGATGCAATCACCAGAATTCAGCGACAGGCGCGTGGTTTCGTGGTTAAGGTTCACGTAGGCATTTCGTGAGATTGCAAGTGGCTGACGATGCGGCACTTCCATGTGCTTAGCATCAAAATCGGAGCGCTTCGTTTTTCGTGCCTTCATCATCTTCGGATGTCTTTGTTCCAAACGCTGTTGCTTGGGTCGCGCGTGTGTATGGGCTGTAAACACATTCGGGCTCGTTGCTCCCATTAGGTTATTTTCGGGGGGCGCTGAGATATTAACGCTGAGGTCATGAGCCTCGAAGAATTTCTGGCACCAGTGCGAGCCTTACATGAGCACGGCCAACGTAACAAACGACGATCTGGTAAAGGAGAGCTTGTAGAGGCCGCTGTGTGAGCCATGAGGTGATCAGCCTAGACGAATTCCTGGCTCCAGTGCAAGACTTGGAGCACTGGCACTTGCTGGCCGCATCCTGGAACTCCGAACCGCGCGTGAGGTGATGACCTTGCAAAAGTTCTTGGAGCCAGTGCGAGACTTACATTACGTGCATCAGTTGGGGGTTTTTGGAAGCTGCACTATAGAGCAACGGACCATCGCTCCAAGACTGTGTGGATCTGGTGTGCATGCTGCTAACTTCCAACATGCCAAGCCAGCCCAATGGGGTAGTGGCAGGGGCTCAGCGTCAGTTGAAGGCATTGGGATCTTTAGACGCGGAGGTCAGGCCCACCTAGATGGTTTATGATGATGTGACATGAGTATGTATTTGTTCATGGTAGTTGTCTGTGGACACCCCCACACCACACCCATTGTCCGTGTCGTTGTCATTGTCGCTGTCATTGTTGATTAGGCTGGAGGCCTCCAGCAGTCCCGATGCGTGCAAGCAGGGACGGATGAGAGGATGACAGTGGAAAGTCAGGGGAAGCCGAGCACTTCACAGCAAGACTAGAAATCCCAGGCCCCAACAGAGAGCGGGACATAAGGGAACGGGCTGAAGAGCGCAACGCATCGAAGTCATAATGAAGAGCGTGAGCAGGAGCATGAGACACCCGACCACTTCTTGGAGGCGAGGTGGTCAACCCCACAGCATTGCCCTCGCGTTCCAGGTAAAGGAGTGGTGTTCGACTGCCTGCGAGGACGCCAGCAAAGCTCCGCCGCCTGCATGCTCCAAGCGTGAGGCCGCTTTTTTGTTTCATTGTTGCAGCGGGTGCTTGACGTGAGGAGGTGACCACTGGGGTTTTCTGGGGATGCCTAGCCATGTGTAAACCGATGAATCTATGGGACAGCAGCAGCAAGATAGGCAATGCAAAGACAAAGCCGCTCTCCCGGCAGCAACGCCCTGGCGATGCCCAAATTGAGATCATCTATTGGAGCAGAACATGACAGGGAGGAACGAGCGACTTCCAAGATTCATGCTCAATCTTCGCTAGAACTTCGTTCTTTGGGCTTCTGCATCAGCTGTATCCTTTGGCAACAGCGGCATTTCTGAGCAGGGCAGGGGTGATATCCGAGTTTTGAGTTTTCCGCGATCCCTACAGACTGCTTGCAGCCCCTTCGGGGCATTTCCCATCATATTGGCTGCTCCCCACCTAGAACCCTATTGTCCACCCACGACAGGATTTAGTCATTTTCAAAACTCAAGGCAGCCTGAACATGGAGAAGGGATGGCAGGATCGGCGATTAGGGCTACTTGTAGTAGGATTGTTGAGCTTAGAGTCCGTACCGTCAATTGGCCCCGCGATACTTCGACTCGACATTGACGCTACGTTTTTGGTTGGGATAGGCAGTGTGGAGTAAGCACAGTCGCTACCTGGATGTTCGCGGGCGGTTTCAGGATACCAAGCGGGGACACTGCTGCTGCCCTTGCTAGGGGGAAAGAAACCATAATTTACGACAGACTGCGTAATCATGGGCTGTGTCTTGACCCCTGGCCGAGGTGTCCTTATGTGGCAAGGCCAGCCGTCCAGCCGAGCCGGCTTCAACGCAGCTACTCGTAATTTGTGCCTTTCAGATTCACAGGTTGCTTCGAGTTTTTCGCGTATTTGTAGGCCATCTGTGGGGCAGTTGCGACTTGAGATCTTGTTTTTTCACTCGCAGGTGGTCGTCCTGGGGTGGCCCAAGCCAAAGAAAAACGGGGTGCCGTTCACCGACTTTGTTCTCGAGGACTGCACGCAAGCCCGCAAGCCAATTCCGTCAGCCAGGATCGGGGTAAAGTTGTTGGGGGTGTTGGGTCCCTTGGCGGTTTTGCCAAGAAGCCAAATTCTGTAAGACAGGATTTCGGGCAAAGCTACTTGCATGGGCTTGTTGAGGCACCAGATGTCGGTTTTGCAAGGAAGGCAGACCTGTCAGCCAGGATTGGGGTAAAGCCGTTGGTTGTTTGCTGGCTTTTGTTGGGGGACCCGCTTTTGTTGCGGAAAAGCCAAACCTGCCTGCAAATCCAGGTGTCATCAGCAGCAGTCTTGTATACAGCCCTGGCTTCTCAGGAAGGGCACTATTGGTTTCGACAGGCTTGGAGCGTTTTTGCGTGTCTGCATGCACTGAATAATGCCACAAGTAACCGTATGATGCATCATTGAAGGTGGAATTGCCTTGCGACATCCGAGCGACTTTGGATTCGTTATCCCACAGCTTGGGCTACCCGAGCCCGGCATGAAGTCTGGCTTTGCCCAGAAGACAAAGTTGCATGCCGGCCTCTCAACATCGACCGGGAAGCTTTGCAGGCCTGGGCATGCAGTGATCAAACAGGACAAGAGGCAGATTGCCGGGCTCAAGTCAAAGGCTAGGACGCTTTTGCTGCGAAAACCGCATTGGTGCTCGGACGGGGAGCGAAGACCGCTTGCCCCCTCGTGTCCATTATCTGCCGGCTACAGTGGCATAAGCCTAAAGTCAGGCTTTGCCAGGAAGGGTCTGTGTTTCCACAGCAACGAAGTCTCCGCAAGAAGCTTGATGTAATAAACATCCTCCGCCGGACATGTTCGTCCTCAGCTTGACACTACCAGAAGGTTGAAAAAGTGGGTGGGGCGACAGGCAGAAAAGAGTTTGCTTCTCTGCCGTTAAACTGCAACATCTGGCTGGAAAAGAGTGTTGAAATGTGGTCGTGTGAGTACGAGAGCAACCCTGGAGTGGACCGGGCTCTCGGTCCATCGGTTTGCGAGCCTCCAGGATTGATGCCGACTTGGAAGAATGCTCAAGCCGTGCTCATGCAGGCAGCATCTTCAGCAGCAGTCATGCGCATTGTCATCTCCTGAACAACAACATCAGTCTTGTGCGCCAGCAGCGCTAAACTAAACCCTGAAATCTAAACCGAATTCGAGTGTGCGTCGCAAGACACTTACAGCAAATCCCCAAAAAGGAGAAACGTTAAGTCCCCCACAAGCTCATGTGGGAGCGGTCGGTGATCGCCGTGCCTTGCCACGTTTACATGGATCAAGACACCCAGGCAAGCGAGCCTTGCAAGCGTCAGCCTTGGCTTCTGGAGGCCCGATCTTCGTGCGTCGTGAGTAGGCATACAGATCGGACTCATAGTTAGAATATCAGGTTCGCAAAAACGAAGATAGTGTAAGAGAGAAACGGCGGTCATGGAAGCAACGAGGTGGTGGGTGTACGGCTAGGGGGTGCATCCAAGGAGAGGCCCGAAAATGGGGAGTTGGAGCTTGCGTCTACATGCATCATTATCAGTCATTGTCCTTATTCGTGCTATTCGTTTTGTCTAATTAGTAGAGTTACTGCTCGTCTTAATGTCAAATATCTCCCCAATCTCCCCATAGGCGCATCACGAGCAGAGCGGCAAGCATGAGCGAGGACGCGGAGGCCCGAATGAACATCCAGGAGCTCAACAGTCGAATTCGTTTTTGCTAGAATGTTGCTGTTGCAGGAGTTCTTTGGCCCTTGTTTTGCTGCGGGCAGCTTTTTCATCTGCACATGCCTGCTGCTGTTGCCACGATCCATATGACAATGCATGACTTTTGCTGGCGCCATGGCCAGCTTTGCAGAGTGCAAGTGTAGGTGCTTCCGCCGAACACGAGCTCCACTTGGAGCCACCCACAGCAGTCGCTGTGCAGCAGTTGGACTGCGGATGCTGCCTACTTCAGCGGTAGTCGGACACAACTGCCTTGAAAGCAGTCTAGGGCTGACAAGCGCGAACAGCGACATGGTTTTGGTTTCCCTAAGCTCTTGAGTGTTCCCATCGGCAACCACTTGACGTAAAAGCTCTCAAATCTGCGAGTGTAAAGACGCCCACGCAAGCCGTTTGAACTGTCTATCTTTCGACAAGTCATGCAACAGCTGATCAATCCGCAGAATGCAAAAGGTGGACTTCTCCACACATTTTCCAAGGTTTTTCAATCTCGGCGTGTCAAAGCCCATAGAGCGTCATGGTCCGAAAACACCATGCCCTCCAGGTGTTTCCAGTAAATCTCATGTCTCTACAATGGCATCCCAAACGCATTGACCTACCTTTCGCAGACCTTCCGTGCTCCTGAAGCGTTATATTCGTCAATAGCCCTTAGTGATGTCGCTTTCGGTGAGGGCAGATCCCTCAATCGTCCGCGTGCCATTCACTCGCTCCAACAGGGGGGGGAACTACGTGGGCTCCAGAGTATTCTGGCGACTGGAAGAGGTTATCGACCCTGCCAAAGGAAGTTCCAAGTTGCAGGGGTGTCCACAGCCCAGCCCTACACTTGAACCTTTTTTCCGATTTCTGAAGCATTCTGAACCCCGCAGACAACACCAAGATCCTGCAGCCAAAAGCCCGACATGCCCGAGCTACAGTCCTAAAGGCCTTAAGCTTTACATGTAACCGTCTTTTGGGCCCGAAACCCTCGAGAGTCCTGCCGGGAGGTCAAAACTTCGACGAGCTGTGGCTGCGGCAGAAAAATGCGGCATTCGCATGGCCCTGACCTCGGTCAGTTGTGTGGGTTGCGGGATCCGTTCAGGGTCGCGGGTCAAGGTCTTGGGTCCAAGTTCAAGGTCCATCGAAGTTTAGCTTTGCGGTTGTGGTCGCGGTGAGGCTTCAAGCTCCAGCCTTGCGAAGGTCCTCGAGATGTCGGGGAACTTGGGGTGTCGTGTGTCGTCATTTTGATCGTACGGCCCGAGGCTTGCGCATGGGTACCAAACGTTGCAGCTGTCGCCCAGGGTGTTCGGGTGTGGAGTCGTCGGCTTCTTGTATTCTAGGACATTTCCTTGCAGGGTGTTTACGTATAAAACTTAGGTGCTTCGTGGGGGGGCCCAGCAATCCGGTGATGCGAAGTTGCAAGGAACACTAAACGTCCTGCGACAATCCGCTGCGCCATAAACTCAGACTTCTAGGCCTGGAGCCTCGAGCCTTTGGAATTGTCTCACGCTGCGTCCTGTACCTTGCAAGGCCTGAAACCCGAAGATACCCGAACACATTCAGAGTCCACGGCCGGGCCTGAAACTTCCGCCCTTCCTTCGATCCTTGCGTTTGTTTGGAGGAGATCGAGAAGGAGGCGGCGGTGCACTCCGAGCAATACGAGGCATCTGGAAGGGAGGTCATGGGCTTAATCCAAGACCAAGCCCTGGCCGCCTGGCCTTTCACTGGAGCTATGCCGATCTCATCGGAAAGCGATGCAGGAGGATGCCGTTGAGGTTCGCCGGGCCATGAACAGCAAGGACGAGGTGGCCCATGCATTCTTGAGCGTCGGGCATGGTGCGGGTGGAGGGGGTACTGTAGTGTGAGATTTTTGGAACATGTTCAGCAGAGGCAAAGGCAGTCCAGAAGAACCGATTAGCCTAAGCTTCGCGATCGCAACAAGTAGGGGAGAGAGGTTTCATTTGACAACCTGTGGAAATGTTAGGTGTGCTGTCTTTCGGACCTACACACCTTGTTTGGCTTGCTTGGGGCATGATTTCTGAAAACGGCGAACCTGCGTGCAAGTGCAGGATTCGCCGAGGCGGGGTGTAACAGAAGTGTCCTTGCCCTTTGTAACACAACCGCACGTCGCAGCCCTGAAGTTCAAGTGAGAACAGTGTTGCAGTTGTAATTTCTGGAACTAGGAAGAAGCGCCATGGACAGTGAAGAGCACAGGTTGAACCTTGCACTGCAGCTAGAGCCCAGGAAGGCTGCGTCGTCTTCTTCCCCGGCTGTGAAGCGCATCGGCGACGAGAGTCGGGGGGTCACCGCCGGGGGGCCGCAGAAGCGCCAGGCCACAGCCATGGCCGAAACCACAGCCGCCGCCCGGACGTATCCTCCCTTCAGAGTGCCCAGGCCACCTCCACGGGCTCCCGCAGCTCCCGCAGCTCCCCGGGGTCGCCTCAAGGACAGACTGGGATCATCTACATCGCCAAATTCGGGTGTGCTGGTTACACCAAGGCCCAAGTGCGGACCGACGACGGTGCCACCAAGGCCGTCGTTGGCTTCGCCAGACCCTGCGGCCAGGCAGGTGGACGTGGCATTGGGGTTACCAGGCTCGAGTGAAGCTTTGAAGCCACAAATTGTTCAACATCGACACCAAGCGTCCACGCCCGGCCTTGTTTCCCAACAGACGGCGAGTCAGAGGCGATCCGATGTGGAAGAAGAGGCGGCAAGCTCAGCTCAAAGCACGGCAGTGCCAGCCTCGCAAGGAGAGGTCTTTTCACAGTCCACATCAAGAGAGACGTCGGCGCTTTCCCAGGAGACGACTGAGTGGCATCTTGCAACCACTCCGAAGGGGGAGTGGACAGGAAAAGACTTCCTTGACGCTCTCAAGACGGGCTACCTGGAGACGCTCGCGCAATTCATAGGAAACATTGGTATGCATGGCCACCGCTGGGACCTGGAACAATCAAGGCACAGTTGGGCTGAGTGCTTGTTTCCGTGTTGCATAGAAGCTTTGTTTTGATATCGTCATCGTCATTAGGCCCAAATCCCTGTAGAGTTGGACTCGTATGGACACGCCATGTCAGCTCCCGCAAATTCCTCAAACCTTGAACGCTAGTGGCATCTGGTAAGTTACCGATTTCTGTAGAAAGCTGCGAACCCACTGAAGGCCGAGAGCCAAGTGAATGCTTCTGCAAAGAGAGTCGAAACCGACTGAAAAAACTAGCTGTCACAGCTCACGTAAGCCCTGCTTTCATGAGCATCTTGGAATACTAGCAAAACGTAATAAGCCACGGCAAAACAGAAAGAATTTTGTTTGCAACTCACGTCCGTCAGCTCTTGTCCCAAATACTGTTTCACGTGTCTCAAAGCAACACAACCTCGCATCCGATTGACCCGCCATGGAGTAATGGGTCGGCCACACGGCCGAAACAAGCACAAATGCAGTAGCTTGTGGCATGTATCATCGGAGGCAAACGAGCACAGGAACCTTCAAAGACAGACCTGAGTCCACGGGGTAATCCCCTCCCCTCAACATTTAACTCCCACCCCCCCACCCCCAAATATTAGAAGTAATTTGATGGCTACTAAGTACAAGGAATACTTCATATTAAGGGGGGGCGGTTGGGGGGCTTTGATATAAGGAGGAGGGGATTATGTGAGTTTCTGCCGAGTTGGCTGTTGGATGGGCGAAACCATATTCAAATCCAGCGCTGTAGATAAAGTGGTGGACGGCAATTTCTAGTGAACGTGAATCCTGCCATTCCACCCAGCCTATGACCTATGATTCCTTCCATTGCGTGCGCTGATCCGTGCAGGTTCTGTGATAAGATTCAAAGTTCCACATGTTTGACATTATGCGACTAGCGGCAGCGGTCGGAGCATCACGAACTGCTACAGAATGAGCAAGCCGGTAGGTTACGCATAACAACTGGATCTTTGTAGTTATTATGGGCCATACTCCCTACGTATGTCCTGAAGAGCTATAAAAAATTTTGAATTTTATAGAGAGCCCCTGAGTCAGATGTAGATAAGCAGCAAGATTGCACGCGGCGGGCAGTGCAGCAGTGTCCCCGAAGTGCTGCGGCAGAGCTGATGCACCAGCCACGTTCGTGCATGATTGTTTTGCTTTCTCAAGCAAACGTGGCGAAGGGTTTTCAGCGAAGGCGTCGGTGAACAGGATGGCTGATGGCATTGTGAGAGATCTGTAGACACTGGCAGACACCAATCGAAGCGAACGGAGTCAACCAGGAGCGACAGTGCCAAAGCACCGCCACAAACTCACCGAAGGGGTCCACGAAGACCAGGAGTCACCAAAGGATTCCTTAGCTGAAGCACGAATGCTTGCTGACCTTAGCGCGGCAGGACGCCGCCCAGTGGCAGCCAACCACAGAGACAGGCAGCACAACACAGCCTGCGAGGGCACTCCAAAGCGGAAGCACAAGGGCTTACTGACCTTAGAACTGCAAGACGTCACCCAGTGACGGCTCGCTTCAAGGTGTGACGTCACCCCTCAGTTCGCTGGGCCTCGACCCAACGATTCCCTGGCAGCATGGCCAGCTACTTCCACCGACAGTCCAAGCAACGTTGGCGAACCTGTGCCAACCACTCAAGAATCTGAGTATCAATGCCACTCCGTGCCTTAACACCTGAGGGCCAGCCAAGCCTAGACTGAAGAGCATCAAAGCAAGACATCATTGTGATAAGATGACGGGATGATGGTGATGTAAGGTCGCCGCGAGGTGTCGTCGTAAGGCATGGGATGGACGGACCTTCTGATGGGTTCTGCTCATGGACGTTGTGACGGGAACAATCGGATGGATGGATGGATGGAGCCTTGCCGAATGTATCGTGTCTTAAAGCACGGGTCGGAGGGAGCCGCCGCACCTCGCCAAATCGCACTGGCGCACGGAGCGTCATCGAAATTCTGCGCCTGATCGACGACCGTCTCGCTGCTCGCGGCATGTCATGATGCGCGTGATTGCCGTCAACTGCCTGGTCACACTTGGCCAAAGGATCTTGGAAGTTCTTGGTGCTCAGACAAAACCCGCAGTCAGGTGAACATCTCGATGCTTACATGCTCCGAGGAGCACCCGAAGGAAGCTAGGAAACAACATGCTCACCATTATCAGTGCAGCGCCCAAGGAATGGTGCATCAGGCACGGCCTCCACGACTCATGTCCTCGAGATCCCCCCTTGTTCCTCTCCTGATGAGCCTTCGTGCGTGCAGTACACCGGGTGGCGCAGGATTGTAGGAATCCAGGCATCAGCTTTGGGATCCCCATTGAAATCATTGAAATCATGAGCAACTTAGACGGATGCCTTCCCGACTGCCTGTTTAGCCTATTTAGCCTGAAGCTCCTCTGAAAGCACGACCGGTGCAGACTGCACTGCAGGAGTGTTGTCAAGGACTTCTTGGAGCGCTACAACCACATTGACTCGCATGACTGCAGCCTCCACTACTTCGAGCACCAGCGAGAGGGCTCGCACTTCCGTGCCACCTTGGTCACCACTGGATTTGGCAACCGTCGGTACGTAGGTTCCTCCGCAGATTACCCAAAGTCTGTGAAACATCCGCGTGGTTCCAAAGATCGGCAAATCATGAGAACGCGATCTGCAGAGCGGATGGCCTGCGCAGCGTTCATGGCAGACACGGATGTTGACGAGATCAGGCAACATCTGCCGCCTCCGAGGCGCATCATCCGAAGGCACATGCATCTCACACAACCTCAAAAGGAGGAGCTGAAAGTCCTATGTGGCAACGGATTTCAAGCTGTCCATGATCAGATCATAGACGCGGTGTACCAAGGCTTCAGTAGGTTGGGCTGTCGAACAGCCGCGTGGGATGCCCAGCAAGGCATTCAAATTTCCGCTCTTCCCAAGGAGACGAGCTGAAATCTTGCTTCTTTGGATTTCGAAACGATCTGAATGGCTCTTTCGAGCGCTGCTCAGGTTTTCTGAGTTTAGGATGGCATGAGCAATCATGTGAAAGTATCGTTTTCGCGGCAGGGAAAGAGTTTAGGTTGATGGGGAAGAGGGTTCTCCGATTGCATGCTCAAGCAAACAGATGTTTGGAGGAACAGTCCCGGGAGCAGGCAAGAAGGACTAATGCTGGTCTGTACGACCGTTCTATGGTTCAGAAGGCTACATCTTGTAGAGGTCTTTTACGTATTCTGTCTGGGTGTCCCCTTCTTTCCCTTCAGCTATATAATACACTTTCTAAAGTCTTATCTGTTTAGCGTTTCTAGAGATTGGGGCTTGAAGGTTTCAGGGCTGCGGACGTAGGATGTAAGGGCAAGGGTTCAGGTTTGGCGGGCTTTCAGTTCTTTAGTTCGGAGGGTGTGAGGTTTGAAGGCTCCATTTATTTTCGTGTAGACTGCTGCCGGTTAAATTCGGTTAAATGACTGATCACTCAGATTCTTGCTGCAATAGTTAACACCGCTGCAGCAGCGCGAGGAGCAACCTCTAGCTGGGAGATTCCCTACTTGATCAAGCCGGTGAGTCTCCTTGGGTTTTTCGCGGTTTAGGAGAGTACACAGAGCTGCGACCCACAAGATAAATCCATGCATGCAGAGAGCCCTTCGAGCTTCGGAGCACTTGGATGTTGTTCGTACTCAGTAGCTATACTTTCCATATACAAAGCCCCTAGTCATCCCAATATTCCCCCAACCATACACTGTTTATGGGTGAGAGATTCCCTAAGAGAGCACGTCATTGAAAGCGTCTCCGCCCGAGGACACGCAAGGCTGGTATGCGCTGTGCTCAGCCGGGGGTTAGGGTTTGGGGTTCAGGATTTTTAACGTTTAGGGTTGAGGGTCTCAAGTGAAAAAAGCAACGCCGGTTTTGGATGTTCTTACAGGTATCCCGTGGAAGCCATAGCAGAAGAGGAGCTCCAGGGTATGCAAGCATCAGTGGACAGAGTGACGGCCAACAAGCAACCTCCGCTCGATTTTTTGTAGCTCAAACTTGCAGCCCTGTGACAACTGTGATTTCCCCATAGGCTGCAGAGAACGAGGAACCCAGTTACGATTTCAAATCCGCTTGCGGCTGGCTTTTTCATAAGTCTCGGGACTTTTTTTGGGACATGCGTTTTTCTTACACTGGTGGTTAGTTGTGAGAGCGGGAATATGACCCTCTACATAATCCGTACATCTTAATTCGCTTGTTCCCTCCGAACTATCGGTAAGTTGTGGTGTTCGAGGGTTTTTCTGCGGGACAGCCAGCGTCAATTGGTATTTCACCGGCTCTAGTAACAAACAGGTAGCGGCTCTTCACGAATCCATTCCGGCCCCTGACTAAGTTCAGGTGATGTCATATGTAAGAAGACTATATTAGCGCAGTAGAACGGTGGAATTACAGGTAGTCACTGACAATCAAATTGTTTTTGTGGCCGCTGAGGTGAGTTCTACCCTTGAGACATGAATTTTCGCGGAGTGGGCCCAAAACTTCAGGTTCAAAGGTGTCAGAACTGCATGCGTCGTAGTGAAACGGGCGTGGCCGACAACATCAAGAAGAAGGGATAAGATGGTCCAAGCATCAAGCAGCTCGTCAACAGCACAACAGCATTTACATGTTTCAGAATACCCCACGGAGAGTAATGGCAGTACGAGCCTGAATGACACTGTTGAAGGAGGTAGCTCCTTCGCGTTTTGTCTGGTTGGACGCGGTGTCAGATACCAGATGTCTTGTTGAGGAAGGGCAATCGACACAGGTCGACTTGCAACAAGGAACAGAGCGCCATGTTACTCGTATCTTCTAGCCAAGCTCGTAGCTAGAATAGAACTCGGCAAGCCCGGAGTATGTTGCCTCGTTATGTTGCCAGCTTTAGTTTTTCTTACCTACTCATGACTCATGAGTAATTAAAAGCCCAGACCCTCGAACCTAAGCTTCAGCCCCAACCTACGAAAATCCTTCAATCCTTTGGTGGGACAGACCTTCTTCCAGTGCTTCACCAGGCATCAAAATGGGTGGGCGGGGGCGTGCCTTGCTTCCTGCTGGAGAGCGAGCCCTACACCCTGAGTTCAACCGCAAAACCATTGACCCTGAATCCCAAGAGCGCTGAACAAGCCCGAAAACCCTGAAGCATGGTACATGCGATCCCACACACACCCTGAGCCTCAAACCCCAAAGCTTGAAGCCTAAACCCTAAACTAAACTTTTGACCCTGCAAGCCTGAACCCCAAACCGTGAGCCCTTCAAGTCCCCAAATCCCAATTCCTAAAAACCAAACAAACCCGACACCCCGAGCAGTCCGCGCCAGCCTAGCGATGTGCGTGTTAAAGCCCTGAATCCGAAATCTCTGAGGATTTTGATCGGAGCCATGGGGCCGCCAGGAGCTGGCAGGACTGGGCCCCGGAAAGGCATGTGAGCCGGGATTACGTGAGTGATGGTCTCAACTCCTGAAAGAGTACTGTATAGGGGATTATATAAGGTTCCTGCTGTGAGGCTTGGTAGGGGGGATGCTTGGAGATTCATAGAACGACTCCATATTTACACTGACCATCTACCTACTGAAACAGTGAAGGTCGGGAGTTCTGCAAAAACCCAGTGGCCAAAAAAGGCATAGGCATAAACCCCTGACTAGAGGATTCGCATCTTTGCAAGGAATCCCCACAGTAGTCCCACCTATAAAATCCGAATTTAATCAGAGACTCGTAAGACTTGAGGCCGTTGTACGACCAAGGGCAAACATGGGGTCTGCCATGTGCTGGATTCCCATACTTTGAAACATCTGCCAGTTGAATTGCAAAAGTGCCGCGGCCATTTTGGGTCATTCGGCGGACCGAATGATTCGAAAGCAACTGGCCACATTGCGCCTCCTGTGACTGCATGGCCCACAGTTTAGGGTCTAAGTTTCGGGATGCTCAGGTTACCTGGATCTAGGATCCCGGCATCTACCTGCATGTTCAAACAGTGAAATGCAATCGGGAACCTATATAAAGCGAAACCGTGTCTGAAACTAGAGTTCTAGGATTCCAGGATTGCACTTTAATTTCTAATTCAATGTTAAAAGGAGTGTTTATTTGGACCAACACCAGCTCTACAAAACTGAAACTTTAGGTTTCCTGCTTGGGTTTCACATCAAATAAGTAGTATGGCAAGGAATCTAAAGATCCAGAGAGATTATTTTTTGTTAATGAAATCATAAAGGAATTGTAGAATATGGAAACACCTCCAAGACTAGACTTCCAGATTTCAGGAGTTTCGTCCAATATCCAAGTAGATTGCAGATATGAACCAAAACCAGAGGATTCTTGGTAGATTCGTGGCTTTCATTCATTGTTAACTAAACCAGATAAGGAGGTCATATGGACACAAGCCATCTCCAAAGCCAAAGAGCTAGGATCCCGGGATTTAACTTTCACTGAACCCTAACCCCACAAACTAGATGTCCTTACTCGAAGTCCCCAAATTGGAGGCGTTCTCGGCTTAAGGTAAACCTCAAGCTGAGGCCACAAAATCAACGACTTTTCCATGGAGGAAGTCGTGCCCCCATTCAAAGCATGGCAATACATGGGTTGTAGTCTAATCTTCTTAAAGCAGATTATCTAAGGGATTACCTGGGGTTCCTGCAGCGGGACCTCTTATGCTTTAGGGCTTACCTGGGCCCCACAAGTATGCAGAAGCATTGACGTTTGTTGTTGTTTGAGTTTTGGTCCATAGTTTTACCTGTGGGCGAACATGCAGTACTGTACTGTCACCAAAAAGTCATTTCTAGCAACAGCGCTGCACTGTCCCAAGCCGTGCACACAGTTTGTGGACAGTGTTTTAACGGTCGACCTCGCGTTGCAACCTTCCATCTACACTCGATTTTACCAGAAAGTCCCGCAGGGTTGGGATTCGGATCCTCATATGCCCTATAAGCCTAATTCCCTGGAGCCCAAGCTTCATGTAGGGTTGCAGGGAAGTCCTGGTTTTGAGGATTGTTGTCTTGAGTTTGTTTGGGACAGTGCAGCGTGGTTGCTAGAAATGGGGTTCTTGGTGACAGTACAGTACTGCATTTTCGCCGTCCGAGACTTCGATTGTGCCGTACTGTCCTCAAACTTTGCAGAAAACCGTCTGAACATGTTTGAGCTCACGTCATGCCAGTTGATGCATCGTCTTTTTGTCGTAATGTGGACTTATTGTTTGGTGGCTTCCTGCACTTTTGGTTTAAACTTCGAACTTAATCACCAGCTCATTGGGCCTATATACTACATCCTACACCCTGAATTCTCGAAACCAAAGACTCGAAAGCCCAAACTCTATTCTACCCGAGTCTCCAAGCTGCTGAAGCACTTGTTGTTGTGATTGAGGGATTTGTATGGCTGTGAAAGGGTCCGGTATCTGTGTGGCTTGGAGTGGTGGCTAGGGCGGCTAGGTCCGTGCATCACAACATGTATGGTATGAGTGACCAAGAGACTATAGGTTCTGTCCTGAGGTAAAAGGTTCAGGGTTCAGGGGGTTGGCGTTTAGCCTGTTGTTGCGATTTGCCACTTGCAGAAGCCATGCCATTCCCTTTTCCTGACGCCTAATCCTCGTGGACAGTGCTCCACGATACCAAACTCCACACTTCATTGGTTCTGTAGCTCCCAGTGCCTTCGGACTTAAGGTGACAAGTCTCCGTGCCTCCGCACCTGAATGGACACCATGGTCAGCTGTGGGTCACGTGATCCTTGGCAAGGCATTGCGGCAATAGTACCATTTGCAGTACCTGAGTACCGAGATCAGGTATGATCAGATTAGTCAGGGTTAGCAGTGCGCTAAGGATACCTGCCCCACACCATCCGCCGCCGGGCGTGCAGTGGCGCCGCGCTTACTTCCGGATGCTTTGCAAACCCAGCGTGCCTCCGCTACCAAAACCTTCGACCGAGGTGCGTACCTCTTCCACTCGACGTGTCGATCTTCGGCAGGGAAAGGCTTTTTGGGCTTGCCTCGCTCTTTTCGTGGGTATTTCCCTGTGTCGCCGGAAGTGACAAGGAATCGGGAGTTGAGTGTTGTAGGATGAGTCCTGCCGCGCAGATGCACAGCTAATGCAACAGGATGCTTGTGAGCACAGCAAAGACCGTCGTATGACGGGGGGGCAACCGACAGGAGGCATTGGGCCCTGGCCTGCAGGCACTTGAGTTACGGGTTTGGGTGGCCAGAAGTTTTCTGTCAGGAGGCCCTACTTTGTTAATTTGTTTGTCTCTGTATGACATGTAGTTGTATGACTGCTTATATGAAAAGTGAGTATGAGTATCACACGATGTCCCAGAAACACATACTCACGAAGACATAGACCTTTCCGGGCTTGTCATTGTGTTAGCGGTGAAATGCATAGACGGGTTGGAACAGTCTGCAAATCTATATGGAGTAGGGATGAGAATTTCAAGCTTCGGTTGGAATGTCAGGCCGCCAGTGCCATACTCCAGAAGCCGCATCACGGCGCCCTTCTTACACGCCATGCGGTGACCGGGCTGCGGTTTTGTCGGTTGCTCAATCAAGGCTCAGGATCAAGGCTTGAGGGGTTTTGGTTGAGGGAGGGCATGAGGACTCTTGTGGGAAGTGCCGTGTGCGGTGGCCCAAGGCCCATATGGTTCACCTCCAGCGCCCGGCGTTCCTGGATACACTGGCGATGTGTATCAGCGGTCTGGCACCAAGCCAATGGCCACAGAGGTCCCAAAATCTACAAGCCCCGCAATTGAAGGCCCTGTACTGTTTCTCTCTTTTTTGCGCAAGGCCCGTCATGATGGAGAAGGCGTTGTACGATGTCTGGGCCGATGTGGCGACAGTGGCGCCCCCGGTCACTCAGCTGCAGCACGGGCACTCTTGGGTCGTCCAGTTTCTTCTACAGGCTTGGGCCTGGAGGATGTGATGCCAAGACCTGCTCAACAAACCGGACATACAAAATGTGGCCGAAGGGCCAGTTCGTCAAATACGCTGATGTTTCCTGGCCAAAACCTCTATTCAGGCGATGCCACCCAGCCCTGCCGCACCGGCAGCTGAAATAGCATGATGCCATGTGCTGCTTGTGTTGGTGCTAGCAGCTCAACTCCCTGTAGGATCTTCTGTTTGTGCCACAGACGGGCCTGCCGGTATGTGAGATCTCTGAACATACGCTGCTCTTCGTGTCCCTGCAAGGCAGCAAGTTCGGAGAGCCCACGATCCAGCATTTTAAAGCTCCTCGGTGGCGCGGCGTAAAGACTTGCGCAAGGAACTGAAGAGAGCTGTACTGGTAACCTTTTCGCTGTACTCTCCACGTTGAGTATGATTTCATTCAAGCAGATGTTGATCCCGAGGCTTTGCGGGGCCTGGGGAGCGCTGGCCGCGGCACAGGCAGCTGCAGCCCAAAACCCTTTCTGAGCTTCCAGGAGTAGGTTGTAAAGGTTCCTTTGATGGTCTTTCTGATGTACTCATGTGGAGCAGGGGGCGGATCTAAGCGGGCCCAGCCTCACGTTGCCGACGAAATCAGCTTGGATAGGCTTTTTGGAAACCCAAATCCCTGATTGGGACTCTGAGCCCGGACACCAGAATTCTGCCCGTAGATGCAGTGGAACTGACCTCGAGTCTGCCCTCAGGTGTGGCTCGGCTAGAACTTTACAGCCCGGGTTTTGGTCCCGTTGGCCATGGTCTGAGGTTATAAAGTTACGGCTCACGGTACGCACGCGACTCATGATTGTCTTCTCATGGCAACCGGCCTACTCAGCCCCATCCTAAAGCTGCCCTGGCCAGGGCTTCCAGGCTCCCGGCGAGGTGGGGTCGGGGGGGGTTTCCAGCCTTCAGGGCTTTAGGATAACACATGAGTCGGCCAAGGCCTGTCACACTCCTTCTTACAGATAGGGCCATGATGGAGTTGCACAGCTCTCCCGAAGACAGCTCGGCTAGACTGAATGAGTGGTCGGGTGCCATTTGATGAGTGTCGTCCTCGCGAGTTATTGCTTCTTGCTGGATCTAAATCGCCAGTTTCGATTTGTGAACTATGTGCGTTCTGAATACTGCTTCTGCCTGAGCAGTGCCAACTATTTGCTGTTGAGCACATGGAGCTACCCTCGGACTAGACTGCACAGGTGTGCTTCAGGTAGCATGGATCAACTCTTGAGGTTTCTCCAATGTGAACCCTCAGCCCTAAAGCCAAGGCATCAGAGTCGACGCGTGAACAGCTAATCTCTGATACCCTTGGCCCGAAACTGCAGGGCGGAGGGTATCAAGCACCCGGAGCTGGCGCCTCAGAGTCGGTGTGAAGCCCTCAAGCCTAGTGACAAGAGCCTGTTTCCTTGGTGCTCGGCTCTGAGACGTTTTTGCGACGCTTGCCGCGCCAAGGCCTATGCCGGTCAACAGCAGCCGGGACCGGGTGCCGGCGGGTCGGACCATGAGCTGCCGCCTCTTCTTCTGCGTCTCCCTGTTGAAAGCCTTGAGCTTGTCTTTGACATCATCATTTGGTCGGCCCAAAAGTTTGGACAACCGGGTTCCAAGAACGCCTGCATGACTGGCCCTCGCCTGCGGGTCGCTCGGTTGATGATCCCAAAGCAGCTATCCAAAGTACGTACTATTGGGGTACATGGACCCTCAGAGAATGCTTCTGGATCCCTTAAAGGAACCCTGATGGTACCCTGAAAGGACCTTATTGGGGTACGAGTGACTTCGCTATGAGTCGTTTCACAGTTTCGTCAGCCACCACTTTTGAGGTACTTAGGCCTCTTTCGGCAGTGCTGTTTGCTGCTTGCAAGAGCTCGACTCACTGCGCGACAGTTTTCTTCGTGATCCTACTTTGCGCATGCCTACGAAAAGCCTGC
Organism: Symbiodinium sp. CCMP2592; assembly: GCA_905221615.1. Taxonomy (NCBI): domain Eukaryota; class Dinophyceae; order Suessiales; family Symbiodiniaceae; genus Symbiodinium; species Symbiodinium sp. CCMP2592. Next base: position 113,596 of record CAJNDT010004357.1, on the reverse strand, counting down.
GCTTCAGATTTTGGGGAGGGCATACTGACTTAGTTGGCAATTGGCATACTGTTCAGGCAGGCATTCCATGCACGCTGTTCATTGTAGCACCTTGCTGGCAAAGTGTTCCGGAGCACGTGTGTGAGAGAAACTTGGGAAACCTGCAGCGGGGGACATCGAGGGTGTTCTAAACATCCGTTTGCGAGCATGCGGAATTCATGTCATGCCAACTGTGGAAGCTGGCCCGAGGCAGGCAGCATCTTAACCAGAAGTCATGTGTATCGACATCCCTTGGACAGCGTCTACACGGCTCCGGGTTCTTGTGCTCCAGCAGCCCGAACTCCCAAATTCCATGCCCTTAAAACCTAATGCTCGGAATGGCGAAATGATGTGATTCCGACCTCAAAGTATTCTGTGGCGTTTACCTGTGCCCCGGCAGCTTTCCGGATTTTTGGGTTAAGGGTACCTGAACCCAAGCTTCATCCGCTTGGTGTGGTTGTGTTCGGCTCATCGGAAGCTGGTGGCAAGTTTGGAGTGTCGCCCGAAGCGAACATAAGCTTCGGATATACGAAGACTTAAAGAGCGCAAGAGATTGAAAGGTGAGGGCCTGTGCATGTTTTTGTCCTTGTCGGTATTTTGGCTGACTTTGCTTCTTCCTAAAGTGCTTAAAAGTGAGTATTGTGCTTAGCACTAGCAGTCAGCAGTGGTCTGCCTGTAAAAGGAACCGCGGGCAGAGACCGAAGCATGAGTGCGGACTCGGAGGCTCGGTTGATCATTCCATGATTTTTTGGACACCATGTCCAGCGTTTCGCTTTGCAAGTTTGCATGTTTATTGAAAGAGTCGGTACTTCCGCCGAACGAGAACTCCACCCAGAGCACGACACCATGTAACCTGGGTACGCAGTCTGAGGCAGGCAGACGCAATCTCACCGCACATGGCCAGGCACATCGGAAACGGCTGTGCCAAGAAGCGGGCAAGCAGCTCGCGAAGGCGCAGCAAGGCGGCTGCGGTGTAGGCATCAAGGTCTTGGAGGGCTTGAAGTGCCAATAGATGGAACTAAAGTTGCCGTGGTTCTAGACTTGGTGTGTGTCAATGTGCCGCAAGCCTCAAAAGCTTCGCTGCTGGCATCGTCCTCATGCCATTGAATCACCTGTCGCAGCAGGCACTCTGATTGCTCCGACCTATCTTGGTTGTTGAATCAGATCCTCGACGATCGACGTTGATAGTCGCCGCAATCAGAGAGTGTCACTTGTAGCCGGACAAGCCAAATCCTCAATGCCAAGAAGTCGTACAAACTGCAAGCATTGCGGCAACCCTGCGGAATCCCTCCTGGAGGTCAAAACTTCGAGGAGCTGACGCAGGCCGTGGCCGCGGCAGAGAAATGCGGCATTCGCATGGCCCTGACCTCGGTCTGCTGTGTTTGGGTTGCATGGAATTGTGGTCAAAGAGAAATCCTGGGTCTTGGAGGCTTTAGGGCCGCGGATCTTCGGTTTCGAGTTTCAGTCCACGAAACGGCCGAACAAAAATCAGCCCCTTCCAATGGCTTTTGAGGAGGAGATCGAGAAGGAGGCGGCGGTGCACTCCAAGCAATACGAGGCGCCTGGAAGGGAAGTCGGGAAGTCATGGGCTTAATCCGGAAAACTCTCGATTCTTCAACCCGTGGCCGCCTGGCCTCTTCACTGGAGCTGTGCCGTCTCATCGGCAAGCGATGCAGGAGGATGCCGTTGAGGTTCGCCGGGCCATTAACAGCAAGGACGAGGCGGCCCATGCATTCGTGAGCGTCGGGCGTGGTGCGGGTGGGGGGGGGTGGGGTACTGTAGGGCGAGCGTTTTGGAACATGTTCAGAAGCAAACGGTGTCCGGAAGAACCGATTAGTGATTCGTCCAAGCTTTTGTGCCGGACTCTTGACAGCTGCGACCCCTCCAGACGGAGCCAATCTGCGGATCTCATGTACGAAGGTTCTTGTTTGAAGGGCCTCGAGTCTTGAAGAGACCAGCCTATGGGCTTGAATGAAGTTTGGGAAGAATGCTCTCGCGCAAGCTCAACAATTCCAGCGTTTGACGTGATCCCTGGGAGCCTCGTTGCCCTTGCTGCTGATGCCTTCGGTGTTGCTGCAGTGCCGCCAAGACGACGACTTCTGCAGATCGCCTGAGAGTGCCCAACAACAGCCGGCAGTACAAAGAACAAAGACAATCACCAGCCCCGGAACAAACCGCACAGATGCTGGTGCTGCACTCTACTCGATTTCTACCTTCCCGAGGATGCCATGGTCTCCGCTCTCCGAGCTGCAGAGGCGAAGGGCTTCGAAGATTCGTTCTTGATGGGCCGCTCGGTCTTGAGACTTTGCGGGCTTGTTCAGAGTTATGCGTCCAAGTCAGCTTTTCGCGAAAAGCCTTCGTTGAACATTGATTCCCGGTCCTGGCAGGGCAGTGGGTTGCAATGGTGTCAGTCTGGCAACAGTAATGGTGCATCACAGTCGAAATCGTTATGGTGATGGTTGAAGTCGTGCATCAGAAAGAAGTACAGCAGATACAGCAGTCGTGGTGGTGGTCTTTGTACTGCTCGAGATCCTTGAATCGAGCATGCAAGAATTTGACCCAGACTGAATCAAAGCGAGTCGAGCCCCAACCTGTGGAACACTGCTTCAATGCTATTTGGTTTCTTATGACTGCCTCTGCAGCGCGGAGAGAACTGCTCCTAAACATGTAGGTCTGGTTTTAGGAAGCATGACAAAAGGTCAGAAATCGTAGAGTAGACGGTTTTTAGAGATCGAGGCGAACTCAGGGAGCAGTTGGCTGAGCTGCAGGCGTGCAGCAGATGGCTGGCAGAGTGCTGCACGATGGTTGTTGTAGCATGGTTCAGGGTTCGCAGAAAGTGCTTTGTGATCCCCCGACTACTTCCGAGACTACACTACAAGATGGGACCTGGTTGCATTCCGTGCATGGTGGCTTGAGATCCGTCTCAAGAGCTTACGTCCTCCTACTTCATACAGATCCAGCAAACATCTTCGGGGAGGCCGCAGTCTCAATCAAGCCGCATACCTTACACCCCGATTCGAGGCTTTCTGTTTGGTGTTTAAGTGCGGACGGAGGCCGCACGCGCGGCCGCCGCGCGGCGCTCTGATGCAGAGTCCCAGCTGGAGCGTGCCTTGGGGGAGGACTGACGAGGGTGTCGGATGCGGGGGTTTTGGAGCTTCTGACGTCTCAGGGCTGTGGGCGTCTCCTCGATGCTGGAATGGTGTCAGGTGGTTGGTGTCTACGGCACCGTCCAACACCCCTTAACTAAGGAGTTCTCTTCAAGTCAGACTTTGACCCCGGCTAGGCTGCGCTCTCTGGGCTCTAGGGCTATGCTCTATCGAATCCCGAAAGGCCCCCAAAGCCCTTCTAAGATTCTACGCGGTCTGAAAACCCAAACGTTTGATCCTCCAAATCCCATGGAGTTCTGCATGCCTCGCTTGGAGGATGCGAAAAGCCTGGAGAAGGCCATCGCCGAGGCAGCTGTCAGTGGCCGACGCCTCGGAGACGAATTTCGGTCCCGAGAGCAGCGCGTCGGGGGCGAGGGCTTGCCCCTAATCGACCCGAGCTTGAAAGCCATCAGATAGAGTGAAGCTGGCAGTCCGAGTTGAAGCTGTTTCCCTTTGCTGTGACTCTTTGTTTCCTTTCCGGGAGGTCTGTGTAGCTGAGGTGGGAGGTCGGAAACTCTCAGAGCTCATCGGGCTTGAATGTGTGTTGTTGATAGGTTTCTTTTTATTGAGTCCGACTTGGGCACTTGTGTGAACCATGGGATAAGCTGTAGATAAAACTCCCGGTTTGCAGCTGCAAGACGAAGGCCTGAGCTTGGCGCAGCTGGCGCCAGCTCGCAAACGCAAAGCAGAGCTCGAGGAAGTTCGACGGAAGGTTAACTTGGTGGTGATTGTTGAGTTTACGGTGGTCTCGGACATTATTCGGTTTACTGTTAGGATCGCAATTTCGGGGTAGATTTAGATTCAGGCACATAGCTGTAGGTTTGAGTACAGTGGATTGGTGCTTGCGCCCCATGAAACCAAGACGTCTATGCTGTTGTAGGTTTTCTGCGAGTGCTCCTGGGTTGACATTGAGGCTGGGGACTTGAGTTTAGTCATCGGCCGAGACGCGAGTCCAGAACCAAGCCTGCGTTTTCAAGCGTGAGCAACATGCTGAGACCAACAAATCCGAGATTCCACGCCCTTCAGCCTGAAATTGGGAGGCCCACAGCTTCAAGCCTTACATTTCTCAAGTTCCTACAGCTCCACATCCTAAATGCCACAAGCCCAAGTCCCGGAAATTCACAACGCCGAAAAGCCCCTTAACTTTCTTCATCCCCGAACACCTCTGTCTAAGGGCCTCCCCAACAGCTTCAGGAGCAGCGACGCCGTGAGCAGGGGCGGGAGGCTGCGGGTAGAGGAAATTCAGAGAGTTTGGCTTGGAGGTTCATGGGGGGCTTCTCAAGATTAGGGGCGCTGCATTCGACTGTCCCTGTGTGTAATAAAGATCTGATCTTACTGTTGAGGATGTTTACTCGACGTCCTGGATCACCTGAAGCGGTTCGACCAGGGTTCAGGGCTTGGTGGGACTTGGGAGTCAGGTCTGGGATTAGAGGGATTTCAGGGTTTTGTGGAACTGTATGGGATCGTTAAGATGTGCTGTGCCCGCGGAAGTGCACAAGAGCCGCCAAACATCGCAAAACCGCGAGGGCTCTGGGACTTGAGCTCAGGATGTAGAACACACTGAGCTGCAACCAGATGGTAACAAAGCTACGTTGCCCCCTAAGTCGCTTGCCCATCCCTTCCCAATCCCGCGGGGAAGGTTTTGGCCCGCCGGCTCAAGGCCGCGACTCGCACGGGAAACCCGAAGATCCTGGCTCAGGCAGCGGTGTGTGTGGGTTTGGAGATGTTTAGAGGGGAAACAGGCGTTGAAGCACAGCCGAAGCCCTACATTCTGAGCACCGGGCCGAAGCCCTCCTTGACCCCGAAGCCCTGCATGCCAACAGTAATCTCACTTTGGCAGGGAACCCCTGCACTCCACTTGCAGCTCCAGAGCCCGCCATGCAGGTCATCGCGGCAGCCGAGCGTGCCGGTGTGAGCAAGGAGGAGGCCTCGGAGAGACTCCATCCGATAGCCGAGCCTTTTCGCACCTCAAGCCATGGACCAATGGAGCTCAGGCTTCGAAGCTAAACCCCATGCAGATACCCCGAGAACTCCTAAGATGCCCGAGACCCAGCCTTTACCACAGAACGCCCCAAGTTAGCCTGTGCTCCAAATTGCATGATTGAAAGCATGGCCCTGAACAGCAACAACCTGACAATCCCAGCCCCCACGAAACCTCCGCTGCTTCTTTGGCAGGTCCGCGCTGCCCAGGAGATGGCAGACCGCTGGGCGGCGGAGGCCCGAGGCAAAGCACCAGTGGAGGAGGCGCTCTGGAGCTTGTTGAAAGCTTGGGTTTTTTCTGTTGAACAGGCCGAGGGTGTGGGTTGCAGGATTGATGTTCGAGGCCGAAAGCTCTGTGTTCAGGGCTTCGGATTCTATCAGTATCAATTGTATCAGCGGTGCTGCGTGTTATGCTCAAGGTGGTGCAGTGCTGTCGATGAATACCGATTCCAAAACCGTCGCCGTAAACCTTTGCAACACCAAAGATTTCTTTTTAAAGCCCTGCACCTGCATACGCGCGCTCCCGACCTCTGCCCTTTGTCTTCCAAGCTTCTCCATGTTGCTCGTAGCTGTCGGGTTGAAGGCTGCAGTCCGAATCTCCCAGCCCTGAAGAATCAATCAGCCAGGAGAGCTTGGAGATCCCAATCAATGCCTGGCTCAGGGTTCGCGAGCTTCATCTAGGTTACTGCCGAGACTTGACTCCTTAAGACCCTGAACCTTGAACCCAAAGCTCAAACCCTAACCTCCGAAAGGCAAATCCCCGAATCAGAACAACGCACAACACCTTGACGCCTCCGTCTTGAGCTGCGAGAGCTCAGGCACCGAAGGAGCCACTGCCAGGTCCAGAGCCCAAGGCAGGGGCTCCTTCAAGGGCTCAACGGGGGATCTGTTGGGCTTCGGGGTGTCGACCCTCCATGCCAGCGTAGATCCCAGACAGTGAGCGACCCACTTTCGACAATACCCTGGAGCAGAAGGTAGACCCTTCGAGTGCACTAGAGAACTTGAAAAGGGAAGCAAATAACTTTGTGACGGTGTTAGGGAAGTGCGGAAGAAGAGCAGAGCGCCGCAACGGGATTTCAGAAGTGGAGAAAGACTGGAAGTTTACAAGCAGCTTGCTGGAAAAGAGATGGGAGAAAGTCAGAAAACCTGAAGCGACCGGCTCGAGAGGAACTAGACATTTTGTCAGAAAGAGGAGCCCAGCATTGGAAAGAGGTTAAGTGTTGACAGACTGCGGATCCGGATATTTGGTGATTCGACATCAACGGATATCAAGGGCTTACAGCTGAAGGCTCGCGGATGGTGAGAAACACTTGGTTTCAGCCAACCCTTGCAAACCTCGTGACTTACAAAGACTCCACACCTTTAAGGGCCTCTACACCTTAATCCATCGATTTCGAAGCTTAAGCCACCAAGCCGTAAACCCCAAACGCTGGTTTGCTTCGCGGAGGTGCGGCGGGTGAACGAGGAACCGGACGCGGCCTCAATCCTTGCCTTGGCCACCATCGGCAAGGACGGGCTCGGGGAAGGGTCGTGCAGGGGGCTTTGGGTCTTTGCAGGGCTTCATCTTTAGTGGGGCTTCGAGCTTGATAAGCTGCTCTTAACAAGTCACCTTGATTGGAGCCTGGCGGCCTGTTCTTATGTACTAAACTTCTGCTTACGCGACATGCCTTCAAAAGGAATCGTCCCGCCTGAACACAGCACTCATGAAGCCATTGGAGCTGCCAGGAGCCCTGCAAGCAACGGACAAGAACCTCCCCAACAGACCCGAACAACCCACGAAATGTCCCTCTATACCGTTTTACACGCCGCTCTGATAGGCCCCGTACCAGTACCTTGAAGCCCAAGACTCTTAATCTTAGAACCCTTGTAAGTACTTCTTTCGAAGAGACTCCGGAGTCGAGGATGTTGCAGCTTTGGAGTCCGCGCTCTCCATCGCCAGATCACAGGTGCCTTTGGTTGTAGGTGTCAAGAAGCGGCTTCCGCAAAGATGCTTCAGGGTTTGTGGCAGAATGCTTTTGAATTGGGCTTTGTGTTCGGTGTCGTGGCATTTCCTGAGATCTAAATTGGCTTCGAGCTCATGTTCATGTTGCAGGATGGCAAATCATTCAGGAACAGAGCTGTTTGGGGTTGCCAGAATTCGCTTGTTGTTCATGGCCCTAAAGAAGACGTGTGCACTGCAGCCTTGCAAAGCCACGTGTGAACCCAAGGCCTCGAGTGAATCAAAGCCTTGAACTCGCAGCTAGTCCCCGAGGCCCAAAATCCCAAACTCAAGGGCCGAAATTGGCCAAGCTGTATTTAAACTTACATCGGAAGACAATGTGGAGACCCTTCTCAAAGCAGTTCTCAAGGGATCTTCAATTTCTGGAAAGCCACCATGTCGAGGCCCTCTCAACCCAAAACGCGATAACCTCAGCCCCCCTCCACCGAAATCCCAAAGCTCCATCAAATCCCCTCTCAACTTTCCCGCAATCGCCAACGCCTGGAACCTAAGGTCCAAAGACCTTCAGCTCCAAAACCGCAAAAACGTAAGCCCCAAGACCCCAAGGACTCCTTGGACCTCCTACCATGCCAAAACGGCCCACTCCGAAATCCTTTATATACAAGCTTTGCCCCCAACCCAGCGCCCTCCTTTAAAGGGTCCCTTCTCTTGGGCCCTTTCGCAGGCTTCCGAGGTCGACGAGGCAGATCTGCACATCGCCCACCGGCGCCTCGAGGCCTTGCGGAAGGTGCGGGGAAAGCTTGGGGGGGTCTCCGGGGCTCACGGGGGGAGGCATGATTTGTTGAAGGCGTAAGTAGGTTTGACATCAGGGCCTTCGGAATTCAGTCTCCGACGATTCTGCAAGTTCATCCAGGCGGATCCTTCATTGCTCGATCATTCCGAGCTCGAGTTAACCTCTTAGGCCCGTAGAGTCGTCAGTCTGAGTCTATGACCATACCTTGGAGATCCATGAAACGCCAGGCCCCTTCACTTCCATTGCTTGAACGCACAAAACGCTGTCTACATGCTTGAAAGCTCATTTTTGGGTCAGTTATAAGTCACTGCAAGTTCTGCGCAATAGTGCAAATATGCAGACACAGCTCATTTGGCAAAACAAGCTGCCCGAGCGTGCACGTGCACCTTCTCGTGCTACTGTTGCAAAGCATGTCAGCGGCAATGACGCAATGCGTGAAGAATAGTTCCTGAGTCAGGAGTAATTAATCCTTTACGCTCCGACCGTTTGCTGAAAGTACAGCTCCGCTTTCGCTTCCAGAATCTTGAGTTCATCAATACGCCCATTCCGGGGAGACCTGGGTAGCAGCTAGTTGCCTGCAGGAGGACCAGGAAGGCTGGCGGTTCGCATGGATTTGATGGTTGCAGGTCTCAACGTCTTGTGTCACCCAAAATCGGCAAGGGTTCTGCCAGGTCAAAACATGTACCTTTTTCCCCGCTGGAACTCGAGAGCCTGAAGCGCTCCGCGCCCCCATAGCCTTTTCAAACCGGGAGGCTCAAGCGGCCCCACCCCGTGGTGCTGGGGTGGAAGCACCTGATGCAGCCAGCGGAGAGCAAAGACACGGCTTTTTCAGTCCCTGGGAGCCCCAGGATGCCTGCCCGATTGTGTTTCAGGTTCAGTCCGATTTGGAAGGCTCTTTCCATGTTGCTATTGTGGCGGTTCCGGCCGACGGGAGCCGTGGTCCCTGGCATGGTTTGCTAGGGAGCCGTGAGCTAGCCAAAGCATCCCTCACATGCACCAATGCCGTAAGTTCCGTTCCGAGCCTGCGCGCCTGCTGCGGCCAAAAAGGACCTCAGCGGTCTCCCAAGCAGCGACTCGCTCTTCCCGGATCCCTTCCGCCTCTTCTCCGACGCCCATGGCTCCCAAAACTGCGCCGAAGGCCAAGGCGTGAACTTGGGAGGGGGACTCAGCTCGCGAAACTTTCGAGCGTTACAGTACAAGCTTGGGGTTTGAGACCTTTCGAGACTTCAGGGCTTCCAAAGGCGAACTCCAAGTTTGAAAGCCCAGCACCAACACTGTAGCGAGGCAGACGCAAAGCCCAAGCCAGACGCCAAGGCCAAGGGAAAGGTTGCTGGGCAGCGTTTAAACTCTAGAGAGCTCAGGGTGCAGTTTCCTCGGTGGCTATGGCTGTAGACGCAGTGAAAGGCTGAGAGTGTGAGCGCTGTCTGTGTGTACATCACGGAGCCTCGTTTGCCTTGCAAGTGCAAGGCTGTTCGCGCCCACAGACAATGAAACAATCAAAAAAGGCTGAGATCCCCAAGCACCTCCCCTCTGCACATTCATCATGATGAAGCTTCGGAGAGAACGAGTTCAGGCGCGCGAAGACATTTGGCACGTGTGCTCAACCTGCTAAGCTGCAAACTTCTCCTTTCTGTTTGAATGAGGTCAAGAAGGATGAGGTGGAGGACCTACATATGATTTGAAGGGGCACTGCCGGCTTCAGACGAAGGGTTGGTGAGACCATGGGCGTGGTCCTGGCATCCGCGCTGAAGTCTATTGTATCTGGCTTTTGCTCCTGTAACGCCTTCACGTTCGCAACGATTTTCCTCGAACAGATTTACATGACCTTTGCAGTAAGTGTTCAGTATCCGTGGTTTGCTGAGGTGCTTTCGGGTTTCGAGGGGCTTCTGGTTTTGCAATTCAGAATTTTGAGAGATCGGGCCTCGGCAGAGAGCACTGTTGAACGTCTTTCCTCGGGGAAAAATTTTTGGATCAGGCTGGTGGGATACATACTGAATCTCCCAAGCCCCTTTTTCCCACGTGAAAGGTTTTAACTGTAGATGGCAGAAGAGAATGCGCGGTACCTTCACGTCCGATTGCACAACTCAACACCCGAAACGCATGTGTTTGTGTGATGTTTCTGATTTTTTCGTACACACACACACACACGCACGTACACGTCTACATCTACATCTTGATCCATGCATGCATGCATACATACATGCATACATGTATATTTCCATTTCTACGTATTATGGTGTTGTTGAAAAGAGGAGGAGAAGCCGAAATTCGTGCCGCCGAACCGCGAGGAGTTCGATGCCCAGGCGGCCTTCAGAATCAAGTCGTATCTGGTGGAACAGGGGTTAGGAAACGAAACAATGAGTTCCTAAGCTCCGCCGTTTCTTGGCTCACCCTGCTTCAGCGTCGTGACTGGAAGAGTTCGCATGGTTTTGGAGTTCCGAAGATTGGAATGTAGGCTTCGGGGCATCGAGACGAGTGTTGTTGAGACACCATATGGTGTTCTGTGGCTTCCTGCATGATAAAAAGGGATACAACTCTGACTACTGCGTCGTATAAACCCGACGAGCGCAGAATGCTTAGGAACACCATTCACAACCCCACAGCCCAAAACCAACGAAGTCTTGATCTCAAGCCGCTCCTCCGATCAGATCGAGAAGTTCAAGACGGAGATCGACAAGCTGCAAAGCAAGCAAAAGGCTTTGTCCGAAAAGATTCAGGACTCCGGATAGGATGCATGAGGCATCGCTGACGCAAAGAAAGCTTGAGGTCAAATCCGGAACCCAAAGCGGAACCCCAAGGACCCTTGGAATCTAGCATTCAAAAAAGACTCTTGGGTGTTTGGGAGCTTGTCGGAAGCTCTAACCCCAAACCCTAAGCTTGACAAAGCCGGAAGCTCTAGGACCTGAATCCTTCAGCCCCCGAAAAAACCCTAGACCCTAGAGCCTAAGCTCTAGACCCTTACGTTCGTAAGCATCGCAGCAGGAGCATTCCGGAGGAAAGGATGAGTTTTACGCTAAGAAGGCGAGGAGTCTATGCGTTTATATAGACTCCAATAATGGCCGGTGGTTCGGCATCCTTTGCTGGTCTTTAAGTAACAAGTGGGTCTACAACAAGGACACGTATGAGGCATGCGTAAGGGTTTATACGGTTTGGAGTCTGTGAGTCTCTGGGATGATGTTCAGGCCTAGGCTTAGGGTAGACTTTCGACAGGTTCGGGATGTGCAGCTTGCGATACGAATTTGTATGTTCGCTGGAAGATCTTTGTGCAATTTGCTTCTTTCATATCTCTGATGGCCGAGCCGTTCCTAAACGGGAGTTGAAAGCTCTTGTACCTTAGAGGTCTTCCCAATTGTCGGGCAGGGTCAGGGTGCCGAGAATGAGCAAGAGGATGTCGAGATATGAGTTCCGCTTGTTTTCGGAATCCTTGGGACTGGGTGTAGGGAGGCGGTACTTGGGATAGGGGATGAAGGTTTCAAGGCATGGGGGGTGCAGAAGTGAGCCAAAGAAGTTCCCTTAGCCTCAGATCTCATCGTCTCATCGTGTCATGTGGAGCCTCTCAGGCCGAGCTCCGTGCGCAGCTGGACGAGCTGAGTGGCAAGATCGATGGGCTCCAGGCGTCGGGGCTTACAGAGAGGGCTGTTTTTTGTGTGCATTTGTGCAACGAAGGCTTCAGGGATTTACGGTTTGCAGGGCAGCAGAGTTTGGTTGTCGGGGTTAGAATCTTAGGGTTAGGGACTCCTGGCGTTTCGTTGCGAAGCTCGCGAGCGAGGCTCGGAAGGAGGAGATCAACAGGGCGGTTGGCAGCAAGCGAGACGAGGAGCCGACGTGGAGGCTTTCCGAAGCTGCGGTTCGCTTTTGAGGTGCTTGCGACTGCTGGACTCCTTAGGCAGAGGTTCTTTCTTCAGTTCGTTGATATTGGTCGTGTTGTGAAAAGCGGCCTTTCCTCCCATCGGCCCCGGCTTGATGGTTACGGAAAAAAAGAAGCTTCCCGCTTCCCGAGGAGCGAGAGAAGCGAAATACCCTCAACACGATGAAGCATCTCGGGCTGAGACGGTAGAGGCTTTCAGGCTTATGGCCCATGGCTTCTGCCACGTGCACCGCAGTCATTCGACAAAACCCCGCCGGAGCTACAGACCCAGATCCCAAACAGACAGGCCAAACTCAAACTGAGTTGCGCTCCGATATTTTTTGACAAGCGGAGCCCTTGACCTCGGGTTTGATAATTAAGGCTACGGGGTCGCGAGTTGCGGATTCGACATTCGGAGTGAAGGACTCAGGATTTCCTGCTTCGCAGTGTAGGGCTTCGGAAAGAAGAAGGCGTTTGCCCATATTTCGCTCACCAATCCTGCAGTGTCAAGCTGAAATGCCGAAGCCCACAGCCAGAAGACCCTAAACCTTCGACCCTAAAGCCCCAGAGCCCTAAAGCCCTCAATCAAGCCAAATTAATGCTTCCCCGCCTTTGCCCAGGAAGTCCATTGGCTTTTCCAGCGAGGGGGACATCGATAACCGCATCGCTTCTATCGAGTTTCAGTCGCTTCGGCTGCCGTAGAGTTTGAGTGCAAGGGTGCTAAAAGAAGGGGGGTTACAATCACATTAGAGGGTTGGTGGGTTTCGTGTGGAGGCAAGCGGATTCGTGATCTTGTTGTTCCGATAAGTACCTGCATTATTGGGTCCGTGGCTGTTGTCCTGGTTTTTGTGCTTCATCGCTCGGCGCGAGATGTTGTTCCAGGTACGGGACCCGCATACGGGGACCGACGCAACCTTTGTGTGCGATCTAGGTTCCCCATGTTTCTTAATCAGAAAGTCTGCGTCCAGGCTTTGCACCGAGTCGGTTCCTCTCAAGGCTTGGGGTGCCTCTTCGAGTTTTGAGGGGGCATCAAGGGCTTGCAAGGCTTCGAAGGCACAACGAGGGATTTTCAGCGTGCGGAAGAAGCCGGCGTGTGCTTGGGGAAGAGACCCGCATTGGGAACCCTCCTAAGTCCTGCCATCTTCAGGCACAGATTTTGTTGAACTCGGCAGCAAGTCCGTGCAAACCGCTGCCAAGCAGGAACCCCTACTGCTTGACGCCTTCACCTCCAATCCGTAAGCACGGAACCCGTGAAGCCCTGGCTGAGGCCAGCCCTCACCACCTCCCCGAACTCTTGGAGCCTTCCAAAAGAGGAGGAGAAGAAGCTCCTGGCCGAGATCCAGCAGCTCAAGAAGAACCGAACTAAGGCCTGTTTGGGGGATTTCGGCCTTGGGCGGTTTTGTGGGGCTTGGCTTGGACTTCTGCTTTGGGGGTTGCAGCGGTTTTGACGCTTAGGCCCAGGTTGATTCCGGATTCCCACGGCCGGCAGTTTACATAGGGTGGCAATGAGACCGGGTTCAGGGGTGAATCCTTTGGCTTCCACAGGTCTAACAGCCCACTAGCAGCTCTACGGCTGACCATAATACTCTGAGCCCTCCTCTTTTCATGCCTGCAACCAAAGTAGGCCTTGAACCGAAACCATCCCCAGCCTTCAAAACCCAAGCAACTTTCAGCCCTAGCCCTACACCGCGACGGGGCCTGCCTCAGGTCAGCCACATGCAGCAGATGGAACAGAGCCCTGGTGATCCAAAGTCGAATGTGAGGCCCGGAGTGTGGGCTTCGAAGGCACAGGTAGTGAAGCGCATTGAAAAGGAATGCCGGTGAAGGCACTGACGTTTTCCGAGTTGGGGTCACTGGTCACTTGCTGAACCGCTTGGTTGAAGGTACCGGTACCGTATCATGTGGTTGATATCCGGTCGACGGGGTTTCTTGCCGGCTTTATAGGGTGGTGAGAAATTCAATGTAACTTTACCGGCAATCGTAGCTCAAAACACGTTCCATGGCCAGGGGCTAGTTTGGCCTTGGAGCTACTACCCCTCATTTGATTTATGTGGGTACAGAGCCAGGGCTTTGCGTTCATTGGTCGGGCTTGGTTGGGGATCCGATCCGAGTTCTGCCGCGAGTTTATCGGACGGTTTACAGGGGCCTGTGGTCTGCTTACGGTTTTTTTGGGCGCAAGGGCCTTGGGGTTTAAAGTCACGGGTAGAACTTCAGGAGAATGATCCAAGGGTTTAGGTTGCAAGATCCCCGGAGCTTTGTCAGCCTAGGAACCTTTCCACGGTTGACCCGACGATGTCCATGAAGGAACAGAAGGCGGGAGTACCGTTAGGAGTCCTACCGCAAACCCTGTAGACTAGTGGACCGTAGACCCCTAAACCCCTCTATCCCAAAGCTGGGTTCTCGTGCAGGAGCTTGGTTTACATTTACGTCACCCGATGGGGATGCATTGTCCGTGGTATGCTCTCTTCATTATGCTAAATCCTGTCAGCTCCGAGCCCTAGACCAGCAATCCCTATAACAGGGTTCCTTTCGTTGTGGTTCTGAACCCGGCTCGCTGTGCTTTTCGTGCCTGGCCTTCTGTTAGCCAGTAGGATCATGTCCCTAGGCCCTAGGCCCACAAAGCTGGAGACCGTTGAACTCTACAGCCTAAACCGGGGCCTACACCCTGACCGCAACTTCTGGCAAGCCAATCTATCTTTCGACATGGCAGTTTCAGAAAATGTTGAGAAACGTATCTGGGGCCGCTAAAATAAATCTTACATATCGCAGGACCATCATTTATCGAGACCCCTGAGAAGGCTCACCGAACTTAAAAACCTCGGGGCAACCCTGCAACGGCCTTTCAGGATGCCATCAACGAGGAGATGAACAGGTACCGCGACGAAAAGCGCAAGATTCAGGACTAAGCTCAACGGCTCTCATCTTGACACTTCTGCTGAGAACCCCCGGACCCCCTACTCTTGAACCCGACTTCTTGGGCATCTTGGGCAAAGAGCCTGGACGATCTGGGTAAAGAGAGGGAGGCGAAGTAGTGTCTAGAAGTTCAGGGATCAGGAAGCATGCGCCGCCCTCCAAAAAGGCTGGGGTTTCGGTCATCCTTAACCCTTGACAGTCAACAGATCTTGGGTTCCAGGGAAATGATCCCTATATGTTTCTTCATCTGAGAACGAGAGTCGTATGACAAGGGTCAACTTGAAGCTACTCTTCCGATTCATCGCCTTGCAGCAGACAGAGTGATTGGTTGCTGTTCTTCTTCTTGTTCTTCTTCCGGTTCATCATAGCCATCGGCACCATCGCTAATTCTCGACTCTTTGAAGTACTCCTGCGGCAGACGCCATGTCTGCTGGCTCATTTTTGGTAACGTCGCTGCTCCAGTTTGGGACTGCGCAGTCATCATAGATGGTTGTTCTCGTGCTACGCTTTTGCTTCTGATTTTGGCGCAGGAACAGATGACCGAACTCTCCGAGGCACGCAAGCAGCAGCTGGGACCCATCGAGGCGCTGAGGGATAGCAGGTTTCCAAGGTTCGCCGCAGGGCCCTCATAGTACTTGTGGTTTGACAAGTTTTTGGGTAGAATCATGTATATATATATATATATATAGGTTCTTCTCCCATTTGCAGCGTTTTTTTTCCAGGTTGTTTTCGGTGTAAACGCTTCACGTATGAGCAGTAACTTGTGAACGATGTGGCTCTGGTTGCGCGGCTGCTTGGATACGGGGTTTTGGTGTGAGGGGACTTCGGAACGACATCCCTTAAGTGAGCCGCAAACCTTCAAGACCCAATCAAAGACCTTGCACCTCGCGTCCGACAGTCTCAAGCGCAGCCTGGTGAACTTTCTTGAGTACTCTAAAAATCCAAACCCCAAACCTCAACGACAAAGTGTCTCAATTCCCCAGACCACAGGAGATTCAGAACCAGCGCGGCGCAGTGAGCGATGAGCTGAAGGCGAAAATCGAGGATCCCTGGCTACCGGTGCTGCTCCATGCAGTTCTTACGACCAGAAACCACCGCCAACACCAGCACACCCACCCACACCCACCACAACCGGCTCGCCGCCGCCACCACTGCTGAAACGACGGGAGTTGTTCACGATCGTCGTCGTCGTCATCATCATCATCGTGCTCACTATGACACGCTTAGCGATTAGCCATCTCCTGCACCATCACCCACGCAACCCACCTGTTATGATCATTTCATGACCTGTCATAACGACCATCAGGAATCACCACCACCATCGCCGCCATGATCACTGTCATCATGATCGGTAGGACAGATTTGCCCGTAGGACCAGTTCGCTGTCAGAACCATCGTGGGGACAACCATTGGCATGTGCGTGGCAAGGTCAAAAATGGCAAGAATCGGCCAGGGATAGGACTCGAAATTGGGATTCGGGTCCATGGCCTCCTTGACAGGCCTGGGTCTTCAACGTTCACAGGGTGTTTCGGCTCGTAACTTTTGCGCTGAGCCATAGCAGACACCAGAAATCGGTGCCCGAGAGTTCCGCGGAGGAGCGCAACAAGTTTCGGGATGAGTTCCGCCAGAAGGAGCTACGACACAGGGTTTTGGCTGCCAGGTTGGTGGTTCAAAGCTTGGGCCGCCAGATTGAGAGTTAAGGGTGTGCAGTGCAAGCGTCCGAGAGAAAGTCCTTGCTTGGCCGGGTAAGTAGATACCCCAAACCAAGGAACCTCGCGCCGGATCGTCGAGCCGCGATCGATCGCCGCCCCAAACCCAAAAATCGGTCACAGCAGGAGCGAGAATACAACCAGTACCTGGCAGAGCAGAGGCGTGTGAGACAGGCGCCGAGCTTTGGCAGTGCTCGTTGTTGGCAAAACGCGAGGCCTTGGCACTCGCGAGACTCTCGGGTTGGGACGTGGCATTGCTTAGCTTTGGGATGCTTGACACCCTCAGATTTGGTTGACTCCCAAATCGACAAGCCTGAGAAGTTTCCGAAGCCCTTTTCAGGTCCTGCAAAAACCGCTTAACGAGATGGTATCCTCACATCTGCCTTCAAGATTGTCTTTGTTCTGTCCGGCTGGGCGCCGACATCCTAAGCCTCAAGGCCCCGCCGTACTAGTAATTAGGGGAGGAGGGGATCAGCGCCTTGAGCTTCACTTGGTAGCAGGAGAAGTATGCAGCCGAGAAGGCCGAGAGGCAGAAGGACCGGCGAGTGGCGGGTTCGAGGGGCCTCCGGAGAGAGTTTCCTTCGGCTGATGGGGCTTCAGGTTGTGCCAAGTTTTGGGCGGAGCATTGCCTTTATAGCTCCTTGTGGGAGTGTCGAAAAACTAAGTTACCCCAGTGAAGGAGTACGACCTGCGCCGCAAGCAGCGCGAGGCGGCGTTGAGATTTAGGACTTAAGAATGCTCCTAACGCTGAAGTTCGGCTATGACCGGGTGATGGGGCCCCTATACACCTTGAGGTTTCAAGGCTTTTCGGGGGGTGGTTTAGGTGGGCATGTGTCCTTGAGATGGGGTGATTGAGGGTTCAGTTTCAACGATTGAAGCTTGGACAGGGGTTATCCCAAGATGCAACATGTGGAGACGAGTCGGATGTCTGCACAGGGGAAGCTTAATGCAGCTACCCTAGAGCCTTGCAGCCTTAAGCCTTGCGGCCGGAACCCCAGTCAGATCCTGCGCTTCGGAATGGATAAACGCATCAGACCCCAGACTTTGAGCCACGCAAGAAACTTTTCCCTGATCAGCTCTTGGCCTATGCTGAATCAACCTAAAGCCAGCCCGCAAAACTCTTGCTACGCTACACTCATGAAAGAGGCGAAAAGAGACGCCGAACATCCGAGTCAGACTCGGAGTGACTGGACGCAGCCCACACAAGTCCTCAAGCCCATGTTCTGATTCCCTGATTCTTGGATGCGGCCTGAATCGAAGCTTTCAGCATTATCATTATATCTAAATCCGCAACCTCACCAGCCGAATCTGAAGCCCTCGACCATACCGAAAGGCGGAGAAGCTCGATGACCAGCCATACGTTGCGGAGATCACGCTGATCGCTCCCCAGATGCAGTGGCCATAGTTCGGAGTCGTCTAGGTTTTCCGGTTGGGGCTTGCGTGCTGTGCTCGACACAGGCTTCGAAATGGCTTCCGATGGTAGAAGCCATATAATTCCATACTTCCATAGTCATCTCAGATCCTGGTCTTGATCCAAACCGAGGAGCAGACCATGAAATTCTGCCAGGGCCTGGTGCAATCCAAGGTCCGCTTGTGCGATGTCGCAAGCGCTACAATTATTGCTTTACGTTGGAAATTACAATCCCTCTAAGATCTCTGTTGAGATGTTGTGGTTGGGTCCTCTTGTTCCTGTGGTGATGCACATTTCTGTAACCCATTACCTGTCTGCGGGCTTGAGCAAGGAGCACAGTGTAGCAGTGGGTTAGACTTGGTGGCAGAAGTCGAAGCTACGGTCAAGTCCCGACCCGGTGAGTGGGTCCGAGAAGCATGAACTCCTAAGATTTTTCGGCCCGATGGAGAAGCCAGCCTCGAACCCGAAGCCAGCGTGCATTACATACCTTGGGAACAGCCGCCGTTGGTATAGCGTCATCTTTGCAGGACCGCCAAGAGTACAGGTCTACTTGGTAGGGTTGTTATTTGTTTCGGGTTTTGCAGACGGACGTGTGTCGTGTTGTTTGAGAACACTTATGCTCAGCCGTGCAGCTTGGAGGCGCGTGCCTCGCCCTCGAAGTCTTCTTCATTCTGTTTTCGTCAAAAATCTTGGGGCGTTTCTGGTTCTGCCTTTCGAGCCCTTGGTTTGGGGCTACTGCCCCCAGCTTTGCGCGCGAGAGTTTCATGATTCAGGGTTTGTTTGGGCTTGGGGGGTGAGACAGGTTGAGGACAAGTCGGACGAGAAGAAGGAGGTTTCCCACGAGAACGTGGACGGATGTGAGATTCTGCTGCGCAAGGAGGCCCAGTCTCAGCAGACTTTAGCGGAGCGTTGAATGAATTCCAGCAAAAGTGCAGGACCGCGAGGAGGAGTTCTACTTCGCACCGCTTAAGGGCAAGAAGGACAAGAACAAGAAGAAAGGACCGGTAACATGGTCGGTCAGCATAGCATGCTGGGCGAACCTTCTTCTCAGTGTTTTCGCATTTGTGATTGTTGACTGCAGCTAGTGTGTGGCATTAGTAGTGCATGTAGTATGAGGCAGAGTTATCGGGCAACTAGTCCCGAAGTTCCTGTGCGACTGCTGAGACCAGTTGCTCGTGACACCGTTCTGGTGTTATAAAGGCTTTAGAAAAAATTGGTACCTCATTTCTTTTTATCGGGTCCTTGTGCTTTGGGATTTTCATTATCAGAAACTGGCAGCTGAAGGCTCACATGAGCATTGTCGCCAGCATCAGCAGCATCGTCGCCTCCCTCATCACCGCAAACACAACCTTGACGTAGATGCGATCAGGTTGTCAGTAGCTTCAGCACGATGCCACCACAATGCAGCCACGAGCAACAGCGAGCAGCAGGGGGACAAGGACGCTCTCCAAGCCGTTTCGATAGGAGCCGGTGAGACGAAGGCTGCAAAGATTACCCACAACGCTGAGACCTTCCGTTTGCTCTTCGAATGCAAGTCAAGATCCGGTGGGGTTCAGAAAATTCGCACAAATCCTAGGCTCGTTGTGTCGACATACCGTAAAAGAGTTTGACCGGAGCTTTGTCAGGCCTCGACCCACTCATTGCTGAAGACCCAAGTCACAGTTTAGGACCCAGCGCAAACTCAAACCCCCTGAACCAACAAGACATCGAATGCAACAACCTGTAAACCACACAGCAAATTCAAGAGAAACACGCAGCCCCCAAACCTTAACTTGCGTCCTCTCTCCCCCGTGAAAAAGATCGAGAAAGCCCCAACTAACCGTGGGAGTGAAAGCCGACTGAGGTTTGACCAACTCAAGCTCGATGCACCCCTTTCGACGGACCAGGCTCGGCAGCTCAGGAAAGAAGGCCTTGCCTGTCCATTTTTGCGGTTCCAGTAGGGTTTGATTTAAAAGTCATGGTAGGGCTCATGCGGTCCGTGAGCGTCTGTCTGGCATCAGGTTTTGGACTTTGAAGTTCAGTTAGTATGCTTTAATACCTTCATCTAGGCCTTGATTCCGCCCCGCCCCTTTTGGTAAATCGTCGGGCTTACCTTAACGCTAAAACCTGCAGCCCCAAGCCCCACATTCCAAACCCCAAGCAACCCTGTAGCCCCCCACACTGCACCTTTTGGGGTCCGAGCCCTCGCCCGAACAACCGGAAAGTTTCGGTGCGACTCAAAGCAGGTGCCGGGTCTTTTGGAGAAGCTAACGGAGCAGCTGGCCGACTACCAGGCTCAGAGAGCAACATTGGCTATGTGGTTATGATGAAGCCATTGCAGAGCCTTCGAAAGAGCCATGTAGGCTATATAGAGTTCTTAGGGCTTTGATGAGGGCTCTACAGTGGTTCTGCAAGTGGTCTGGGGGGTTCGCTAGAGTTAAAGTCCCCTTCAGGGTGCCTTGTTTTTTTAGAGAGGCCATCATTTTCGAGGTTCCAAAAAGTGATTCTAAAAGGAGAGAGCAAGCCAGATCGGGGCCTCAGTGACACCAAGCCATAAGCCCCGGCCGAACAAGGGGACCAAGTTTTGGGCTCTAAGCTCCCGACTGTTTTGGGGATATGCGGACGGATAACGGAACAAGAGGGAGCTTTTCCGAGTATCTCGAACTCCCAAAGCCCACCGCTCCAGATTTCAAGCCCCATGTGCATAACCTCAATCAGAACACCAAGCTCCTTCACATCCCTGCTACTACTAAACCTTACATTTGGGGTTCAGAGCAAGGTAGCGTTTGGGATTCATGGAATACCAATCTTGGGTGGGAAGGAAAGTGTCTCTGTCTGGCATTCGAGTTCCAGAGTTCAGGGTATCTCGGACTGTCCGGCGGGTCCCCATACATCTCCGAAGCTTGCGGACGTGGCACTGCGGAACCCGAAACTCTGAGCTGCGAGCTGAACAATCTCAGCGCCGGAAGCAGCCAGGCGAAGGTCAAGGAGTGGGAGGAGAAGCGGGAGGACATGAAGAAGGCCTCCCTGCCAACTCTATCTGCCATTCCAAACTCAGGCAAGTAACATCGGGGCCAGAATAGGTAAAGGAAGGCACTATTTTTTCATAGGAATTCTTACGTTTATGCCAATAAATCTACTTCTTGCTCAGAGAAGCCCCCAAAAACCCCACTTGAATTATTCAGGCTTTTTCCCCAGCACCTGAAGTCTCTCCCAAGTCCAACAATCTCGGCCGCAAACTGTCCAACTGCTGGTTTATGTAGCTGTCATTCAAACTTCAAACCACTCTAAGACCTAAGACCTAAGACTCCAAGCCCCAAGCCTTAAACCACAAACACCCCAAATCCTGAAGCTTAAAACCCCAAAGCCGATTTCAATTCCCGCGGACGACCACTTCTGGTTTCAGGCAATCCTGGAAGGACTCTCCGAGATCGAAGAGACGCCGGGCGGCCTTTGATGGTTTTAAGGTTAAGTACAGCTGCCCCAAACAGGGATGGAGTCCGGGTTCGCAGATCCCAATAAAGTGCTCTTTGTGCACACCCCCGCACGAAAGATGACGTTATAAAATGTTGTTAGCTTGAGCTTTCTTCGTGCTTCCGGAGAACGGACCGATCATGTTGCGTGATGCATTCACAAGTGTGCGGGCTTATTGATAGCAATTGGTACACCGTCGGCATGGTCTACATCTTAAGCTTAGAAATCTTGAGGAGAGCTGCAGCAGCTATGGACAGAAGATAAAACAAGAAAGTCTTATAGCTGAGGCTCGAAACAGAGCATGTCTTTTTCACGCCAAAGCCTGTCAAGTAAGCGCCCCGATTCCCCTGGGGAGGAAGCAGTACGAACCACTGCAAAACCCTACGAGCCGAAAGAAAGCCCCAGAAGCCCAAACCCCAAGGAAGAAGGCCGCGCGTGACGCCGAGGAGCACCGGACAGGGATCCAGACTGGATATTCAGTAGTATACTGTATGTGAAGATGTTATGTAATACACGAGACGTCATAGTGTCCTGCTGTGTATTGTAACATGTCGTGCCTCTAAGGTGTAGCGTCTCGTGGTGGCATTGTTGGAAAGTTGTTCTTTTTCAGGCTGTTCCTCCAAGGCGGCTGCAACTTGTGGTCTCGGACACTTTTGAATAATGGCGTGTTGCGGGCGTTGAAAAGATGAAGTTTCTGTTTCGGGTGCATGTGATTAAGGCTTCTCTACCGTTCAAGCCAAAGGAGTATTGAGCACGTCATGCACGTCATGTCGGGGTATGCTCAAAAACAGAGGGTGCTGTGAATGCATGATGAGTGCTAGTATTGTTCTGGAATCTGCCAATACTGTCGGGTTTTCCAGCTACGCAGGATGGGTCCGAGAGTTTGTTTGGTCTTCGAGCTTTCATAGACTTGGACGGCCAGGAAGTCCTGATTTACTGTTTCGCGTGCTAGGGTTTGCACTGGAACCGCTGTCCATCAGGACAATGCAGAGGAGAAGGAGGAAGAGAGAAAAGAGGAGAAGGAGGAGGAGGGGTAGAGCGCCCTCCTCCCCAAGCTGGCTTTGGGATGCCGTTGGGACGGAAGAAGAGACGGAAGATTCGGGGATAAGCGAGTCGACCCCGTGGCGCCTAAGAGGAGCGTGAGCATGCTCCAGCCCTTGTTGAGATGATGCTAAGGGTGCCCGGGAACTGCTGGACAGAGGAGGCCGCTGCCAAAAAAGAGCCTGTGGATGCGGGCAGTGGGATGCAGTGGGTATCGGGTGCAGCTGACAGGAGCTCGGGTGTCGAGTGCTTTGGGTCCCAGCATCGGAGATGTTCCATGTTTTGCGTATTCATGGGTACGTGTAAGGTCGGCGCCATGCGCACGACGCCGCACAGTGTTTGTATTTTGGCCGGACACATCGTAGCAGTCATAGAAGCTGCTGGAGCAGACGCACCAAGAACGAGAGAGTCCTCCACAGATCGTGACTCTCCCACGCGGATGTGTGCAACACTTGAAACCCGGAAGCCTCACTGAAAACCACCTCCCGAGAAGAAGCCCCGATGCATTGAATCCAGGGCTTCGGTTCCCTGGCTTAGACTTTGGCGGGCATGGGCTTCCAGGGCCTGCATCAGGAGCCGTTTCACGGGAGACAGCGCCATGACAGCACGGCAGACATTTCAGGAGCGAGTAGAAGACTGACAGCCAGTCGACGCCTTAAAGAAATTTCGCCCGTAACGATGCCGGACAATAGGACAGGAGCAAGACAGGCAGCGACGCGAATACCAAGGCATCCCTTGAAGAGGCGTAGACTACGTAGGGGTCTGTAGCCGAAACCCCAGGCCGTAAATTGTAGCTTGGTGCTGCCCCGCCTTGCCTATGCTTCTGGCCCGCCCGGAGATGGCGATGCCGACGCTGCCACAGCGCGGCGTCACCTTTAAGATCGCGAGGGCCTCGGGAAGGCTTGGAACCCAAAGCCAAATCCCTTCGTATCCTCACGGGGCGGAACCCGCGCCCTGAGCAGCGCTGGCTTTTCCGCTATTGCAGCCGCTTCTCATTCCGTCCAGGCCCGCTAAAAACGTCATCATCTCTTGTCTCGGTCTTCTGCTTCGACAATGCTGCGAAGACGACTCTACATGTTTTGTTGTTTTCCATGTTGTATGCGTTGCATTTTGACAGATACTGCTGCATGCAGAAGGCTTGCTGCATGCAGAAGGCTGGCAATACAGAGCACTGGCAACGTCTGATGAAGTCAGAGCTAAGCTCGTTCTGTTTCATTCAGATGCTGAAGGTCAGACATCAACAGATATGTTACATTGTAGCCAGCCGCAAAGTCTGAATTTGTCATCAAGTCACCTGCATCCGTGATCATGGAGAATGGGAAGTGCATCGCAGAAGCATCAGGACAACTTTCATTGGCCTTGCTGCTTTCAAACCATCCAATGTACCACACTGCGCCAGCCAAGTCTCAACCGGGGCTGGCAAGTTTTCGTCAGGCGCGGACAGCAACCGTAGCTGGACTGGATTCAAGGCCGCTCAGAGGGCCAAGCAGCTTTCACCCTTAAGCCCACACCCTGGATCCAACAGCCTAAGCAACAGTAAGCACAGGTCTGAACCCAAAACCCACAAGCTTTTTCAATCCTCGACCATAAGCTCGAAACCCTGAACCCAATACCCGAAACCTCTCAATACCAAAACCCAACCCCAATGCCTCTTGCTTGGAACCTCTCAGCCGTCGACCATAACTTGCCGAGGATCCCTCTTCCCCAGCAAGCGATGCGACGGGAAGGTCTGGCCCTGCAGCTACGTAAAGTCCTTCTTGTGCCCTACTGGGGTCCTTTAATTGACGATGCTACTCTGTGCATCGGAAACATGGCCTGTCCAGAGAGTGCTCGGGTGCTAAGCTTTTGAAACGTCTTGGAGGAGCCAGCAGGGCTTTTGGAGGTGGAGGTTTTGGAGCGATGCTTTTCGGCTTTCCTGAGGAAGCTTTCGTACGCCCTCGCACACAACACGAGCCCTAACCCGGATCCTGTGCTGAACCCGAAAGCGACGGGCCTGAACCTTACACTACTGTGGACCACAGAGAACTAACGTTTAAACGTTTAAACCCAAAACCACAAACCGTCGCCCGTCAAAGCTGGAAGCAGAGGTCAAGAAGATCCAGCACGATGGACGACAACAGGTTCGAGCTTCCTTCTAGCTCGTGCTGCCAAGTAGCCTGCCAATGACAAGAAGTGCTCGACCCCCTAGTGCACTCGCCTTGCTAGTCCTGTTTCACTGTGTTTTGGAGATGTTGCAGTGATGCGCTTTACGGCGCCTTCAAGATTTTGAGCAAGGCTTCAGGTCGAAAGTTCGGCGGAGGCGGCCGGGTCGGCTCTTCAGCAATCATCCTCCCATTCTGCAAGCATAGTCGTCTGGGCCGCTAGAGTGTTCGTGGGTCGAGTCAGGTGGGAGTCAGGCGTTCACTCAAATTCAGATTGGACTATGGTGTTGAAGGCCTTCTGTGCTTCGAGGATTTCTGTACTGGTTTCAGGGCGCAGAGATTTGGGAGACCGCCTTTCAGAGCCTTGCATTTGTATGTGGCATGTCTATCGTGGGCATGACTCTGGCATGTTGCGGTCTTCGTCTGCCTGTTGCAGCTCGCTGCTGTTGAATGAAGACTTCTGGTATCGTTGTTCAGCACCCATGATGGCAGATTGCAAAGAGGGCCCTCGGCTTGTCATCCCAGAAAAGTGACAAACCGCATTTCGAAAGCCGCCGGATCGGCAAATTGCCAACTCATCTTCAGAATTTTCTTCACGAATCCTGAGAAGGATACTGTAAGTGTGGCGGGTGTGGTAAATCAATCAGTCGAACTTGGCATATATTCCTTGGCCATCCCTGACGCCAAGCATTTATCTCTGACAATGGGAGGAAGTTCGATGCGAAAGCGTTCATGCCGAAGCGAGTCAATGCCGAGATCTCGAGGCACGTCAAGCCCATGAAGCCCTTTGGGAAGACGTAGGAGCTCGATGTCTGACAGAACACGCACGGTTTCAGGTGTAGTTGTTTTGGCATGGCTTTGTTCTGGGTGGTAACCATTCCTCAATGGTTATTGGTTTGGTCACTTTGTTGATTTATCGGACCCTAACGGTAGCTATAATAATTGGCGAGCCGAACGAGCTCCGATGGAGAGTGCATGCAGAGCACTGGTTGCAGAAGCGAACCCTGGGGTGTTCGGATCAGGGGAAACAGAAGCCCTCGATCCAAAACCCTGAGCCCTCCAAATCCGTCAAAACTCAGAGACCACAAATCATGACCTCCAACAGCTCGAACTGCAAGCAGCGTGGTAACAAGGCGCTACGACATCGACAAGAACGAGATCGGCTCGGGCGGTTACGGAAAGGCAGGAGTTAGAGCCTTCGGGTCATGCATTGAGGGTTTGGGCTTCGCGATTACAGGGTGTGGGTTAGTGCTTGCGGTTGCAAGGTTTGGGTTTGGCGCTGCAGGGTTCTTGGCTGAAGTATTTTGGTTCAGGGTGTAGGGTGTGAAGGTTTGGGGGGGGTAGCAAGATGAGTGAATGCTGTACCTTTCTCTGTCTTCTGCAAGTCGACAATGACGTCGTCGACACGGACGATATATCCAGATGACTCTCACAACGATTGGCTGGTGGGCAGATCTTACTGACAGACAGCATCGTTCCAATGCTGTCCCACTACATACAACGACTCGTAGTCCCTACTAAAATGCTGTCAGACCCGAAACCTGGCTGTGCTTCTTTGCCCGCCGACGTACGACCTCATCTGCAGCGCGAGTCGCGTACTGACTGTTGAATGTGTGCGACACGGATGGAAAGATGCGCCTAGAATCCGCTCTAGTTCTTCAACCCCATAGAATCCCAAAATATGTAGGGGCTGCCACGTCAGGTCTTTGTCGCCCGGGATCGCACGATGCGGGATCGGATGGTTGCCATCAAGAAGGCCCGATAGATCCGCAAGCCTGAAAAGCCCAAATATTTCAGTGAAAGGCAAGAGCATCCTGGGTTCTTGTATGGTTTCAATTTACCATGATAGTATGTTTCCTTTCTCATTATGGTATTGGGTGGATGTAACTTTAACTGAGGACGTGAGCAAGAACCCCGCAACAGAGCCTCGTTCATCATGGTCGATGATTTACATAAGCCTCTGGAGCTGGCTTGAAAACAGCACGGTCCCTTTCACAGGGACCGCAAGCAGTCTTATTATGTAGACCTCTCATGCCAAGTCGGCTGAAACTTGAACTTGACAAACCACGAAGACGCTAGCACACCCAAGGTCCAAACCTGGATGCTCAAGGGCTTGCAAGCGGTTTTTGACGTTGCGGTAAATGCTCCGCGTCGTCCGCCTCGGCCCGGTCGCAGTCTCCGCATCACAGCTTCCAAGCGCACAAGGCGACATGTCATGTCGCCTTGTGCACTTGGAGAATGTGGGTTTGGGCACCCCTCAAGTGGGAGGAGGTGGGTGGGCCACCGGGGAGCGGTTAAGGCGACGGAAAAGACGCCACTATGCCACTATGCCTATACCCCAAACATCCCCAACCCTGAACCCCGACCTGTCAACCGTTGTCCGTGTTAATACCTTCAGAGCAAAACGGCAGCAGAGGTGATCATCTTCGAGGACGCAAAGAAGAAGGCCTTCTTACAGGAGGCTCAGATCATGAAGGTCCCGCAAGCTTGCTTGACGGTAAGGTCTGGATAAATGCGGATACTCTTAAGTCTCTGCTTCGGAGCTCAGGAGTTCGTGTTGGATTGCATTGTGACATCGTGGTTGAAGGGTGTCAGATATAGTTTGGGGCCTGAATCTGTAAACGCCTCCGCCCAGGCGCGCGAAGGCAAAGCCTCCACAACCCGACCTACAGTCTCTGCCGCAGCTGTTTTGAAGCTAATCTGTCGTTGTCTTCTCTGCCAGGCATGTGGGGGACCTCCGTCCTCCACATGTGCCTTGCTGCGCCTTGCGGAGCTTTAGGTTATCTGGAGTGTAAGATCCTGGGCTCTGCTTTTGCCAGGATCTGGACCATCCAAACATCTGCAAGCTCCTGGAGACTTACGAGCAAGGGCGTGCCTCGTCTGAAGATTTTTCGGGAGGGTGAACAGAAACCCTGAACTTCTCACTATTTCTCACTGATAGTTTGTGCGCAGAGATGTGCTCAAGTCTTTTCTCTTGTGTTGCTGCGGACATGCAACCCGACAGAGTGTGTGTGAGGTTTGTTCAGCTCTTCGAAGGCTGAAGGCTCCGGTTAGCCGCAGCTTTCGAAGCTACTTCTTGGCTATCTAGCAAGATGCTGCTCCTTAAGCCCGAAGTGAAGTGGTCTACGGTAACAGGAGTGGGTTACCCTTGTACCTTAAAAGGGGTGGCCACATCCGGAGACAAGGAATGGCCAATCGTATAATTATATACAGAGTTGGCCAGAGCAAGTGTGGACCATGCATTTTATCTGCGATGGTCAGCCGTATAAGGAGTGGGCAGTCACCAAACAAGAAACGGCTGACCCCGCCCTGAGGCGTGTCGCTGAAGTTTCGGAGGCTCCTATCAAAAATGCGGAACCTCAAATCAGATCCGGAGCAATTCCGAGGCTTCATGTTCTTTGTCATGGAGTGCGCCCGTCAGTGGGCGTGCAGGGTGACGATGCTAGACTTCGCGGTTCAGGGATAATGCTGCTCCTCTAGGCCCTGGCAATTTCCACAGGTTGGAGCACAGTCTTTCAGTGGCAAACGTGATTTAATGTTGAGGCCCAGAAGCTCAGTTCAGGGTCTTCGAACTCCGGACATACAAGCGGGTGTATGTGCATCGCATAGCCGAGGTCCATGCGACCGGCTTCACCACGGCACCGGTCAACAGAACCCCGAAGCTGCAGAAGCGAACACTCGGGTACCTAAAGCCTTCAAACCCCACATCCTCGGCGAAACATCCAGGATCCTTCCAGAAACCTGAACCCCGGACCAGCCCCCTCTGGCGTCAAAGTCCAGATGCCGAGGTACTGTGAGGGACGTGAAGTGTTTGATCGCATCATGGAGCAGCCCAGCTGAGCTTAAGCTTCTTCTGGAGTAGATACAAAGCCAAACCTGAGGCCGAGGGCACGCTTCAATGACAACTATTGTGTTTGGTCTCGAGGTAAGTCGTCAGCGCTATCATTAAAGCATTGCGATTCGCGTTGGTGCTTCTGCTGCTGCTTGTGGTACCCCTGGCGTTGCTGCTGCTCTTGCTCGTTTTGCTTTGCTCTTGCTAGCACTGTTGTTTGTCTCTCTTATCCTCGTGAAGGTCACGACGTAGAATGCTAATCATCCGTTGGTTGTGAGCGTACTATGCTTTAGGTTTCTGTAGTGGCCTACAGATCCTGAAGTCTACATGGCTCCGCCCAACATTCCCAACCTTACACCCTTAATTACCCGTGATGAACCCCACTCCAAGCCCGACACTGCAGTTGGAAACCCCAACCCCGAGATCTTGTATTGAACGTGCAACTCGAACACATCCGAGGCAAGGCTTGATCCAGGAGTCGACCACCGCAGAGATCGTGCGCCAGGCCGCAAGCGCGCTCCTGTGCCCTGGCAGAAAGGCATCACCAGGGATCTTCTTGCAGTACACATCTCTCGTATTTTCAATGAGTTCAGGGGCCGAGTCCCTCCTGCCTTCTGGGTGAATGCCATCGCAGCTCCCCCGTTATGTGCAGAATCCGGTTTGCCGGCCCCGAAATCCTGAAACCAGCCCTACTACATCCCGATTCCCTTCCACCATAAATCTAAAACCGGTAATCCCTGACGAACCCCAAGCCGCACCAGCCTCGTTGCATCGTATTCTCCCTTTGAAAAGGTACGCTCACAACAGAGGCATCGCACATCGAGACATGAAGCCGGAGAACATCTGTCTCCTGACTGCAGTCCCAGCGTTGTTCCAAACTGACTTTCGTTGGAGGGTGCCGCAGAAGCCCACCAGGGCGCTGAATTTCAAGCCTTCAGGAACCCAAAGCCGGAGGATAAACAAGGGACCCGGAGCTTGAGCTTGGGTTGAGAGCCCCGAAAGTTGGGCGGTTTCGAATGGAGGAAATGGGAGTCTGGGTTCTTCAATGTCCTTGAAGCTGTTCAGGTGTCTGGTCGAAATTGACAGCAACATGCTGGATTTGCATGTTATTGACGCGCTCAGTGATAATTCCGATACCTCGTGGGTCTTTCGTTTTGCAGGCCCACAGCACGGACCTTGGGGCTCAACACCTGCAGCCCCACCTAGGCCCCCAACCTCCAAAGGATCTGCAAAGCTCTTTGTAGGCTCTGCCACCCTCATTTCCGGGACTGCCGGGCAACGAACCCTGGCCTCGGAGGCTTCTGCAGCAAGGATGTGACAAACAACCACGTCAAGGCCATGCAAGCTGTATAGAGTCGGGCTTGCAGGCTGTACTGTAGGGTTTTGAGGGCTTCAAGCTTTCAAGTACGGCGGGTTTTTAGCTTCCAGGGATCTCTGAACTGCCTGAGGTCGTGAGCATCTCTTTGCTATGCCTAGCTGTTTGGAATATCAGCTTCAGACACTTGCTTCATCGTAACACGCAAGTTCGTCTTCTTTTGTCTTGTCATGTCTTGCTTCTATATTCAGCCCTGCAGCCCTGCAGCCCTGCAGCTTGTGACCTGGAAGGGTTACTGTCACCCACCAGAGACACATCAAACGTACTGCAACAAAGCGCCCGAAGGTACACAAGCAATACCGAAGATCTTGAACCCGGCACCCTGCAAGAGTGATCAGCCTGCCTACAGAGAGCCTTGAAAGCCTTCAAGCCGATACGAGTGACCCTGGCAACCACCGAAGCTCTGAACCTCAAAATCCTTCTAAGCGTCTACCCTAAAGGCAAAATTCAAACAACCAAGCCAAACCTTCAGCTCATCGACTGGGGCCTGGGTTTCTACTTCGGTCAGGCCTGGAAACGTTTCGGGGGGCTTTCGGACTTGGGGACCTCGTGTAAAGGGTGTCCAGGGTTTGGTGGAGTTGAAGGGTCTTGATGTTTCAGGGTCTCCGCGCGTATTGATTTCGAGCGCCGTGTTTTCTTGTGGCTCGGGGGTTTGCCGTCAGGGGTTTCAGGATTCGGAGCTCCTGGTCCATTGCGGGTTCCAGACTTGTGGAGCTTTAATGTTTGATGGTATAGGCTGTTGCTGAGGACTTGGGGTGTTCAGAGTTTTGCAGCACAGGGCTTTGGTCTTAAATCGGGGTTTAATGTTCCTGGTTGTGGCTATGGGGTTGAGGTTTAGGGCTTCGGGGCTCTTGTGAGACTGGTTCGTTCAAGGGGGATTTGCTGGCTTAGCATTTTTCAGAATCGGGGCTCCTCCAACTCTGTTGTGTCAAAACTGGGCAGAGCTGCTGTAACAGATGATATGCAGGACTAGTGCGATTCAGGGTTGAAGTCATGGTACGCGATATATTGCCATCGATGAAGACATCCCGCATACATCCACACTCTAAAGCTCCAACGTCTAGAGCCAGTTCGCACAAAAACAGGCATGCCAGTCCAAAGTGAGGCACTCCCAACTCCCAACTCGAGGCGCCCCAGCTCTAAGAAGCAAAGCTAGGCACCAATGTCCAAAGACCCGAATATGTAAGAAGCCACTAAAGCCCACTTGCTGGCAAGGGGCGAATGAACTCCGCAGTTGGCAGCCTGACGTATGCTGCACCAGAGGCAGCCGTGTGGACACACTGCTGTTGTTCAGGGCTCTGGGGCTGTTTCGAGTCAGGTATTACAGGGGGGGCAGGAATCGGCTTCTCAGATGTAGGAAGGATGGGTTCTCGGTGTCGTCCTCGCTGCGGCTACTCGGGGACCAGTTACCTCCCTCGTTGAGTCTATCTATTTCGCCTTCACAGCGTCTTGAGTGCCGTTTTTTTCAAAACTTGGGCGCACGTTTTCGTGATAGTGTGATAGGCTATGTCTTGTTTGCAGAGGATTGAGATGCACCTGGCTTTCAGTGAATACGGAGGTGCTTCCTTCGCATTTGGTGAGAACTGAGTGTCAGTTCCTGTAGAACTTGGGATCGAAAGTGGGGAAAGCTGATGAGGGGCTGAGTGTTTCAAGCTGCCAGTGTCTTACGCCCTTGGCTAGCCCGGACCATTGGCCCTTTGCTTAGAGAAGACCCACATCCCGAACCCAATCACCAGGGGAAGCCCAAAGGGGAAGAGCTTTGCTTGGTCCTCTGTTGAGGGTTTTGCAGGCTCCTGGTTTTCTTGCAGGACGAACGGGAGGAGAGGAACTTAACTTAATGTGCAGGCTTCAGGACTTTGGACGCCAGGTGTCAGAATCGGAGGCAGAAGCCCAAATTGGGTCCTTAGGATTGAAGCAGAATAAAAAACACCGCTCCAATGACCCCAACAGTACGTGCCCTCGAGAGCTGATCTGTGGTGTGAAGCAAGGGGCGAGTTCCTAGCTCGGTAGTAGGAAACCCTTGGCTCTCTTTGCCGGTTTGCTGTGTCGTGTTCTGGAACCTCCAAGCTTCTGTGCGCGACGGGGTGCGAGGTCCTGGAAGCGAAGGAGAAACAAGGGTACACGGCCTGGGCCTCAGAGGTTTATTGGTTTTCGGGTTGCCGGATAGGGGGCGAAAGGGCTTTGGGTTGCCGCCCCCTTAGCACCAAAACAAGCGGTAAACGCAAAAAGCTGCTATAAACCCCTCCTGAACAAGGCTGCCTGCGATCTCTGGAGCTTGGGGGTGGTCACCTACGCTCGGGAGCTCAGCCAAACTTGTTCTTCTGGGCTTCGACGTTTTGCGGGTGTGTTTTTTTTGAAACGCCTGGTGTCGGGGCAGCCTTGAATTTTCATGGCGTGCATCATTGTGCAGACCTAGGGCGAGGTGTCGGTGCTTATAGAGGGAGGTGCACAGATGGTTGCCACGCTGCCTGTGCTTGGCTAGACATGAGTGTCACAAGCATTTACCAGCATCCAGAGGGCCACAGGAGAGGAGAAACATGCTCGAGAAGAAGGCCTTCACTTGAAATTAGAACACTTGGACTCAAAGACACCCTGTAGAGTCGACCACAACTATTCGAATGACTCCAGGTGATGCTCTGCGGAAAGCCGCCCTTCTGGGGCAACTACAATGAACAGCTCAGGAGGCTGGCCGTGCCTGTTGTCTTCTCGCTCTACCTGGTTCGTTTCGACTCCGGTAAATGGTGCACTTTATGCGCTCTAAGCACAGAATTCCGACCTGTCCGAAAGAGTTGCAAACAGCTTGGAGATGCAGTTGGTCACCATTACAACAAAAGCCCTGAACCTAACAACCCCAAAGCCCTAGTTGGCAGAGATCCGATCATGTTTCAATCAGAAGCCCAAGGTTAGTTGGGTTTAGAAACGATGTTATTTAAGGGCTTGCAAAGGGCTTCAGGCAGGGACATAGGGTGTGCCCTCAAACCGAAGCATCTACATCCGGAGCCTAACCCCCTCCCACCTGCGCCCAAGGACAAGCTGTCATGTCTGGACGTTAGGTTTGTCGGGGGCTTCAGGTACTTCATAGCCCTCGAAGCCCATGACATTTAAAGATCATATAGACACTGGGTGCTGCCCTCGAAGTCCCGAAGTGTCGACAGCCCGAAACTCTCGGCCCGATACCCGAAGGAAACTAAAGTCTTGAGTTTGTCGTGAAAGGATGAAGAGGGAGACCTTCCCCATGTCGGACGCGACCTGGCAGCAGATCTCACGGCCTGCCAAGGCGCGAGGGCTCGGACCCGAGATGGTTTCGGGGTCCAGGCTTCCAGGGTCTTGGGGTCCGGGGGGGGGGGTTGTTGGGGTGGGGCTTGGCCTTCCGTAAAGATCTTGTTCGAAGATTCTTGAGGAGCGCATGTGGCGATTCCCTAACCGCTTCCGAAGAGGCCCTGGCTGTCAGCTCTCCCCAACAAGAATCTCGTGCGAAGCTAACCTATGGTAACACCAACAGTCCCTAACACAAGCCTTAACATGCAGGCATGAAAAATGCCAAGCCCAAAGCCCACGCTGCAAGCCACTGGACACCGCCCAAACAAAGCCTCCATAGTCAGAGGACCTCATCCGCGGCCTGCTTCGTGCAGATCCCAAGCAGAGGTGACCGGTTCTGCTTGAGTGATGACCTTTGGATGTGGGAAACGAAGAAGAGACAGCTCCACAAGATCGACAGTCCAGTCAAGTTCTAAATCCTCAAACAGAGAGTATGGTATAGCCTCGGACACAGCGGGGGAGGATTCAGTCGTTTTGGGATCTCAGTCAGCATTTCCCGAGTCGGACATGAATGACTTGTAGTTAAGGTGATGGCGAAGAGACCTTCAGGTAATCGGATGCGTATGACAGGATGCACGGCCTTTCCTTGCCGAGGGCTCTCGTGTTGCTCCGCTTGCTGGTTGGTTCGTGCTTGTATTGGCGGAGGGTCCTCAGTTGTACGGCTGGTATCATAGACGTTGAGCTGTGCTTGAAAGCCTCCCCACCCACAGCCCGAAGTGGCAAGGACCTTTGACTTTGACTTCAAACGGCCCCGAGTGTGCAGGATGAAGCTGGAGGACGTTCTCCGGAATCCATGGCTCAGGTTCGCTTCAGGGCTGGGCCTTTCCAGGGGCACAAAAGCACTGAAGCAAGTGCCGATGATTCGGGAAAAGGTCGAACACTCCGAGAGTTTTCAGCCTTGTTGGTCGCGGAGGTTTAGGATGCAAGCTTGTAGCAGGATGTTCCAACGGCGCTCGCAGGGTGCCAAGATGTTGTTCTTATCACCTTGCCGCGCGACAGGCTTCAGGAGAGCCAATCAGCCATGGACAACAAGATCGCCAGTCAGGACCGGATAATCCTGAACAGGCAGTGTTGGATTTATCGCCGGGTTCTACAGGACTATTCTCGGTGAGGTTTGACTTTCACCTTTCTCGTTCTCTCTGGTTTTGCTCCTTTAGAGGGTTCATGGCTCACGGGCAAGTAATGCAACCGCCTAGATGGACCACTGTTGAAACACAACCCGCTTGATCTCTGGACTGGTCTTTGTGCGATGCCAGCCAGAGGCAGCGCTTGAAAGGATAATCCCTCTATGGAACCTCAAACGAGGGGAGTTTAGGGTCTGGGCATGGCCAAAGTTTGTGGATCCAAGTTGTCTCCGAGCTCATGGCATGCGGCAGGTTTCGTGCCAAGTTGGAATCGACAATCTGATTGAACAACTTTGACTCAGTCGATGGGTTGGGGTACTCCCTTGCGCTAGTAACCGTTATAGCTATATACATCAGGCCCTCAAGTTTGAAGAAAGACGGTTACTGGCCTTAGGATGGGGGCATGCGCACACTACACATCACCAAGAACACCGCCGACATGACATGGGCATACCTAGCCCCGATACTCAGATCCTTGTGCAAACTGTTTTGGGGTTAGGGGCTTTGGAGATTGGCAGGTTGGGGTTATTGACTTCGGCTTGGCTTTTGCTTCGCTGTTCGTTCTTCGATGCGAGTAGGCCCAGGCCGATCGTAGTCGGGTTCCTCTGGACTAATATAGGGGCCGCAACAATGACCCTGGGGGTTCGAATATAGTATAACGGGCCCCAAACCCCATAATTGTTAAGGCTTTGCTGCGAATTTCATGCGAAGCCGAAGACTCTCCTTGGCCAGCTCCCGCAGCAGCAGGTCCTGACGAACTTGCGACAGTGAGGGACCTGGGTCTCTGTGCTGCTACCACTTTCAAGATCAAGAGCAGAGACTTGTCCTCTTCGAACTTCAGGGATTTCTCAGGGATTTCTGGGAGGAGGGTGAAGTAATGTAAATCTCTTACCCGTGAGCTCCTTTCAAGATTTGAGATTAACCACCCTAGATCATAGCTCGTGTGCTCACTACGAAGGTTACAGATTCTATTTACAGGGGGGTTGGGAACCACCCCTAAAGCATCATCCGGCACCGAATTAACGCGACGGAGCCGGCCCTAGGCTTCAAGCTGCATGTGTCTGTATACATACATGAATACATGTCTTATTCTGAAATCCCTGTGCAGTGTGGAGATAGCCATATAGCTTGTTTGGAGAGGTATTGGGCCACGTGAGTAGAGCCCGAGCCTTCCCAAAGCCAACGGGAAAAGAACAACTTCCAAGCCACGAGGTTTAGCCGGACCTCCCAATTCTTCACGATCTGCGTTGCTTCCGCAGGGGGCCCCAGTCACTCGATTCGGTTTTTGAGATCTTGAAGCTGGGAGATCCAGGAGGTGGTCTTTGAGAAGCTAGGTCTGTCAGACCAGAAAAACCCAGCAATCCCGGATCTTGACAGGCGGCTGTCCGATCAGTATCATTGGGGCGGTGTCGAACGCCCCAGGTTCGCGTAGGAGGTGAGTAGATTAGATACATGATACAGCAGAAGAACGACCCCTGGGGCTTCGTCTTAGGTGCGCGTTGGACTTTGGGGGCTTTCGGAGGAGCTCTTTAATCTAAGGAACGTTTCCATCCAAAGCCGGACAGCCACCCGTGCTCGAAGTTCAAAGTCGAAGCTGCATTGCAAGGTAGCGCGCCAGTTGGACCACAAGAGCCTCCGGGACGTCCACAAGGCTCCGCAAATAGCTCAGGATGTTTCTACCTAGGTCCCTAGTGGATCAAGTGATTTCAGAAGCAGGTAAGCAGGTTGCACTTCAGGCTTTCAGCCGGAGCCCGGTGGGTCAGGGTCTGGAACTTCACATTGTTGTGCCATCGCCCGCGCACGAACAACTCGGAGGTCTTTGCCGAGATGGACACAAACGGAGACGGCGTGCTCGAGCTCCACGAGGTGGCTCAAGGGAACACCCAAAACTCCACAGCAGAGGTTTGAAGGGGTTTAGGGTTCAAGGTCCCCCACATCCCGACACACGCGACCGCACGCATAATGAAAACCCAGAAGCCCTAAATCCAAAATCCGAACAAGTCGTGGCCGAGATGTGCACTCTGGAGAAACGCACGTCAGAATAAACACACCCTAAACCCCCTCATGCTTTATGCCCTGGATGCCTGCCAGCCACAGGCTCCAACCCTGAATCCCAGACAGCTCACGAGATCCTGGGAGCCTGCACTTCATCAGGTCCGAGCCGGATTCCAGAAGTTCTTTGGCCGGGTCCTCGTCTGCACCTCCTTTCGTTTAGTTCGCAGTTTTGCAGGATTTGGGGGGAGTTTGGGAGTCTGGTCGTCCAGGAGTTTTCAGGATTCTTGGCTGAGGTTTTTAATTGGGGATGTTGGAGTTTAGGGGCGAGCTTTAGGGCACGTCCGCAGTATAGGGGCGTGAATCATCGCAATTTTCGGGGTTTCTAAGGTACTTGCGGTATGACCTCGCTGCCTAGTTTGCTGATACAGCTACATTGCAAGCCCGAAACTCCTTGGTTCTCAGTTGGTGCCAAGGCCGAAAGTCAGTTTCCTAAGCCCCAGCACTTGGAGGGTCGGTGGACTTAGTAACTGGCTATTTTAGGGACTTATAAGTACCAAAACAGCGCTCTAGCCTTTGGAACGAGGCGACCAGGATTCCCCTGCTGCGGGAATGAAGGTCCCTGAGCTGAGGTCGCGACAGCCCGCAGGTTC
Organism: Symbiodinium sp. CCMP2592; assembly: GCA_905221615.1. Classification (NCBI taxonomy): domain Eukaryota; class Dinophyceae; order Suessiales; family Symbiodiniaceae; genus Symbiodinium; species Symbiodinium sp. CCMP2592. The sequence goes on along the minus strand of CAJNDT010004357.1, from coordinate 76,911 downwards.
AGGACGTCGAGCAAGTCTTTCAGAAGCCCGGCACCCAGCGACTGGGAAGGAGCTTTACAAGGGGCTTTGTGGAAGGACAGCGTTGGTCACTGCAGGTTTGAGTTTGTCGGGTTACAGCTCGCAGCTCGACGATGAGGGGAGCAAAAGCAGAGCGGGAGGGTGGTAGATGCACTGCGTCGCAGGCTCGACCTCGACGGATCTGGCTTCATCGACTACACGGACACTCTCTCGTGGGTTGTTTGGGAGAGGGAGCTCCGAAGCTCTCGGAGTTGTCTAGGGCTTAGGGTGTTGGGGCATTCTGGTTTTTGATTTAGATTCAGGGTTGGGGGTTGTCGGGTTTACGATTTAGTGGAGAGATTTTGATACAGGGTTGGGAACTGAAGCGCGCTTGATGTGGTTTTGTCAAAGAGCACTGGGCTTTGGTGCCTTTCTGAGTTGCTTATGCAAGAAACTAAAGCGACCTCGGATGTTTGTTTCAGAAAGTCGTCGAAGTCATTCCAACACTTTGCCGTCATCCGCATCTCGTTGTCGATACGGCCCGGACCCTAAACCCAAAGCTCTAAGCCCTCTTCGAGGCTAGACGTTCAAGCTTTGCAAACCCAAATCCAGCCTTAAGCCTTCATACCCCAATCCCTAACTCGGCCCTGAGCCCCAACTCCCCTTTCTCAAGAAGCCTGGTGGGTTTTGGCGTTCCGCGAGGAGTTCTGCGCCGCGGGGATCGGCGAGCGCGTGAGCTTGGAGGCGACTGCTGCATGGGGAGTAAGTGGTTATCTCCCAAATGTGCAGGTTAAAAGGGGGGGGAAGGGAATAAAACCTGAAGATGTTTCGTTTTTATCGTGACAGTTAGAAGAATGGACATAAATGCAGTGAACATCTTTCACAACTCGAGGAGATTCGCTATTTGCAGCGTACTCCTCCCCTCTAGGGTGGCGAAGGCATCTGTGAAGTTTTTGTCTGTGCAAAGGTCGCCATTAGGAATTGAGGTGGGAGGGATCCAGGGAATTCCAGGGTTTGGGCTTATGGCAAGAAGCCCCCGATTACCTCTGCAAATCGTTCGACGATCGTTGCACGCAGCTCGCCATAGACTTTCACCCCCAAGGCCTGCCTAGCCTCCTGATAGGAACCGGAGACGATTTCATTGACAAATAGCTGTGCGAGACGCAAACCTGCATCGCAAGCTCAAAACGCCGCGAATTTTCAAGCAATGGCTTTTGTGTAAGCCTTAGAGCCTTAGCACACGGAGTTCTCCCCTTAAGCCCTACAGCCCCACCCCTTCACGCGCCTAAAGTCTCAACTGCAGGAAGACGTCCTTTGGGCCGCCTTCAAGGCCTTTGACGTGCAGGAGCCCGTCGGCCGAGTCGGGCACGAACGCTTGCGGCATTCGTGGTGTTTCTGTTGCATCCATCTAGGGATCTTGGGTTGCATTCCAGAGATAAGCGGCTCACAGTGCAGGGCGTCAGGTTCAAATACTTCTACTCTAGAACCCGGGATCTGCGAAGGACGACGATGGCCGTATCACCAAGGAAGAGGTCCAGCAGGCCTTGCTCTGAAACAATGCAACCTCGCCTGTTCCGTTTGGGTAGCCGGTACCGCAAACGCCAAACGCGGGTAGGTATGCATGCATATGAAATGAAATGAATGAATTTAATGAAGGTGTGCATGAATGCATTGATTGCTGAAGGTGTGTATGTACATAAGTGTTGCATGTATTGCACGTGTTGTAGGTATTGCAGGTGTTGTAGGTAATGTAGGTGTTGTAATGTAGGCAGCGTAGGTATTGCATGTAACTGTATGTATGCAAGAAATGTATGACGTACATGGTCTGAAAGAGTTACACCGTAATGTATGCAACACATGCAACGTATATAACGTATGCTGTGTATGTAAGCATGTGTCGCTGGTGAATGATTACAAATTTGAGCCTCAATCCAACGACCCGAAGCCATTGATTGATTTGGAGGTTCTACGGAGTGGTGACGTCAACAAGCTTTGGACACCCCAGGCCCCAGCCACGGGCAAGCAACTGGCGATTGTTGGTCTGACGGCACTGGGGCTTCACAGAAGGACATTAAAGGTTCCGATTTCTCTACAACTGCAGCCAATGCCGAGAACCAATTGCAGGCAGAAGAGGAGTTGTCGTGCCTTCCAGACATATATAATGCCAACAATATTAACTTCTGAATATAGACCCTGAGAGTATCTGTTATGTGCCCCTGCAAGAACGCTCTTGTGGCACAATGGGCTGTCTCAGAGCCAACCGATGAAGCTTCAATAGTAGCAAAAAGGCCGAGACCTTTGCTCACTGCGTTCTTTGGACACGGACAAGTTCTGGGCTCTGGGTTTGGGTGCTTGGCGTAGAGCCCAAGACCTGAACCGCTGACTGAGGACCGTTCGTACCGGGCCGGGCTGGTAAATCTATGCTACCCAAAATCAGCTGAAGCTGTTGGAGTGTGGACGGTTGCAGAGGAGCTTCGGGTCAGGAGTAGAGGGAGCAGACTATAGTCGAGGCTACAAGTACCCTACTTAATCGTTCAGTCCACTGATCTTTCAAGGTAGGGAGTGGAACAGAGACCTGAAGCTCGGAGCCAGGTGTGCCAAGAAGTTGCCGAAGACATCTTCGAGAACTTCGATCAGAATGGAGATGGCTCGCTCGATTTTCAGGAGCTGATATGATGTCTTTGTGTGTGTGTGTGCGCGCACGTGCATGTCTCGGGGTTTGAGGAAGACCCGGGTAGGGGACACAAGTAGAAGCGCGCCCTCAAGATGAGAGCAAGAGCAAAAACCGACATCCGAGAGAGAGAGAGAGAGAGAGAGAGAGAGAGACGGGGGCGCGCCCTCAAGCCTTGCGAAAGAAAGAGAGAGAGGAAGGAATTCTTTGTCCGACCACGTTCCGGTGCCAGGAACCCCCAAACCGGTATCTTCATACACATGCATGTTATGCAAATGGGGTTACACTTACACTCAAAAAAGTATATAGATAAATAGACCGATAAAGAGATAGATGTTTTGTCAGTCAGCTTGCAGGCCTGGGCCATCAAAGCAACACGACCTCCATAACCTTGCCCATCCGAGCTCCTGAGGCCTACGTTGTTGCAACGAAGCATCCTGACTATTCCTTTGTGGTCCTTCTACGCTTGCTGTACGGAAAATGACATACTTTACATACCGTTTCTAATTGTTAAAGCCCTTATGTTGTCCTGAACCCTTCGCTGGTTGCACTGGTTCTGGGGCGCTGGTGCAGGAATTTGTCAAGCTTATGCGCGAGTGCCCGGGGCTTACTACGGCTACACGGAGACCGAGACCCAATTTGGGGGTCCTTGTAATAAATATGGATGCAATGAATTTCGAAGGTGCTGTTTGCTTTCATTTGTAGAAGCTGGATACTGAACGGGTCCCCAAAGTTGCTTGCTGGGCTTCAGCAGATTGGGATGCAAGTCAAGTCTTGATCGGCAACCGTGAACCTTGAACTAGAAGCTGCACAGTATGTCTCGTCAAATTTATGTGAATGCGTGCGGGTTCATAGTAGATAGATGGATCTGTACATAGAGAGCTAGATGGGTTAGTCAAGTAGGTAGGTGGGCAGATTCATAGATGGATAGCGAGCACCCGACAAGACTGCATGGTCTTTGTCGCAGATCATATATATGTATATATATATATATGTATATATATATATATATGTATATATATATATGTATATATATATATATATGTATATATATATATATATATATATGCAGACAGATAGATACATATATATATATATATACACATATGTATATATATGTATATATATATATATATATATGCCTGCACTGTTCAGCAGCGGCTGAACAGTGAGGACATCAAAGTGAAAAATGAGAAGGAGGATACTAAGTAAGGCTGAGGCCTTCACAATTAGGTGTAGAGTTTCCAAGCATTCCAGTGTGGCTTCCAGTCCAGTTTTTGGGTTTGTCTATCGGTTTTCTGGCTGTTTCCCAGCTTTACCTGCAGTATATGAGTTGCTTTCCGCAACGAGCGGTGGTCAGCGTTGCCAACCAGGACGTCGGCTCCGACACCTTGAAGACTGCCCTTAAAAACTGGGCCAGAAACCCTGACGCTATTGGGGGGTGAAGAGCTAAACCTTAAAACCCCTGAGCCTAAGCTCTACACTGTAGCGTTCGAATCCAGAGCCCCTGTGGACCTAAGGAGCCCCCACGCTTTGGCTTAGGGTTCGTTTCGGGACTTCCTAAGTCTTGCGGGAATTGGTCCTTTGTCACGCTGGAGCCTCGCCGCGGGCTTTAGGCAGAGCCCGAGAGAAATAGTTGTGCCAAGTTATTGCCTGCCCTGAGTCCCAGTCCCAAAGTCAGTGACGGCAGCACCCAAGCAAAGAACTCCCAAACCTTCATTCGCAGAGCACTAAATCTCAATCCGAGGCTCCCTGAGACACAAGGCCGGACAAGGGGGAGTGCCGACTTGCAGTGATATGCCACAGTGCAGGCTTTCGGGATGTTCATTGAAACCCGATCCCATGTGCTGGAGTTTGAGCCTACAGAGTCTCACGTTGAGCTTCACTGAGTCGGATGTGATTTTGTAGGGCCACTACACCCTGGACCCCCAGACTTTATTTGCTGAGTACGAGCTGGCCAGGAACCTTGGCCGTATACCCTGGTCATGGTTGGAGCTTTCACTCGAGCGACCTTGCCCTAAACCCGAAAGGCTTTGGAACCGAAGACTCCTGCATGGCATGGCATTAGGTGGGGATTTGAAGACGCCGTGAAAAACGACAGGTGATGCCACGGAAAAGGAAGTCTTCAGGTTCTAGGACTGGGGTTAAGGCGAAGGGGCTTCAAGGTTTGAGGTGTTTGTTGGGAGTCTTCGGGTCCTACCTTCCTGACCCTGCCTAGGCCCTAAACTCTTCGGAGCTCATTTCTCTCTAGCTTCCTGGATCCGGGAGGCCGACGACGCGGATGTCGAGCCTGCCCAGAGGCAGCTGATCGCCCGGGCTCCCAGAAAACGCTTGGTTTTCGGGCTTTCGGGGTTTGGCTTTAGGGTGGAGGGTTTGGGGTTACGGTTTGTGAGTACGGTGACTATTGTGCTTTGCTCTTGCGGCGTCGGGCCCATGCTGCAGATCTAAGACTCTGGGGGGCGCACTTCAGGGAGGCTTTGTGTTTCGCCCCCTCCGCAGTTGGGTTTTCAAAGGTTCAGCGAAGGGAGGTTCGGCCGCGTGGAAGCTCCCTTGGTGTTGTATTCGCTCTTTTGCTCTGGCCTGGACGGGCCTTGCTAACTCACAGGTGGAAGTGAGTTGCTCCACCGAGAGTTAGAACAGCTCGCTGTTCCTTCAAACACGGGTAAAACAAAAGCCTTGCAGCAGAGGCCCTCCAGGCAACAGTGGTAGGAACTCGAGTTGGAAGAGCCTGGACCTGCCAGAACGAGCTGACCAGCGATCTGAAGAAGGGCAGAACGGACAAGGTGGGTGGGGTCAGGGAGCTGGTCGGAACTTAGAAGGTTTCGGACGAACTGTGGGGGTTGACACTAGTGCTAGTTCAAGGTTTGAGGATGGGAGTGTCTGGTCTGGGACTGGGGTTTGTCGTTCGGAGTTTGATCCATGCAGTGCCTGTAGAGCAGCAAGTCTCTACATGGCCACAGGACCCTGCAGGAGATTGTTGCTTTTCAGACCATGAGAACTTAGAGGCCTTGCATCTTTCACGGAGTCCCAACAAGTGCAGACGAACCGCAAAGCAGGAAGTGCTTTTGTCTCTGTGGGTCCTGATTGCTGTGCTCAACTAGTCGTGCCCTTGTCTCGGCAGGTATGGGATTGATACAGACCCTCTGTCCTAAATCCTGCTTCAAGCCGATGCCAGCGAGGCATATGACATCCTTACCAAGTTGGACGACGTCCAGCGATGCAACCGGACGCCCACGCACTCACAAGGCTTTGGGGCAGAGAGACATGGCTCTGCAGTCCTGTAGAACGTACATCGAAAGCTGTGCCAAACACATTCCTTGGTATAAGCAGTCCAAGCTTTACAGTATAGCTGCCGCAAATCAGTTATTGGGCCCTCTGAAAACCTCTGGGCGCTTCTGAACGGAGCTTCTTGAACAGGCTTTGGTATTTGTAGTGGCCCGCTCACACAAGACTACGACCCGGAGATTTCTGAAGAAGCCTTTGCATCATTGTCCTGCCGTTCGGGCCGAAGCTTGGCGTCGTTGGGGAGAAGAAGACAAGGTCGGAGGAGATTTTGATCTGCGGCAAGGGGCAACTGAAACCACCTCTCTCCCCATTAAGTCTCCCCTCAGCAGCCTCCAAGCCCCGGACCACACCCTCACACCCCAAAGCAAAAGCAGCAAGAACTGCTGATCCCAGAGTCGAGCCTTCAGTGCACGTGCCAACCTACCAGCCTGAGCCCCTACAAGCCCCGGACCTTTGCCCAAGCCAGCAAGCCAGCAGACAAACAGCTAGCTGCTTTGCAAGCTCGCTTTCCGCGCCCTTGCTTGGCTGCCTTACGCGCGGACGGGCTTTGGCACAGAGGCGGCCCGCCTTCACCACAGGGTCCTATACCCTAGATGCCCCCTTGATGGCTTACGGTTTCTTTGATTGCTCTGTTTCACTGTACACCTGGCCGGTGTGGGGTTAAATACAAATCGCTGGCGCAGGAGCCAGAATTGCAGGTAAGTCTGCGCTGTGCTGCTTGAGCTGAGGTCTCTTCCTGCCAGTCTGCCTGAAGCCTTCCAGTAGGAAATTCTGAATCATCAGCCCCGCCCAAAACACAGGCTGTAACCACTGAATCCATTGAACGTCCTGAGAAGAAGCCCCCCCCCACGCACAATAAGCAAGAACAAAGAAGGAGACTGAAGGATTTACCATCCAACTCCTACAAGCACTCGTTAACATTTCGAGAGAGCCTCGACCTCCGGCTTTGTGCCCTGAGCATGTCAGGACTGTTATCTGAGCCACTCTCCGAAAAGCCATTGAAGATCGAAAACTTTCGAAAGCACGCCGCCAGGGTCATGTCGGACGACTCCTCGGATGACTCGAAGGAGGAGTCCAAAGACGATGAGAAGGCCTCCCTTTTTGGTCAGGTCGGTGGGCGCATATTAACTATTAAGAGTTGTGGAGGTGTGATATGAACAGATGGGCGTGCAAACTACTTGGGGCTTCATTGCTCGTGTCAAGGTGTTTTCGGATTCAGGAGCCGAAGCCCTGATTGGCCCTAATTCTACAAGCCGGCGAGAGAGACAGAGAGGCTCTGTACCTGCCTTTTTTGGGCTATGTAGAGAGAGAGAGAGAGAGAGAGAGAGAGAGAGAGAGAGAGAGCCTTCTCCGATGTCAGGACGCAAAAGCCGCTGCATCGTCCAGCGCGTCCTATCAAATGATGATGTCGTGCCTTGGCTTTGGGGGTGCCCAAGGGCTCAGGGTTGGGCGGTCTCTGGCTGAAAAGCGTTAAGGCTCTGTGGGGCCAAGCGAGCATTGTGAGACCAAGGGCTGCAACGGAAAACCTCAAGGCTGAACTAGCCAAGCCACGTTGAGAGGACCCCGAGTTTAGAAAAGGCGTATTGTGGTGAAGAGTGCAGACGTTCATGAGGACCACCGTGGTGGGAATCATTCCGTTACAATTCGCTACGCTCCCCGCATGAACCAGCAACAGCAGCCATACTGTAGGGCAGGAGTCGTGGTCGCTCACATTGGTTGTCCTCATTGTAGTAGTCTGGACAACAAGTGTGGTTGCCCTATCACTGAAATCGGCAACCAACAACAGCATGAAACCCAAAACCATAAAATCCTAAGCAAGCCCAAAACTCTGACCCCGAAGCCCGAAGGCGTAAACCTTCAAAACCAGCCTTTGCCCATGGCACCAGAGCCCAAGGAGCTATGGTGCGTATGCCTCTCCCCGGCAAGGAGAAAAGTTTGAGAGTTCGACATCCGGGATATTCAAAGTGCTTCATCGAGAATTCGTGTTGGGAAGTGAGGGTCTTTGGACTTGGGATTTGGGGTGTAGGGTGCTCCTGCGATGCTCGAATTGCGATGAAGCCGTCAACCCCCCTAAGCTTCCCCAACTCTTGGAACTTGATGCTACCTCCAAGGCTGCATTTTACCTCCAAGTTCCAAGCATGAGTGTCATGAGGTGGCCTACTGGATTTCGGGCTGCCTGAAGCTCTCTTCAGAACCCTCCCGTAGACAAAACAATGTCGAACCAACCAGATTGAAATTACCAGGCTGCATCGATATTGGATGTTGAATTTGTCGAGGGCTTGTGTTGGGTGATTCCTGCATACTCTTGAGGGGGAAGGGCAGCTTTCCAAAAAAGAGCCTTGCCGGTGAAGTGTCGGATTTTTTGCACAAGAAAGCACACACGACTCTAGACTCGTGACACCTCACGACCCATTGACGTTTGAGCCGATCCCGATCTCAGGGATATCCTTCGGAGCTTTGGCCGCAAGATGAAGGGGGTTTTGATTGGGGTTTACGCGTTTCAGAAAAGGTGTTGATGTGGGGCCGAGTTAGGTGTTCGAGGTGTGGGCGGACGAAGGAAGGATCGGTAACAGAGTGCTGGCAGGGGCTGCAGGGATCCTTATTATTTGCATCAGTTGGGAATGTGTGCATAATTTCGGGATCATTTCGGAGCTACCAAGACAATGCAGAACAGGCCATGAACAGCCTATGGACGACTATTCCCAGGGTCATGAGTTCCTACAGTCTTTAATCTGGCGCCTATATCCTTCTTGTTCCGTCATGAACCTCGAGACTCCTCCGCCTGAAACGCGGTCACCGGCACAGCACAGGCATACTCCTACGCGGCCCCTTGGAAGCTGGGGGTGTGACTGTTCAGGGGTGCCTTTCTTGTGTGTGCCATGCCTGGGGCCGTGGGTTGGAGGTTTGAGACTTCGTGGTTGGGGGCTGCCTTGCCGGGGTCGGGCTTCAGGAACTCATCAGTGCAGTTTAGCATCGGAGGTGTGGGATTCAGAAGAGGAGTTCAGGGCCCTCGACCTTCAGCCCGTGGCTCTTTTGTCCGTTTTTGGGACGGCCAATGTGGGTCTTCCTCATTCCCACTGAGTGCCAACAGCCCGGGAGGTTTCGTGGATAACGAAGGCCCTGGCAACGAGGATCGATTTCGTCGCATCTGAGCCGTAAGTTTCACTTGAGTGCAAAGCACCCTGTCACCCTGCCATGAGTTGACCTTCAACGGACCAGGAAGCCAAGCTAGTCGCATCATGGTTGTGGAAGCAGGAACAGCCTGGAGACTCCACCTGATCAATCCTACAATGGGCCATGGGCGGGGGGTTCCCACGCCCAGGCTTATGCACAGGCGTACCCGCAGTATGCCGCCGCTTATTCGGCTCCTCGGCCGCTGCAAGGCCCAGGTTCCCGGCAGTGAGGTTCGCTGATCCAAGGTGTGAGGCCAAGTCCCTCGGACCCCAAAACCTCCAACTCCAAATCGCAAATGCGCTGCAAGTCTTGAGTCGAGGGACTTCTGAACTGACATTCCGGATGTCACAAGGTCGGCTAGGACTTGGAGTTTAGATGTCAACAGTTCGGGGCCTGCGCGGGTGCAGGGGTTTGGGATTTGCGGCTCGGGGACTTAGTGTCTTCCCGCGCCGACGAGGCCTACGGCGGCTACGGCTCCTCACCTGCAGACTACACTGCGTACATGCAGCAGATGGCGGCCGCAGGTCGCTCTTGGGCTGGGAGGGGCGGCCTCACTAAAGGTCACAGAGGCGATTGTGTACCAACAGGAGAGCAGGAGGCGTGAACAGTTAGGGTAAGAATTGAGGCTTACGGTGGTGCTATTTGCGCCTTTGTCCTGACCCTCGGCTGTTGGGTTATCCACCCTAAAACTCAAAGTTCCCAAACCTCCGGGGTCGATTCGAGGTCTACACTCGGTGTTTTACCTTGTTTACGGGAAGGGTGAAAAATGCACGAAAAGGCTCTCTTCCCAGGTGGTGTTGAGAAGGCGCATGATAGGGTTTGCTTCGAGGCTTGACACAGTTCGCCGTGGGAACGACGACGGCTCCAAGCAAAAACCGACTTGGGATAGGGTTTTGGAGTATTGTGGCCCAAAACCTAAACCCGAGACCCGAGGCCCCCCAGCCTAAAACCCGAAATGAAACCATCGTTGGACAAGGTCTCTGGTCAGGTTGGGTTTGGGATCATGGTTGGGTCTGGTTCCAACTTGAGTCGTGGAGCTGTAAGGCTCCCCTCCAAGCAGTTTAGGTCAGGGTTTCAGGTGAACATAAATAGAACAAGGCAGACGGAGCCAGGTGTGAAAAGCCAAAATGTTGTCTTACCTGAACCCCAGACTGGAAACCGACGGCCTTAAAGCATTGGCCGCACACTCGGAAGCCCAACAGCATTTGTAAGAGGCCCCGCTCTCCGAAACCTCGTTTACACCTACCGTCGTTCTTGCAGACTCTGACATGTCCTAAGACCAGGCTACGGCAGCTCGGGCTACGGAGCCTCTGGAGCACCAGGCGGAACCAACCCGGCCCCACTGAGGGCCCAGGGAGAAGTTAAGAAAGGCGGGGGCGTCTCAAGGCCCGAAGGAATTCTGAGAGTTTTGTAAACTTCGAGTGGCTCGAATGCAAGCGTCCTGCATATCCGATACTTGCTTCTTGGGGTCTTCGCCTCTTTGCCGAGTTCGGGGTTCAATGCCACCGCAATGAAGACCCTTGAAAAACTCAGAGAAGAAAGCCCAAGTGTGGCATCGCCCCTGAAACCAGGGTTTTCTTTTATGGTGACTCTACATGCTTGTCTTCTGGACATCTTGAGCTGCAGCAGTGCTGCCAGAATGCACTTGAGGTGTGCCGGCTATGCCGTACCAGCAGTTTTGGTCTTTGGGAGTTGGCAAGGCTTGGCCCAAACCCTCAGACCCCAGTTAAATAATTAAGACCACTTTAAGACCAAGACAGAAGCCAAAACAGACTAAAAATCAAATAGTAATTGAAGAACAATGCGCACAAAACCCGGTCCCCCCATCAAGTCCATAAGCGACTGGGTGCGGGGAATGTTCGGGGCTTGCAGTATACTTGCGCCCAGGTCTTTGGATTGTACTGTAGGCTTCTGAGGATCGAACCAGAGTCGTATGATGCCGGGAAGCAGGCATTGCTAGCGACCCAATGGCTGCCTACTACGGCAACTACGGCGGCTGCAGCGGACTCGCATCTTCGGCTGCACCAAGGGTTTGGGTTTAGGGTCTACGAGTCTACGATGCTTCGACTCTCGAAGGGTAGGGCTTGGATTTCGGCCTCCGTTGACACAACTTCGGGACATGGATCCCATTGATTTGTACGTCGCATGTTGACGAGAACCAAGCCGTTAACTTGACTCTTGACTTGCAATTCAGGACGTGTGGCCTTCGATTGAGGTTTCCGAAGCGAAAGTAGAAGGCCAGGAGCCAGAAGAGGGTTCCCGAAACTTCAACCCTGAGTCCTGGATCCCACTTGTTGCGTGCCCAGACGTGAGAAGTGAATTTGGTGCTTGCAGGGATAAGGCTTCCCAGTTTTGAGTGTGGAGCCTCATGTTCAGCGAATGCGCCGTAGGGCCGCAGGGGCAGGTTGGAGGTCAAGGTTTCAGTCGTCATCCCAACTTGGGGCTGTCAGGCTTGCAACACAATTGGAGCAGCCACCTTTATGGTCATCATCATCATCATCATCATCAGCATCAGCATCAGCATCAGCATCGTCATCGTCATCGTCATCGTCATCGTCATCGTCATCATCACTCTCATCTCCCGTTTCGCACTTTTTTGTATCGCGACACCAACCGTGGTGATAGCGGTGCCGCAAGGGTTGTCTGGTGCCAGAGATGCATTCAAAAACGAGAAAGCCGATGGCCTGAAGAATGTCGAAATAAAGCCCTGCACTTTTTGAAAGCTCTTGCACGCTTTCACGTCGAGTTCAATGCTAGGTAAGTCCGGTCATCCCTCAAGCAGTGCCGGAAAGCTTGCTGGCGTTGGATAAGGCGTGTGCTGTGAAGAATCAATGTCTGAGGTCGCTGCTTGCGACAATCATCTCGGGGGCTCCGGGGCAGATTCCGATCCTCTTAACACCTACAAAGACCGCTCAGTTTGTGTTCTTTTCCGGTGCTTCAGACACTCACGCAGCCAAGGTACCCAACATGCATTACGGCACTGTCCGAGGCCCAGGAAAGCAACCCTTGCAGGAGAGGGGCTGTTCTAGAGGTACAGGGAAGCTGTCACGCAGGTAAGTTTTTTGAAAGCCTACAACAGGAGGCTCGGCAGTCCGTTCGTGTGCAGGATGGATTCCGGAGCCATGGAAGTTGGCTGAGTGTAACCCTGCATCCGATGCTCAAAGCTGTAAACCGCTCCTGCGCCATGGCACTTGATATCTGCGTTCTTGAGCTCCAACACATTTAAATTTAAGCTTATCGGTCAATCTTTCACCTTGGAAGACGACATGAACCCTTAGCCCTAAAACCCACTAAGACCCAGACTCGTAGATCCCAGGTCCCAAGATTCGGGCTGTCGAGGCCACTTGAGTCTTTACTTTTGGGTAGTAGTGACAAGAAGTATATGGCGGGCCAAGATCAAGACCTTCCTAGCCGAGAAGGGCTTCGGCTTCATCGACTGCGTGACGTCCATCGAAGGCAAGTGTGTTTGCCATGCACGCGCATCCCGCAACCTGCAACCCCCAATGCTGTGCTACACTAGGGAACCCTTCTGGTTTCAATCCCCCGACTCAACGTTGAGAGCCTCAGCCCTTGAGTCCGAAGCCCTCAACTTCCAAACACTCCACCACGGTGTCTCTTTGCTTCCGATAGTTTCAGGAGATCAGGGATCCCATCCCTCCCAGCCGTGACCCGGTACCGAACCCCGTTGAAGCTCTACCCTGCACCGTCCAACACGCTCAACCGCACAAGCCCTCTACACGACGGCCTTGCAAAACCCGCCCAAAACACGAAGAACCCAATAAAGCCCAATCAGGCCAAAGCTCCAAACCCGAACCCCCCCCCAAAGCTCCAAGTAGGAGATATCTTCTTCTCGAAGAACGAGCTGCCTTCGGACCTGGCGGAAGCTTTGCAGCCAAGCTTGGTAGGTTCTCAGAGAGTTCGGCAACCTTCATTCTCGGAATGTAGTACGTTGAAACAGCGAAAGAATCTGTCTAAAGTGTGCTACCGAATGTCGGGATGTCTGGTCTCAGCGAGTTGACAGAGAAGGGTGGCCTACCGACTGCCTGTAGCTCTGGATGTGGCTCAAACTGGTCCTGAGAGTTTGGTAGGGCGCCCAAGATGGATGCCCCAAAGCGGGCAGCCCCTACACTCCCACTTTCCGAACGTGTGGCTTCATCAACTTCTGCGTTAAGGCTTTATAGGCTGCGGGTGTACGTGCTTCATGAGTAAGCCACAGCTGTGGGCGGCAGCAATGTAATTTGAGGTGTTTTGTCGTAGCCGTCTCGAAGCTGCGTGTTCCTGCAAGCAGGGCTTCAAGAGGATGGGAAGCAGTGGCGAGTCCCTTGTTCTAGTATTCTAGCCGCCCTCAGAGCAGAAACTCTTCGAAAGTGTCTAAGGATCTCGTGGAGACGTGCAGGAGTTGTTTATGAAACGAAGCCCAAACAGAAGACTTAGTTTGAGACAGTTGTCTGGAATCCCGAACAGAATCGTGTAAGAGATCCTACAAGAGCGTGGTACGTCACTCTGCCGGCAGCGTCCTGTCCTGAAGCTCTTGTGCCCTTTTGTCAAGAAGTCTTTGAGACCGCAGTCAAGATGAGTCACCTAATCTCCGAATCCTTAAACTCCGATTCCTGGACTCCAAGCCCGCAGTTGCGTAACCCTAAATTCTGAAACCTACGCTGGCACTCAGACTCAAAGCTATGATCTCCGACCGAGGAAGCCAAAGAGTTGCGGGGCAAGTCTGTGCAGTTCGAGATCACCATGGGCAAGGCCCGGGCAGCGGGCCACAAGGGCTTAAATTCGGGTTTTCTAGATTGAAAAGAGCATCAGCCACGGCCGTTAGTTACCACTCAAGAGCCAGCCAGAATCGTGAGCATCAGGATCATCAGCCACAGAACTTACCCCAACCGCGACTCAAGCAGTATATGTGTGAAGAGCTGAACGCTCTTGGGAAGAGATGCGGTTCCTGCCACTCCGGGTGTTTGGAAGCCCCGACGAGCCCTCTGCAGGATGGAAGGAACAGGGCGACAAGCGCGCCTTGGACACATTTTTTGGTGGTTGGACGCAGTGGCACTGCGCTGTCTAACCACTTTGGTCTCCTTCTTGGCCCAAGCACTCACAGGCTTTTGACGAACCCATGAAGCGTACACCTGTAATTACACCTCATGGGGCACTCTTCGCATCTCATCTAATGCTCAAATTCCGAAGCCCGAAGCTGATGAGGAAGAAGGTCACGAGCCCTGCTCTCCCAGGTGACGGAGTGCACAAGGGCACTTTGGCGTGGATTCGGGCAAAAGGGCGGGGGGCGGGGACTGACGTTTTGCTTTTTTGTGTTTTTGGCTTGCTTGGCAATTTGATAGATGCCCTACAGGAAGCATGTCAAGACCTGTAAAAGCAATCCAGGAAAGGTTGTCACAACTAGGCACGTTTTACGTTGTTTAAGGTTTGGGGTACCAGGTCTGAATCGGTTTGGTTGTAGGTTGGGTTTGAGACGGAGGGTTGAACAAGCAGCGGGTGCCTGCTTTGAACGACCTACTACGTGCAGACAGTTGGCATCTACGCGGAGCTCATCTTCACTTTGCCCCTTATGGCAACCCTTACAGCTCCTTTGACAAGAACCTTAGAATCCCCCACGCTCATCAGAAGACGCTATAGAAGACCCCTTTTGCTCTTTAGCAAGGGATCTACCACAACACCCACACTACCCTGATGCAGAAGAGCCCAAGAGCCAAGGAGATGGTCGAGCGCGCCATGTCAGCCGCGCCGAGACCACAGGCCAACGGTTGTATTAAGGGGGGTTTAATAGGGTTACGGGTTCAGGGCTCAGAATCGGGTGTTCCATAGGCCTTTTTTTACCGTGGTTGGAAGTTTCGTTTTTATAATATGAGGGTCGGAATCTTCTAAGATAGGCCAAAAACTTATTCCTTTTACTCGGCCCTTCCTTCTCGGGTTACAAGGGTGTTCCATACAATTTCACACGGTTGTACAGGGTTCGACAGCTTCGAATACTGGCGGGTATTCATTTGCTATGCGGCGATGCTGAATGAGAACCGTGCATCATGTAGTTGCATGTCCCACACCCTCATGATAGGCAGTCGTGAGAATCGCAACCGTTATAACCCCTATGCACGTCACCCTTGCAGGAACTCCAAGCCGTGTTAGACTCCAACAGAACACAACCTAGCTCCTGTATGCCACGTTTAGATGCCAGGGCACGCAAGCCACGGCGACCGTGAAGTCCTACAGCGAGCGTGGCGGCCTCAGACGGAGTGGGTGACGTGGGTCGGGAGACTCGGAGCTTGGGCCCGAAACCAAACGAGCGAAGGTCTCCGACTGTTAGCCTTCGCTTGAGAAGGAAGCTGAATCACTTCATCTATGAACAAACCTGCTAGTGGAAGCTATTTGATGCTTCGGAGAGGTCCGATGGCGAGGAAATCAAGCCCTCACCATGCTCCTTTCCGCATGTGGATAGCGAGGTCTCGACACCCATCTCTATGAATCGATCCCCTTTACTACACCGTCGTGCCAAAAAAAAGCAAAGACCCAAACTAGCTATCTTTTGTAATTTGTCTAGCTGTCTACCAGTAATCTATTCTGCATCCGTCTGCACTCTGCACCCTAAACCCAATAAACGCCTACACCCAACATTTCCTAAACTCGAAACTCCGGACCTCGCCACCATGATAGCTCGTAGACTCTCAGGCATTCTCGTCGTGGTCTAACAAAAAGGGATTCCCTGTGATCTGCGGAAGGCAACGGATATGGCTTCCTGGCGCTTCAGACGCCCAGCTGCGGAGCAGAGTCTTTCAGAGGTTAGGCGTGCTTGCGGGGCGGGGCGGGGTGGTGCTGCTTTTTGTTTAACTTTTTGCTCTTGACACATCGTACTGTCTCCGGTCTAGATTAGGGTAAGGTTCACTGTTGTCCGAAACAAACGGTGTGTATGCTTTAGACTCCGGTGTTTGGGGTCCAGAGCTGAACACAAGCCATATTCGCCAGCACCGCGAAGCCTTGGAGTCCCTTCCAAAGCTGTAAGCTGGCCCTCGAAGAGCCTTGCGCAAGTGCCGTCCTTTCCGCCCTTTTTGACGATGTTTCTGGTGCCAGGTCTTAGGCTCACGCCTTAATTGAGCCCGAAGCCCCGGACTTCAAACTCCGAACTGTGAGCCCCGTCTAGGAGCTCAATCCATCCTTTAGAAGCGGACTCCCAAACAACACTAGGCTCCCAAAGCGAAGTGTGCGCGACTGGGCTGGGGCTTCCTCCCTAAACTGTTTGGAAGTTTTTCCTGTATCCAAGGGAGGAGGACCAAACGACTCAGCGAGACGCGCAGTTCAAAGGCACAGGGGGGAAGGGGAAACCAAGCGCAACCAGCGTTGGATCCCCATGCTGTCTAACTTCCAACCCGAAATCGTTAACCAAACAGAAGCCATCAGATGTCAAGCCCTTAAGACTTAAACCTCTTAGACCTTCATGCAATGCCGCCAGTCACAAAGATCATTCATTCCGCAGCCACTGCTCCCAGAGCTTCCACATGAGTCCTCTAGACAAAAAGCCTGCACCTCAAGGACCAGAACCTCTTGACGTTCTTCAGATCCAACCCTTCAGCCCTTCAACCTAAGCAGTTTTTTTCATGAACGAGTTTTGTGTTTAGTCATCGGCCTTTACACCTGAGCTCCTGAGCCCTAACTCTGAACCCTAAACTCTGAATCCGCAAGGCCAACTCCTCAGCCCTGGAATCCTCCAAGCACGCCGTTTCAGGCTCCGATCTCAGCCCGGGTCTTCAGGCGCTCGGCTGGGGCCTCGTTGGCCGGGCCCTCGTGGATTCTGTTTTTTCTGAGTTGCTGGGCGTTTGAGGGGGGGGAAGAGGGTGATGGTTGTTGTCATACTGTGACATACAGATGCATATATACATGCACCTGCACACCTCTGTATGTACGTTAGCTTATATATATATATATATATACATACCCGCACATACACAGACACGTGCACATACACATACAAATATGGCTTACGAAAATATTTGGCTTGGTTGGAGGGAGGAGTGGTGTCAGGGTGTTCGGTTTCGAGTTTTAGGGTTCAGCAAGAAGCCCTGACGGTGAACCCGAAAGAATTAAACTTGGTGTTTGAGGACTTTAGGGTTTCAGGGTTCGGTGAGATAGGCCAAGTCAAAACCATAATCCAACACCCGTGATGGGAGCTGACGATGCGCTTCTCAGGTGTCGAGGTGCAGTGCCAGGTTCATCAGCTGCCCGATGGCAAGCTGAAGGCAGCGGCTCCATTTGGGCGGGGTGGTTTCAGGGAGTTTTACTTTTTTTCGGGTTCCGGCCTCCTCGAGGGTTTGCGGCCAGTGTGACCTGCAAGAGAATTCCTGTGTGCGTTTGTCGAACAATCAATGGTGCAGACGTTCAAGTGAGCCACCTCCTCTGTTTGTACAATAGATCGTCATCTATTCACTGCACGGGCTATATATGTCTGGATATACGTGTAGAGACATGTATGTATATGTATATACACACATAATATATATATATATATATGTATATGTATACACACATGTGTACATACATATGCACCAACAGTTACATATACGTATACATATACATATATATATATAGATGTATAGAGTATTGCATAGGATTGGCAACTCAGCCTATCAGATAGCAAGGTCAGCCGGGTGGTTTCCCGGAATCCAGTCTCAACCCCGCAAAGCCCAGAAGCTGCCGACACAAAGCTCGGGAGGCTACGGACATTGCGCCGAAGCCTGGGGCGCAGGCAGCAGAGAGAATTGCCTTCGAGAGTAGAAGCAACAATCACAATCAATCGCACAGAAGGCTACGGCGGCAGTTCACATAGCAGCATAGCGTGGTAAGGCAGTAATGAGCAAGTTGTAGTGCGTCGTGGGGCAGTTCATCGCAGTCTAGTCTAAGATGATACCGTCTCGAAGAACAGAGCATCATGTGATGTAATCGTAAAGGCAGTCCAAAGTCCAACCGTAACTCCAAACCGAAGGCTTTCGAGGAGTCACCTTGAAAGGGTAAGCTTGATTTCCAAAGGGGCCGAGACAGGCTGGCATTGAGGTTCAGGTCCAGTTTAGGTGCGAGTCGAGATTCGTTGTTAGGCCGATCGTAATCTGTTTGAGACTTCACCCAATAGGCGGCTTGGAGAAAGATTGCAATGGTGAGGTTTCTTGTGGGCTTTAAAGAGGTGTATGATTCCACATAGAGCTGTCGTGTTGTGTTTGCACGTGACGGCACCCCTGGGTGTTGAGCTCTGAACCTTGGATTCCCCGGCTGGACGACATGCGTTCTTTCTCGACAGCCCTAGACCTTCAACGAGTTAAGCCACCCAGACCAGTTACTCCTGAAGCGAAAGCCACAACCCTTCAATTTGCCGACACTCCGAAACTGGCCCTCGTCCGCCAGATGCCCAAGGGCGGCAAGGGAAAGGCGCTGCTGAAACTGGGGGGTCGGTTCCGGTTGCTTTGGGGGCAGGTGTCCCCTGAAGGGTTTCGTGGTATGAGAATTCACGATTCGCGGGCCAGAGTCTTCAGAATGCATTCAGGCGCCTAGTCCGTTTACGTACGCAAATGCATCTTGTGACGGGGCTGCATCTTTCTCGATCTGTTCCATGGGTTTGGGCCGGGCTTTCAATCTTTACAGAAGCGGCCAAGTAACTTGTTGCCCACGGTACTCGAAATCCACAATCACAACCAGAAGTGCATACAATGATCCCAACCTTTGCCTAAAAAGTACATATGCATTTCCTGCCAGGGCAAAGGCGGCTTTGTTCCCGTCATTACCCAGCGGACGCAGGGCACCGTCACCGAATTCGACGAAAGTCCCGCGACGCAAGGATGCAGGGATGTTGATCGTTCGAGGCTCGTTCGGGAATTGGCTTGGGGGAGATTCTAGTGTGCACCCCTTGACCCAAGAAGTTGACCTCGTGTCCACGGATGGTGTGTGTGTGTGTGTAGGAGTGCGGTGGCATTGATGATTTTCGGTTTCTGTGTTTACATGTGTTGCCTGTGAGTTGTGGCATGTTGGCACCTAAATCTTCAGGTCTAGATTTGGAGGTTTGGGTACCGGCTTAGTCTTAGTCCCCCGATTCTATCCGACACTTACAGCACTCGGGACAACGGCTCTGCAGTGTTTAGCACTCTCTGACAGGACAGGTCCGAAAGTGCCTGTGCTCAAAGGGGACCTTTCACAGGGACCACACCATCTCTGCGATTCTTTGTCCCTATCGGCGCAGCAAGTCCACTGCGTGCCGTCAGTTGAAGCGAGTCTGCACGTTTTGGCCGAAGTCTCAGCCTTTAGCTCGGCTATGGGAAGCTGGAAGCTGTTCTCCCCGACATCCGAGCTGACGTGACCGAGGCATTCGGCTAGGTGTCCTGAAGTGTGACGAGTGCGAAGAGGCGCAGACCCTGATAGTAGTGTAGACCCGCTCGTCTCAAAGTGTAGCGGGGGCTAGGGATCACGATTGGATGACCCTCAGCCTTAGGGCAATGAAGCATTGTCCATTAGTCTGTTATTGCGGAGTTTGACATGCTGCAGGATCTGACCATGGGGGGCTGTGCAGGCTTTATGATTATCCCTTCCTTTAGAGGGGACTGGCCCGTCCCCGTAGCCTCTGCCTCCGCTAGGACTCTGGAGTTCACGGGTCTCGGGGGCTCAAAGTCCAAGGATTGGCTGATTGGCGGGAGCTTTAAGGATAGCAGCCTCCGAATTTTCCCCCCTCAAGAAAGCTTGAAGAACCATTCTGAACCCTTATACAACCCCCAAGGGGCTGTCAAAGAGGGATAGCGGCTTCCGGGTCGTTGTGTTGAGGTCCTCCTGAGAAGTTGCCCTCGACAGGTGCACTTCTTCGATGCGAAGAACCTGTCCTTGGCCAAAGATGTCGAGGTGCCCAAGTCTCGAAGCATCGGCTCTGTGCCTCCAAGAGAAGGGCCAAGCTTCCGTATGCGCTCCTGATTTCGGGCTTGGTGTTCTCAAGCTCAAAACTTCTGTCTCACAGCCCCGAAACCTTCACCACGTGAAGATCCAAAGCCAACATTTGGGGCATTCCCAGACAATGCAGGTTCTTACGGTTTCCCGTTCTGACTTTGGTGCAACGAGAGGCAGCCAAGGGAATGATCCTTTGCATCGGCCTCTTCGCCCTGTGTTTTCTGAGACGTCTCACCAAGAACATGGAGTGTGCTTCAAGTCACATCGCGTGCAGGTGACATTCGGCCTCAAATACATCGCAGACGGCTCTGCGCAGGCATTCCAGAACGTGGAAATAGAGCTTAACCAGGCTGTCTTTCATAGTCATCTAGCTGACGAAAATTCAGAGAACCCTGAAACCAAATCCCACATGTTCTGGTGTAGGAATCATGCACGCCAGCCAGGCCACGTCTTTGACTTTCATCGCGACGTCCGACCCTGGTATACTCTAGAGACGTATGAACAGAAACTCGCAAAATCATGTCCTTTCACATCCAAGAATGATTAAGCCTAGCGGTCATCAACAAACGTAATAGAACCTGTATCTCTCCGACAAGGCCGTCGATGTGTCTCTCTGCGAAGAGAGCACCGAGCCGGTAATTCTGAAGGCCCCGGGATTCCTTCGGGACTTGAAAGGTTTGGAGGCTTGAAGGGAGCGAAGCTATTAATTTGAACAACGCTGGTTGCTGGACAAAGTGCCAGCAACAGCAGCAGCGGCAGAGTCGCCCAGATCCTCCTCATCATCATCAGCACCGGATCAGTATCTGCGTCAGCATCAGCGTCATCGTTCTCATCATCTCATCATCTTGATCATGATCATCATCATCATCATCATCATCATCATCATCATCATCATCATCATCTTCGTCTTCATCCTCTTCTTCATCATCATCACCATCGTCATCCTCCTCCTCCTCGTCATCATCATCATAACCGTCATCATCATCACTACCACCATCATCAACAACAACATCATCAACACGACCATTGTACTCACTCGTCAGCACCATCAGCAGCATCAGCATCGATCAACGCCATCACTTCGGCAGCTGTCGTCGCTGTCGCTGGATGATGAAAAGGCCTGTTTTGGTCGTCTCACTTCCGTGGCACTGACACGGAATTTTGAGCAGGACGGCACCACCGTCACGGCGACTGCTGCTTGAATGAGAAGTTGGCTTGGATGGAAGATAGATTCCGCACTTTCTTACCATCTTGAAGGACGTCACCTCACCCCTCCCCCGAAAAAGCGATGACTTCTCGGGGTCTAGCCTGCGGGGCTTGTGTTGGGTCCTTTGGGGTCGAGAGCGGGTTGGCTTCAAAGCTCGGGGTGGAAGGCACAGGTTGATACTTTCGGTATGTGGGATGCGCTGCCGTCCGAAGCATGTCCTGTGGCTGCATCAGCATTCAATGCATCGGCGCAAGCACTCCTTACCACATGAGCTAAATCCTCAAACCTTGTGCCGTTAATGGCTTTTGTCTTCTTGCTAACTTCGCCAAATCCAAGCTGTAACCCCGTTATGAGTTTGACTGTGGCGCGTCGGCTGCTCCGACCCTACATAGGTCTTCAGCCGCAGACCCAAACGGTGAGCAGAGGTCAAATCCTTCAACGACCAGCGAGGCTTTGGCTTCGTCAAGGCCAGTTTCAGCTACCATGCTCGGCTTGCAAGCTGTTGGGGGACCCTGGTTGGATTTGTCAGCTGTTTGGTTTCTTTTGTTTCAATTGTGACTCATGCTTGATACTCATCAGTCTTGATCAAGTTTTCCCGTTGCGTATAGCTACTTTTCTGTTTGCGGCTGCTGCTGCGACTTCGATCCTGTGCAGCCGCAAGCTTCGTGGATTCACAACTCGTCAGGATGCAGGGTGAAGGGGCGGAATGGACGACACCTGTGTAGATAAGTAGATGACTATAGTTGTGTCATAGAGGTTCATCGGTTTCACTACGAAGGACCAACAGGAACTTGAGGCATGCGGAGTTGAAGCGCCCAGGTTTCTGAGGCCGTTCAGGGCTTGGCACCTCTGCAAGGCATAGGTGAGCACAAAACTGAGAAATCCCAGGCTTCTCCAAGCCCATGCCGTGTACATTCACTCCGATAGGCAAATGTAAGTTGCCGTCTCCAGACTGGAATTTGCAGCTCTCCCTAGACCCTAAACCCTCCGCACTTGAAGCAAAAGGCTCTGGAGCCCTCTGGTCCAGAAGCCTTGACGTTGTGCAGGTGGCGGGAAGTGGCATGGACCTCTACTTCCATGCGCGGGACCCCCCCCCCCCTCCCCCCCACGTCAGCAGATTGCTCAGCGAAGGTCACATGGGTTAGCAGAATTTGTGTGGGGCGTTGGAGCTCAAGCGTGTGGGTATTAGGAAGGTTTAGAGCGGATCGTTCTGGGAGACAGCACTGGAGCCAGCTTGTATCGATTCCTACCTTACGCTGTTTCTGAGCTGGCGTAGCTGTTATCTGTGCCCATAATCCCAACCGCTAAGCCGATAGCCCTGTGCCTGTTCCGACGACCCAACGAAACCCAAATCCCCAGCCTGCACCTCCGACTGTGGCCTTGCGACGCAGAACCTGTGCAGGACCTGGACGATGCTTCCCAGGGGCTGCTAATGCTCCTCGGCCCGGCAATCTAGGGCTTCGTGAAGGGTGAGTTGGTTCCGTATGGAAAATTTGGGGTCTGGGTTCAGAGATTCTGTCTAGGGGCTAGCGAATTGTGGAGGCGGAGTCCACGGTTCTGAAGAATATGAGGTCTTAATCTTGATGAGACCTTGGGGGTTGGACCAGGCCGCCTTGGACCTAGGATGCTGCCAAGGCTTCGAGACTTTGAGTGAGGGTCGACGATGGTTCCATGCACGCATCTTGATGATGACGATGATGACCGGTACTATTGCTGTCACCATGCGTTTTTGAGAACGCAGGGGTCAGCAAAAGGGGCTGACCGGGAACGGGCCGTCGGCTTTTGTTGCCTTGGGTGAGCTTTGCTTGTTTTAGTCCAGCGTAGCAAAGTGCACTTCAACTGTAGGTCTTATCTTTACAAAGCTTTCAGCAATATTGATTGGAGCTGATTCCTGGAGATGTTTCCACGCAACCTAAGCCCCAACTATCGTACTTATGTTTCTCTGGGCTTTACCGTGTCGTGGCTCAGCGGGCATGCTTCGCGTGCTCCCGCAGCAAATTCCTGCCACTCAAGAGACTTCGTGATGACTCGCGCAAGTGTCCGTTACTGCTTCGTTCCATCAAAAATTCACGACCTAGATCTCTTACCCGCTCTGCTGGAGGCTAGTCGGCGGTCAGAATGCAAGTGGCTGCACGGCCATGCACCTGGGCAGAACAGTTGGGAGCCTCTAGTTTCACCATGTGGGTGTGGAGAGCGGGCCGGGATTGAGAGAGCGGCAATGGGCAGATGTGTACCATCGGGAAGCATAAACGTTGGAATCACCGGAACCCAGTTTCAAGCGGATATCTCTGGCAAACCATCTGTGTCCCGAAACCTCGTTGCATTGAGCATCCCAGCGGCTGGGGTAGCCAGGTGCCGCGTAGAGGCCAGAGCAGATGGCCGATGGAACGCGAGGCATGGGAGCTGACTTCAGAATCTGCACATTCCGGTCTGGGGCTTGGGTATTTTGCGGTACGTTGGAGCCTTCAAACAAGTATGCGAAACGATTTCACAAAGAGCGCCCGAAACCTTTGAGCACAGCACCCAAGGCATGAATGCATGGGTGGATGTATGCATGCATGCATGTATGTACCTTTAGGTATGTAAGTATGCAGGTATGCATGCATGCATAGATACTTGTATTTATAAGTCAAGGTGTATAGACTATGCATAGGTGTGTATGTGTATATATATATGTACATGTCCGCACACGATGTCGACCCTGTTGTTGCCAGGAATATGACCATCCTAGAGGCTGGCGTGAACATGCTGGCACCCTCGGCAGCGGTTGGCTGGTGGAAGAGGTGTGTTGGGGGTCAATTAGGGCTTGAGGCTCAATCAAAACTGATTTGAGGGATCCGTGTCGAGCTCTGTAGCTCTTGGTAGTTGTTCTACCCTATGATAGATAGACGAATTCATAATTAAGGTGCTAGCTGCAGGGGCCGGGTTGCAGCGCTCCAAGATTTTTGGATCCGGCAGGGCTCAGCTTTCGACGGGTGCTTTGGAGCTTTAAGGCCCCGTCAGTGCCTTGGATTGGTTTTTGCATCAGCTTGTGGCACGTCCGCATTTGAGTCTTTCTGGGCTGGTCTCGTGTAGCTCGAGCGTTGAAGTCTCAATCGCCAAGCCGAAACCAGTCCGGATAACTTGAACCCAGCATCCTTGGCCGTGTCATGAAGCCTCCAGGGCTCAGAGCACGCTCAGGAGCTGCAAGAGCTTTCCTTTGGAAACCTAGGGATTTTCAGGCGTGGTTAAGCGTCTTGGAGATAAGCTATCGCGAGTTTAGGGTATTGGGCTTTCGTATTCGTGCTTGCATTGCTCGTTTGAGGACGGGAAGGAATTGAAGACCTAGGTTGTGCTACTCTAAGTGTAGGACGAGGCTTTAATCAGCAGCCGGTTGCACAGGGTCGCAAAAATCCTGCCAAATGCCTCACCTCTGAACTCTGCAGAAGGAGTTTAAGGTCGTTTTACAAGGATTAGGGGCTTCAGGAAGAAAGCATGGCTCCAGACTTTGGCTAAGGCTGTGAAGGCTGCAAATCCAAACAGCTCTCAAGCACCAAAGCAACAAGCAAGCCGAGGATGGGATGAAACTCGCGGGCATGATTCGGTACCTTGGCAGCGGGGTGCAGTGTGGGCTGTCCCTGGTGATAGGAGTAGCAGTAGCAGCAGTGGTAGTAGCAGCAGCAGCGGCAGTAGTAGTAGTAGTAGTAGTAGCAGCACCAGTAGATGTAAGCAGTAGCAGTAGCAGTAGCGGTAGCGGTAGCAGTAGCCGTAGCCGTAGCCTGTAGCAGTAGTAGTAGTAGTAGTAGTAGTAGTAGTAGGAGGAGGAGGAGGAGGAGGAGGAGGAGGAGTAGGAGTAGTAGTAAGCACTCCGGCTCAGCTGTGTCCCAGCAGCGGGACTCGTAGTTGTGGAGGTGGTAGCATCTATGCCATGGAGCAAACCTAGCGGTGGAGTCCGGCTCCGAAACGTGAAGATCACATTCCTAGTGCAGCGAGTCGCGCCAGAGCTACTGTTGACGCTCGCCAGCTGGGTGCCTCTTGGCCCCAACAAAGGGCGCATGGGTCGACTGAATACCTTTGCCCCTGGCCTGCCGACGCGTCAGTCTCTGTGCCCGCCAGCCATACCAGCACAGACTGCTGTGACCGGAGAAACTCTACCTCTGCCTTCGTGCCACTGTCTGTGGGCACGGGGAGCTAGCCCCGTTGCAAGTGCGTGTCTGCCGGCAGCCAGGAGTTGGCGCAACTTTTCCTGCAGCTGGCACAAGCAAGACGTGGATGCCACCCGCATTCCTCCTGGGCGCGTGCCGTCAGGCCGCCCCATTGAGAGCACTGTGCCACACCTCCTTATAGATAGCCAGCCCGGTCCCAAGACCGGGGTGGGATGCCGACTGACGACTCTACTTGTATTGCTACATTGTCAGGTGTCGCACAGTGTGAGGGTTCCAGCTCTCTCCGTTGGAGCTGGGGAAGGCAACTTCCTTGCCTATCCGCGACGTCTTCAAGTGCCGAAGCTTAACGGAGTACAGGTCACAGATGGGAAGCAGGAACCTATTCATCAGTGGAATCGATGTGTCAAGAGATCTTTTATGCGAGCTCGCAATAGAGCTATTCGACATGGCCAAGCGCAACCTTTGTACCTGTGTACCTTTCGTTTCCTTCTTATGCCCGAGGAGTGTGTAGCTGCAGATCATCGCTGCCTTGTCCCGAATGCTGACGAAAGCCGGCCTACAGGGTGCTGAACGTGGTCCTCAGTGTGCCGTTCTGGGGCCACTGCAGTTCGCAGGACTACACTCTTGCACAGAGAAAGATAATGATCAACGCAAGATGCCAAAACAGATGGCTGTAGCGATGTCAATAGCTCTACGACTTTTTCATGTTTTACGTCCTGGTTTTCTACTTATCTGATTTTGCAGTCTTTTGATCGAGTTAAAGGTGCACTGGTGCACCGTTCTCTTGACAAGTTGAGTAGGTCGCAAGTTTGCAGCTATTCGTAGCGGGACTTGCCCATGTGGTTCTAGTGCTCTTGAAGCACCGGTGCAATGCACTGCCACGTACCTGATGCCAAGCTGAGCGACCGGCTGCGATTGGAATGAATGAAATAGGAGTAGTAATAGGATTTGGAGTAGGAGTGGGAGTAGGAGTAGGAGTTGAGTAGGAGTAGGCGTAGGAGTAGGAGTACCAGCACCAGCGCCAGCACCAACAGAATAGTAATTAGGGTCAATGTTCTATGGGCGCTGCGGTTGTGGGCTTGAAGTTTGGGGCTTTGGGGCGCTGGTTTTGGGGTTAAGGGCTGAAGGCTGGGGTTCAGGTTTCGGATCCAACTATGGTTTCATGTGCCTCTCAGACCTTCAGTCACGTGTCACACGCAGAGCGGGGTTAGATTATCTTGGGCTTCTCCGTCTTTGCGAGCAGTGCCTGGTTGTATGGAGTTCAACAACGGCCCGTGTTTGAGCCAGCAAGGGCTTTGCAGAGACAGTAGCTCCGGGATTCAGAGTTTGGAGATTCCTGGTCGTGACCTTTGCTAAAACAGATTTAGCAGAAGTCACAGCACCTTGATGTCGGTTTCCCAGGTGCTTCTACGACCACAAAGGCTTTGGACGCCCGTCCGCAAAGCTGAAGATGCTACTCACTACTCCCAGCCCCTGAAAAGATTGAGGTTTTCAGAGCATAGCCAGCTCGTTTCATATATTCTCAAAGCTTCGACGTTTTCTCGACACTTCAGATCGGGCTTGGGGTTTAGGATTCCTGTGTGCCTGCAAGGATCTCTATTTGGGATTCACCGAAAAATCCTGTTCTTGGCATCGCGCGCATGAAGCTTTATCCAGGCTCAGAAACCTATCAACTCCGATAAACAAAGCAGATGAGAAGACCCGCAGCGTCTACATGGCAAAGCCTGATCGGAATGACCTGTGCCTTACATCTCGCAGAGATTCGAGGCTAGATACGGCTGAGAGGCATCAGCCTCCAACAAAATGGCACTGACTCAAGATATCCTACAACACTCGTACAGTTTGCTGACGCCCCAGTGATATTCAACGGAACCGACCCCTGCCCTGAACCCTAAACCGTCCGTACAACCCCAGAGCCAGAAACCCCAAAGCCCCAAAGCCCACGGCACCCGAGACGAGAAGAGGTTTCATTAACTGCACCGGAAATCCGGTGGACATCTACTTCCAGGGCCGCCTTGGCCTCAGAAACGCTGCGGAAAACGAGGTTGAAGGTCGTGTTGAGGGTTACCGGACACGTCTAAACCTTAAACCTACGAGGCAAGAGCTCAAAGCCCTCTTTTCTACCGGCGTGGGGCAGGTGTTTGTGATTGGGCTTTGTGTTGAGATGCAGTGTGACGTTTGTGGGTATTGCAGACTGTACGGCTTTGAGCTTCCAGGGCCCCATCCCCGCCCGCCCCCCAAGAAATGTATCATGACACAAGAAGATTCGTCAACAGACTGTTACAGTCAAGAATCCAGTGTAGCATGGGAGCTTCGGTGCACGGAAGTACAGTAGTCTCGATCCTTTGCATTCCTGGACGATTTCTGGGAGCACCTGCTCGAGTCCCTAAACCTGCCCCCATATCCCAAGAATCTGTTCGGTTCAGTTTATTCACCCAGGTGATGTAGGCCACGATGCGCAGAAGAGATGCGAGGATATGGGCGCGGCACTCCGGGCGTGTTTGAGGGTTTTGGGCGTGTGTCTGCGTCATTTCTAGTTGTACACTAAGGCAAGTGAAACATCTGCAGCCGGACCCTGCCTCTTTATGCGGTTCGGTGAGTTTGTTCAGACCAAACTGTTACTGACATTGAGGTCGGTGAGTTTCGTGAGGCTCCTAGAGCTCTTGGTTAGGACTGTGCCCCAGCTTGGATAGACAGGCCCAGAATCCAGATTCCTCGAGACCTAGCTATCCCAACCTTCCACGAAGAGGGGTTCGGCTACAGATGGTATGGGACTTGGCTCACCCGTGCATTCGTTTGAATCTTAGGGCCGACCATGTTGAAGCCTCAGAGCCCCTTTTCCCAAGGCTTCGGAGTTGAGTATCAAGCTTCCAAGAGATCCATCCAAAGCCAGGTGGGCACCGTGGTGTGGTTCACCGTCTATGCGCAGACAGAGAGCCGACTCTTTGGCCCCAGAAACCAAGCAAGCCCGAAGCCATCCGAAGCCTCCGAAGCCCTAAGAAGAGTAGGAAAAGGTGGAGCAGACCTGCTGCTAGATCTACGGTCGAGGATGCTCGCAAAATGCTGAACAGAGCATGCCTGCTAATGACGGAACGCCGTCTGAAGCTCCTGGAGCCGTGCAAAGTCCCGAGGATGGCAGGCTCGTGAGATAGCGCCTCGATCGCAAGAGTTGCAAGCGCTTTTCAAGCGAGTATAAATAAAGAACTGAACAGGGGTGGGTAGAACTCGAATAATAACTGACTACTTTTAGCCCCAATGATAACCGACTTACTTGGTCCCTTGATCCTAGAAAGCTGGATTGTGGCTTGTCGGTGTGTTTCTCGCGGACGAGAAGTAAGGTCCTATGGTAGGAGTGCAAGGTGTCGACTTTTTTTCTGCAGATTGTACGGTGTCAAGTTTGAGCTGCTTGGAAGACAGGCGGGTCGACGAGCAGCTACTCCCTTTCGGACGTGTCGTTTTGGGGCGTTGCATCGATGGATTCTGTGTCATCAGCGCAGTGCTCACAAGCAGAAGTCACAAACCTGAATCCTCACACTTGCACCCAGTCCCTGTCGCCACCAAGTGGTCCTCGCAAGCTAGATCCACCACCTAAGTTGGACCTCAACCCTCCCTAAGTCCTACACAATTGCGGGTTAAGTATGCAGATGTAAGCCCGTGGAAGATGTTCACGCCAGCCTTTTCCTGAGGTTCTCGCGGGCGACGGCTCCTCCCCGGGCGGCATCACCCCGGACATGCTCGGGCCGAAAGGCTCGAAGCTTCGAAGTTCCGGAGCTTCGGGATGAGGATCGAAAGGGACCGCCAATATCCGAGAAAAGGGATTCCAACCGCTCGAAAGCAAGAGCAGCAAACCAGTCGGAAAGGGACGAGAGCTTCTTGGAAAGAACAGCACACCGCACGAAAGGGATTACAGCAAGTGAAGAGCAGCTACCTGCCCGAAAGTCAATATAGCATTAATACACCATCTGAGAAAAGAGCAGCACACCGCTCGAAAGGGACCAGCGAAAGGGAAGAGAAAGACCAGTATGGTATCGCAGAGAAAGCAGGAAACCACTCGAGAGGGAGCAGCGCATCCAGCAAACCGCTTGGAAGGCACTAGGGCAACTGAGAAAGAGCAGCAAACCGCTGTGAGAAACAGCAGCAAGACTCTCGAAAGGGACTGGAGCACGTGAGAGGTGTGAAAAAGAGAAGCAAGAGCACTTGAGAAAGGCAAGCAAACCGCTAGAACGGGGCTGGAGCATCTGACAACAAAAGGCAAAGCTCCCGAGATGGAATATAGCATATGAGAAAGAGCAGCCAACCGTTCGAAGGGGACTAGAGCATTTGTAGACAACCAAATGGACGACAATATCAATATTCCAGAAAACGCAGCAAGCCGCTCGAAGGGAGCAGGGATTAAAGCACGTGCGAAAGAGCAGCCAGCCGCTCGAAAGGGAAGAGGAAGAGCAGGAAACAAGTCGATAACGAGTGGGGCATCTCATAAAGAGCAGCCAACTGCACGAAATGGAATGGAGCATCCAGCACGCCATTCGAAAAAGACTAGGGCTAGGTAGGGCAACTTACAAAGAGCAGCAAACCGCTCCAAAGGGACCACAGTAGCTGACAGAGAGCAGCAAACCGCATGTGGGAAAGAGCAGCGAGACGCTCGGCAAGGACAAGAGCACCTGAGAAAGAGAAGCAAGCAACTCGCCAGGGGCTAAAGCGTTTGAGACTCGCAGGGGATGAAAATATCTGATAGCGAGCAGCAAACCTCGTGGAAATTGCCAGAGCAGGTGAGAGAGCAGCAAATCGTTTGGAAGTGATCAAAGCATGTGAGAAGAGCAATACGCTGCTGGAAAAGGAAAGGGGCGTGCGGGAATGAGTAGCAAGCCACCCGGGACTTCAAGGCAATCTCGAAAGGGATTAGAAAATCTGAGAAAATTAGCACGGCGCTGGAAAGGGACTAGAGCATGTGAGCCGGAGCAGCAAACGGGTTGATAAATGGACTCGAGCGTTTGAGGAAGAGCAACGAAACGACCGGAACAGTTGAGAAAGAATACCAAGCCGTGACCAGCCCATGTGACAAAGAGCAGCAGATCGAAATAACGCATGTGAGACAGAGCCAGTAAGCCGCTCGCGCTAAGCCGTTGGAAAGCGGTTGAGAAAGAGCAGCAAACCGAAGACAAGGAACTCCGATACATTGGATTGGACTATGTGAGAATGAGAAAGAGCAGGGAACCGCTCGAAATGGGCTAGGGCATTTGAGAAAGGGCAGCAACCCGCTCGAGAGGGACGAGAGTACCTGAGAAACAGCAGGAAACCGCACCAAAGGCATTGGCATCTGAGCAAAAGGAGCAACCAACGGACGATAGGACAGCCGAGAGTGATGCCTCGAGCACGGGAGAACGAACAGCGATCGCTCGAAAGGCACTGGCGCATCAAACCGTTCCAACGGCGGGTGCAGCATCTGAAAACGAGCAGCGCACTGTTCGAAAGGGACGAGCGAAACTCGAGCATTCGCGAAAAGGACAACAAGCCGGAAGCCGCTCGAAAGGGAATGCAGCCTCTGAGAAAAGCAGCAAAACCGCACGAAAGGGATTACAGCATTTGTGAAACAGCAGCACACCACTGGTAAGACTGCAACATCTGGTGAACAACAACAAAGACCATCAAACATCTCGAAAAGGCCCAGGGCATGTCAAAGCGATCGGTAACCGGCTAGAACATCTGAGGCAGAACAGCAAATCGCTTGAATGACAGCACGTGAGAAAATCGTCAAACCGCAGGAAAGGGACAAGTGACTAGGGCATCTGAAAAAAGCAGCAAACCGCTCGAAAGGTAGCATGTATGAGAACTGAGAAGGGGCAGCAAACAGCTCGCCAGGGAAGTCGCTCGAAAGGGAGTAGGTCATGTGACAAAGAACAACGAACTGCTCGAAGAGGATCTAGACCCGAACTCCCGACGGACCGTTCCAAAAGGATTGCACCAAGTCAGAAAGAATATGGGAACGCTCGAAATGGACCAGGGCATTTGAAAAAGATCAGCAAAGCTCTTGAAAGGGATATGTTCATGCGAGACCACGGAGCGAACGACCAGAGAGTAGCTGACCAACTTGCTCGAATCTCGTCCTAATCTGAGCCGATGCTTGAAACCCACACGTAAGAAAACAGAAGAATCATCGTTCTGCCAGAACTGATGGTCAGCAGGGGAGGGATGCTTCGAGCTTCAAAGGATTAGGTAGGGTCGTATGCAATTCACCCAAGCCCCACGGAGGTACCCATTACCTTCTTTCACACTGAGCCTTGAACCTGGAGCCATGAGCCTCAAACAGTGAAACTCAGCAGAAGCTCTGATGCAAGCGCCACGTACCCTGGACCAGGCTGGGGCAAAGGTATGGCGGGGATCCCAGAAGCATCATTTTTCAAGTCTCACCGTGATTTGGGGTCAAGGATCGTGGCGTGAAAGTTCGAGAGCACGCCGTTGTGATGGTGCATTGGCGCTTGATGTGTTACTCACAAGTGGAATTTAGCCAAGCTAGCAGAATCCCCATTGTAAGAGCTGTCAAGTAGACGTGAGCTCTACTCCAACCTCTTTCAGTCAGTACATGAAGGCCCCCAATCCAACCCGGTGAAGACCTCTGACACCGCATGTATCTTCTGAGAAGTATCGCAAGTGGCCTTTGTTGTTTAGGCTGTATTACTTGCTATTCTGGGAGTTCCATAACCTAAGCTTAATCTTCAATTCCAGCGACAGCAAAAGCAATAGCTAGACTGCTTCGAATCAGTATGGCAAGCAAACTAGTCTGCTGAAGGATAAAGTGAGTTCGCGACCAGGCCGTCGTTTCCAAGTTTTGCGACACTGAGATATCATGTTCTTAAAGCTTCCGCAGAAATGCAAGTACCTCTCACACATGCCTACGATCGTCGATTCGACACTGCCGGCTGAACCCCTCTTGCGTTGTGGTGTTGGGTATTCTGGCAAGACAGAGGACAGAGGACGATGGGTTATTCATTCTCGAACCTGGAAAAACTCGTCTTGCTTTCTTGCCGGGGGTTCTGGTACCCCGATGAAGGACCCTGAAGTTGAAACCTCGTTTCGTTTCCGGTTGTCAGTGGTCTATCTGCATGGCCCCTCGAGGATTACGATCCATCGTGGGACTACTGGGGCATGGGGCCGCTTGGCTGCATTGCAGTGTTTTTCAGAATATGGTTCAGAGGAATTCGTGGTGGGACGTGAAAAGTATGGTACTTGGACAATGCTTGTCATCGTTTTCGGCGTTGTCGTGGCCGATGTCATCATCGGCATAGTACAAGAAGTTGAATGGGTAGTCGTGTCGTAGCTATGAACATAGTGTCCATGGGCATCTTTCGCCGCTAAGCTTTGTCCTGAGTTGATGGCCATCAGAAAGTACAACACGAATGACGTAGCGGGAACTGTAATGGCGAATCAGTTCGACTTCAGCCTCAACGCAAAGCAAAATTGCTGCGGCTGGTTGAGTGCATTTACTACGGTTGTGATGAGGCCTGGTGTGCTTGTCTTCAGTATTCCCAGCTTCTACCCTGTTTGACCTATGCTGGGTGACTGCCAGCATTGCTGCAGAAAGTAGGCGCGACGATGTTCTTCTGGCCGTTGTTACCACCGCTCAACACAAGATGGCTGGTCGCGTTCAGACTTTTCGTGTTATCACGGGTGATGTCACCTGCCGGTCAGGCGCCAAACTTTCGTATCGCAAGCCTGACCTGGAAAATGATATGCACAAACCCGGAAGAAGCGACCTCTACCATTTTGCGCTCGAGAAACACTGGTCCTCCCCCCCACTCCGATTCATGCCCCCTAACACTCCCTCAACTGAAGGTCCGCATCAAGAGCGACCAACAGCTTCACGATTCACCAACTCATGTTGCAACTACAAACCCGCAAGACACTCGGAACACCCAGGGCAGGCTTTCTCTCCTTTTGGAGCAATTTGCACGTAGCGCAGTGTGAATTATCCGGACTCTTCCAATCGTTTTTTAGCCCATACTTCTTTCAAACACAGCAATGCCGACGACAGTCTTTTAATCATAGAAGACCACTATCAACATTGCAAGCGGGTGTTCCGCAATCTGGACATGGATCTGAAAAGCTGTGGTACTCTTCGACACTTAGCGCCGAATACCCTAAATGTAAACACGCCGTGCTGGTTCTGATTCGTTACCATCCAGCCCGAAAGCTTCCCCAACCCTCAAGCCCTACAAAGCCCTACGCCATTGCGTGCAGTGCCATTGCAGTGGCTCAAGGCCGATGGACTACGGCGACTACGGCGGCAAAGGTTGGGGAAAGGGACCTCCGCCGAAGGCGGGCAGCGAATCCTCTTGGGAGTGTCACGCCTCTAAGGCAGAG
The DNA here is from genome assembly GCA_905221615.1 of Symbiodinium sp. CCMP2592. Lineage (NCBI taxonomy): Eukaryota > Dinophyceae > Suessiales > Symbiodiniaceae > Symbiodinium > Symbiodinium sp. CCMP2592. Next base: position 43,154 of record CAJNDT010004357.1, on the reverse strand, counting down.
GGTGAGGATGAAGATGATAACCAGGAGGGATAGAAGCGGATGATCTCGATCAAGCGCATAAGCAAGTGTTTTCGGCTGCTACTGCTGCTGCTGCAACTCTTGCTTTTTGTGAACGGTGCTAGCAGCGGCAGCATGTGTGTCTGTGTGTGTGTTTGACGATGAGTAGTGGACATGCACTTCCGTGCGATAGGACTGCTGAAGGCTCGACCAAACAGGGACTTTGATATGGGTAACGGCTTCGTTGGGGCTTTCAATTTTCAGGTTGAGGTTGAGAGGTGACCGCTCTGTCGAGCCGCTGTTTCGGCTTCAGTACACCCCCAAGCGTAAACCCTCGGCCTGTGGAACAGGTGGAGAAGCAGGTTATCCCTGGCTGCGAGCTGGTCGGACGGATCAAGTCGTACAACGCCGACACTCGGCGGAACCAAGAGCTTGACACCAAGCCCAGACGATTGACTTTTGAAGTCTGACCCGATGGCCAACCGAGGAGAAGAACTTTGGCTTCATCAGCTCAGCCCTCAGTTTGTGGGGTTTCGGGAAGCTCTGAGAGCTTCAGAACAAGGCACCCTGCAGCCGAAAACCGCAAGAAGGATCTCTAGGACGACAGCTGCAAACTGAAGCTGTTGAAAGTCGCAAACGATGCCCGGGCAGAGCTCCCGTATAGCTGGGCTGTGAGAACGCAGAGTTTCCAGGGCTTAAGGGTATGGAGCTGGGCTGCACCTGCCGCCAGGTCTTGATGGCCAATACAACGACGTGCAACTTGGCTGTGAAGTCCGTGAATGCCCAACCTTACGTTAAGTCTGCATTGAAGCCTCAATACTGAGCATTCTCGAGAGGCAAAGTTTTCGATCGATGCCCGACTGTTTACGTACACGTGCAGCGAAGCTGTAGCTAAAGCTTCGAAGCTGACTCCGGAAGAAACTGCAGCAAACATCTACATGCCCAGGATTTGCCGGAAGCCCAACAGCAGCACCTCCTTCCCCTCGGCCCACCCTCCAATCCTTTGTGCACCGGACTTTACGGGGCTGAGATCATGGAGTCTGTAGGGTCCAGTCCTGTGCTTCAGAGTGTAGGTACTTGTATGTGCCGGGTTTGCCTTGATTTCCTGTCTGAGACCTGAGCACGGGCAGGTACTTCCAGATCTGGGACCTCACAGAAGCAGCGCCTGGGCCAAGCTTTGTCCTTCTTGCTGTCGCCACGGCTGTTGTTAGTGCGTCGTCGTCGTCGTCGTGGTCGTCATAGCATAACCAGTGCTGGCGTTGGTGGTCTTGGGGCTTATGTTTGCGAAGGGACACCGTGGACTCTCCGGCTTCGCAGCAGGCCTTAAGCCGTGGGAAGCTACCAATCTTGGAAGGCTGCCAAAACAAGATGAAGCCTGGAAACAAGGGTGCAGGCAAGGGAGTGTCACGTCGGTAGCACTGCGTGAGAAGTTTTCAGAGGGCTGTGGTGAGCATGATGCACTGGTCTCCTGGTAAGGTCAAGCAGCAGGTGGAAGCTGTCGGTCCCGACGGCAGTGGCATCACGTCTGGCGTGGCTAAGCTCTGAAAATAGCCCCTCCCCTCTTCCCCACCCACTTCCTCGCACCATGTGCCTGAACCTTCGTCAGAATGGATCGAAGCACCTCATCCGACACATTTCGTACTGTAGCAAGTGCCATCCAGCATATGTGGGAACCCATCAGCAAGTTACAGAACGTCTCTTCAGCTCCCAACCCCAACCAAAACCCAAAGCCATATTGAGCCTAAACACAGAAATATTGTCTTTGCGGTAAGGGACCACACTTTCAACCATCGTCACTAGGTTTAGGGGTGCGCTTTTAGGGTTTGGGAGTGCTTGATTTGGTGACCATTCAGAGCTTACTGGCTGCCCCATGCTGCACTGCCACTCTCAACGCTTCCATCGGCCGTCGCTGCCGTGGCCTGACAGCGGGGCTACGGGAGTGACAACAACTACAGTAGTTAATTACTAGTCGTACGAATGGAGATAATCATGAGGAGGTTAGCGACAACAAGATGCAAGATCCAACAGAATGCTCACAAACGAATCACCATAATGCAGCTGCCCACACATCGAATTCAGCTTTGCAGCTTTGCACAGGCGCTGGTCCACTTCTGGCTCCAGCTGATGCCAGGCTTTCTGGGTGGGTGACATAAGTCCGTGGTCGCTTTCCGTTTTGTGGTCCGAGGCACCAGGCTCAAAGACCAGAAGGCGTCAACGAGTGCTACAGAGAGTGTCCAGCAGATGGCGAACCGTCTTTGAAACCACTTGAAGACTTCTGCTCCAGAGAAGCCTTGTTCCACCCACACAATCCCGTCAAAGGAGAAGGTACCAGCACCAAATGCCAGCAAAAGATGTGCCATATACACTTCTGCGAACAATTACCGTGCAACCGTTACGGGCACCGTCCCACAGGGGGTGGTCGCCTGAGAGCGCGGGACGTCTCCACCTCGCCCGGAGCCGCCACCCGGCTCTCATTCGGGTTTGGGGCGAGGGAGTTTATGTCACTGAAATTCAGGGTCGGTTTGCGGGTTTTAGGGTTTGCAGGCTGTTGCGGTTCAGGGTTCTATGTCAGCTAGCGTTGGTTTCTGCTGGGCACTTGCAGCAACCTTGACACATCATCCCTGTAGTCGAGCTGCAAGAAAACCCCATAGCTCAAAAGCCGAGCCCTAAAGTCCTGAAGTTAAAATAGAAAAGCACTGAACGGCAGGGCGGCCCTCGTTAGAGGGTTGTGGGTCAGAGTTTCGTTCGGGACTTCTGTCTGCCCTTCCTCCACTACCACAGCACTGACCCCGTACAGTTCCTATGCTTATTCAGAACAAGACCAGCGCCAACCACATTATTGTGGTTGCACTTGTATTACCCATCCCTTCCGAGGATTCGGCCTCGGGGGCTTCTGACCTTCGCACGCTCTATACATGTGTCATTTTAGGCATGATTCTGTGTTGCTGAGGCGTTGTTAGGGAACTTAGTTGCTCAAGCTACCACCATAGGGGTATGTTTGTTTCCGTCTTCGGGTAGCTGAGACTGTGTTCGGACAACCATACAGTACACCTCAAACAGCCCAGCGAAGCTGCAGCCCTGAAGCCCGAGCCTGCAAACCCCAAATTCCAAGCGAATCCGCACGCCCTCCTAAACACCCTGAAGCTGTCAGCCCTAAATCCTGCAACCTGATCCGCCTGCAGTAAATCCCTACAAGTTGAAACGAACGCAGTCTGACTCCTGCCGGTACGAGTTTTCAGCTTTATTGCAGTTGCTGTCGAGCCGCTAAAACCTCACAGCCTGCCTGCACCTCAACCTGAAGCCATGAGCCCCAAAGCCTGAACCCTCGACAGCCCAGAACATGAGCGATGCTGCCGCCGTCGCTTTGGCCGGAAGTTTGGCGGTTTCTCAGGGTCTAAGTCTAGGGCCCCTTTTTGATGCCGGCTTGAGAGAGAATCCAACCAGCTGCGGTCTTCAGCACGAGATTCGTTTTTATGATGTAACCCTTTTCGGAGAGCTCGGATTCTGGCTAGCCTTTCGCAATGGAGAGTAATTCTCCAATTCCGCGGCAGCTGACGCTCCTAGTCGGCGAACTCTGAATCGCCGCCCTAGCCAGCGCAACCCTCGCCGTACGTCGTGTTCAGCGCTTTTGCCTGAACACACCAAGAACATCTTCCTTCTGAGCCAAGAGTTCAACGAAGGGACCCTTGCACAGCGACCAGGTCACCGCCAGACGCCACGAGAAAGACTGGAAGAGTCGAAAGGAAGCAGGAAAGCCTAAATCCGCAGCCCTTGACCCTTTTCTATGAGACTTTCTTGGCAAGGTCAGCTCGCCTTTGCATGTCCACGTTTTGGTTTCGAGGCTTGGGATGTGGTCCCGTTTCATTAACACTCAGAGATTCTTGTCTCATGTCGTTTCGGGTCCATTCAAATCTAGAAAGCTTGCAGATCAAACCCAAACAAAATAAGTTCGATATTCAGCCGAGCTCCTGCCAAGGTGGATGCCGCCGTGCAGAAGGCTGCACAGGTCGCACACGAGGTGGGGGAGGGTCAGTTTGCCCCCGCAAAATACCACAAGCACTACAGCAGATTTCTCGCACCCAATGTGCATCCTGGAAGTCTTTCTTGTCCCAATACTCTGCAACTAAAAGCAGACTTTTGTCAATGGGGTCTCGGGGTTTTGGGGAATTCGGAGCCGAAATCCTGAACTTTGGAGACTTCAACGTGCCAAGGCCATCATCCCCGGAACTGGCACCCTCCTCTACGATGGTGCGGAGGTCAGCGGCACCATCCGAACCTTCAACAAGGCAACTCCGCTTGCCAATACTCGGAAGACTCGAAACTTTAAGCCCGGGACCGTCACGTCAAGGCACCCGCTGGTTCCTATAAGAGTTCTTCGTGGCTCCTATTGTTTTCGTATAAAGAAATGCCTGGTTGTTATTCCCCTCATGTGCTTGTATGGAACCTACCATCTTTGGGGATTTCGAAGTGAGTCTCCTAGATTGCCTAAGTAACTTGAGAGACTTTAGAGTTCAACGTGCGGAGATTTTTTTCGAGATCAGGTTTGGGGTTTTCGGTTTAGGATCGGTATGTCATGTGGTAGCAGGCACTGGTATGTGGCGGTTCTTAACGAAGACGCATCGTCCATAATTATCAATGTTTGCCTCTGTCAGATTGCGTGGGTATACTCGAACACACAATTTCCATGAGTTTGCCATTCATTTGTAAGTATGCTTATTCTGCATCGTGATATTTATAGAATATTCAGAGAGAGAGAGAGAGAGAGAGAGAGAGAGAGAGAGAGAGAGAGAGAGAGAAGAGAAGAAAGGAGAAAGAAGACAGAGGATACATGTATTCTGCTAAACCCTCCACCCCGCGAGTTTGCACACTGACAGGATCGGGGATATGGCTTCGTCAATGTGGATTGCGACGAGACAGACCTTTACTTCCACGTCAAGGCAGCAGGGTGTGAAGTTGGGCTTGCAGCCACGCAACACGACCTTGGAAGCTTCTGTAGCAATAGGCCCCACGCACCCTTGACACCCGGAACTGAGCCAACAAAGTTTACAAGACCTTTGTGAGTTCTACTTCGCAACTTGCCTGACTCGTTCCTTACTCACATGGTGTCGGTACTCATCTTCTTGTTAAATTCGTGGCTGCTGTGTTTGTTGTTGTTGTTGCTACTGCTGCTGCTGCTGCTGCCGTAATTGTGGTTGTGGTTTTGGTTGTGGTCGTGGTCGTGGTTGTTGTGGTTGTGGTTCTTGTGGTTCGTGTGGTAATTGTGGTGGTTATTGTGGAGAATGTGGTTGTTATGGTGGTGGTTGTTGGTGTTGTTGTAAGCCTCTCGGCTCAGGAAAGGTCAGGCTAGTACAGTTGTTTTTTTTCCTTTCTTGCCATGGCATTTGTCAGCGCCTGAGCAGTCCCGGTCCCAAGTCCGGGAGGGAGTATTAGATTTACAGCTCTCTAACATCTCCCAGAGGTGAGGGTTGTCGGTATTGCGAAGCCGACAGGAGCCGTACTCAACATGAGTGCTGCGAAACAGCCTAGTGGTTCGACCAAGCATCAGCCCGTTCCTAAAGGGAAGGGTAAACGCTCTTATCAAAGGGCAGCACGTAAAGCTCTGCTTGAAGGTAGTGCGGTCTACAAGGGAAAGACGATGTCGTCAACAGAGCTTGGAGTTGCTCCGGCACATGTAAAGCCCACCAATCCCGGCAGAAGGACTCGGCCTTCAAAATTTACAGAAGATAAGAATCTCAGCTATCTATCCTGGAACGCAGGATCTCTCACAACAGCAGTTTGGGAAGAGTTACTCTCCGTACTGCAAAGTGCCGCATTTCAGGATGTGAAGCTGGTAGCAATTCAGGAAACACACTGGAGGGGCTCTTGGCAATTCAGCAAGTCAGGCTGGCACGTGATCAGCTCTGGTTCCACAGGGGAGAAGGGAGCCGGGGTCCTCATAATGGTGCACTCCACGCTGTGCAAGTCACAGGATCTTCGCTACAACGAGGTTGTTCCAGGAAGAGTTCTCCAGGTCCGGGTGCCGGGCAACGGCATCTCACTGGACGTCTTCAGCTGCTATCAATACGTTTGGCGCTCTAAGGAGACAGTCGCTCAGAATAAGGAAACCCGGAAGCAGACCCTTCACTCCACGAAGCTGAACTCTTTCCTGGGGCCTCCCGGACCTGAAGCGCTTGATTACCTTGTAAAGGGAATGACTCCCGTCCTGCTTGGACTTAAGCTCTGCCTGCTGGAGTTGTTCATCTATTTCCTGCCGCCGCCGCTCCTGCTTGTGTCGCTTTGCTACCCTCGCCTGTGCACTTTGCTGGGAGAACGAGCACCAGCATCGGAACACCATACGGACCTGCAGCTCGGGCAAGAACTCTGCTAAGACCTTGACTGCTAGTGGGACTGAGCGCAACACAGAGCGCTCTTCCCAGATGCTGAGATCTGATCTTTGTGCTGCTTCCTTTCTCTTGGGAAAGTGAGTCGCGAGGGCTGAGTTCATTGCTTGATGGAGACTCTGCCAGGTTTGGGGATGATCCTGAAGGAGGGAGTCTACCTCCCTGGCAAATGCCTGTATTTTCGGGGAACGGTGTCTGTAGCAGTCCTCCATTGCCTGCTGGTCATAGGGTTTTGAGGCTTGGGCGGAGTATCTCCTGCTGTGCCTCAGTTTACCAAGAAGGGGGAAATGCCTACTACCATCCCTCCAGGATGCAACTGGGAAGGTCCTTAGTGGCCGGCAAAACCTGGCGGGGCCTTGGGACTGTGCAATCCTGACAAACGAGAAGTCAATCTGTGAAACAGAGTTGCCTTGTTCGTGGGTGGCTGGTCTATGCACTCCCAAAGTGTTGGTTGCGACTAGCTGGTGCTCCGACAGTAGGGTCTGGAGATCCTTAGATCCGCGATGCCCGAGTCTGCAAGCCTGGATCGTGCATGGCCCTACGTGTTTGTTGTCGGGTTTGAGCGAGGAGTTAAAATCTCCTAGCACAAGGAGAGTGTTGCGATTGGGAACAGCTCGGATGGACTTACTTAGGATTCTGAGGGTCGCTTCCTTACTGCCAAGGAAGAAAGAAGACAATTAGAGGAATATTCCCTAGACCTGTTTGGAGCAGGGGATGACTTCCCGCTTTCAGGGATACAAGGCAGCCTGCGCATCACTGAACAAGAAGTGCAAGAACAGCTTGGCACAATAAAGCTGGGCAAGGCGGTTCCTAGAGAGAGTCCTCCCGTAGTAGCCTGGCGCTCCCTAGGTCCCCAAGCAATCCTGCTAATCTCGGACACCCTTAATAGGGAAGTCACTGCAGGAAGGCTCTCGGATAGTGTCACCTCGTCACAGATCTCCTGGCTCCCAAAGCCTCCCAAGAAGCCAGACAAACCAACCTCACTCCGTCCGATCGGGGTGATAGCACCTGAGGGTAAGGTCCTAGCCGGACTCGTGAGGAAGAGACTCAAGTCTACCCTCCAGCTAGCAATGACCGGCGTCTCTCAGTTCGGCTTTGTCCCAGGCAGGGGCACAGAGGAGGCTATCTGCAAGGCCCTCACACATGTGGACCAGGCCAGGTTCAGACAGGCCCTCACCACTAGGGCTGCAGGTAAGGGACAACAGGGGCTCAAGCTCAGAGGCAGTCTCACCATGAGCGTGGACATGAGCAAAGCTTTTGACACTGTAAACAGGCTGCGATTAAGAGAGGCCCTGGAAGCCGAACAAGCAGATCCTCTTCTGATAGAGGTGGTAGGCCATCTCCACATCAAAGCCTTGTACAAGATGACAGCCAGCGATCAGAGCTTTGAGATAGCCACACGCAGGGGAATCAAGCAGGGATGTAAGCTAGCACCCTCTTTATTCGCCTTTGCATCAGGGCTTCTCTTTAGGAAGCTCTCTGGGAAAATCAGCCCAGCAGAACTAGTGAAGCTCCTCACAATGTACGCAGATGATAGCTTGATCCAGTCGCATTTCGACTCTGAGGCCGGCCTCATGACAGCACTAGGGTACTGCGACCTGCTTCTGGATCAGCTGGTAGAGCTTGGGTTCAAGGTCAATCCGTCCAAGTCAGCAATTCTGCTACAGCTGCAAGGGGGCTCAGCCTCGACCATTAGGAAGAAACTCTTTCGCCAGGTCGAGGGAGAGAAGTATGTTGAACTCCCTTCGGGCAGGCTGATATCGCTGCGCTATCAGGTCCCATACTTGGGGGTCATTCTTTCTTATCACGACTATGAAATGAAGACTCTCAAACATCGGCTGTCATCCAGTAAGCTTGCAATGTCAGAAGTAGCCCATGCAGTTCGGAACCACCGAGTCTTATCAGACAGACGTCGTCTGTCGATTTGGACAATAACTGCGTGGGCCTCTGCTCTGTATGCACTCCACGTGGTGGGGATGACACAGCAGGGATTGCAAAAGCTCCATTCACACATGATGTACCAACTCAGATTCGTCCTGCGGAGTTACTCCCAGGAAACGAAGGAATCAAACCAGGAGTTACTCCGGAGATTACGGATTCCTCACGTGAAGGAGCAGCTGCAAAAGAGAATGACCCAGTTTATAAAGAGACAGCAACACTCCGATCCCCAGCTTCTCCCACACTATAAGTTGCGAGCTGAGGCAGTTAGCCCGGCATTGGAAGGCCTCTCCACGGACTTTTCCTCGCACCATGTGGAGGATAGGCTTCTGACCTGCGGTGAATGTGGAGCATGTCTCTCTGGCACCGGAGCACTCCGTCGCCGCCTGCAGAAGGCTCACCCAGATTCTCAGCAGTGCCTGAAAGGACCCAAATTTGATCCTATTTTGCACTCAATGCCAGGGTCAGCAACTTGCATCGCCTGTCGAGCAACATTCCGAACAGTGTTTTATCTGCGCAAACATGTCGAAGCATCTACCTGCCCTAGGGTAGAGCTTTTGCTTAGACAGCAGGAAGAGCTACCCTTAGAAGCACAGAACCGGATCTCACTCGTAGAAAGTCTACAGTCTGATGCCCAGGACAATCCAGAAGGCGCCGCTCGAAATCCGGCGTTCCATGATTACCTGATGGAACACTGCGCACTCTGTGGTCAGGTCCTCGTAGGCCAGAAAGGAGCCAAACAGCATTTAAACAAGCAGCATCCTGAGGTGATGGCCAAGCTGGAGAAAACTCTCCAACCAAGACTCAATCAATTCAAGGTCTTCTTCCACAAAGGAGATAGCTGTCGATACTGCAAACTTCGTGTGGATGCCCCGGGTAGACATGCTCAGCAGTGCGTTCCATTACTGCAGGTGCACGTACTGCAGGAGGTAGCGCGCCAGCAGCTCAGCAAGCAGCCCCGCGAATATACTCGAGCAAAGTCCACGGCATCGGCGAAGACAGTCACAAAGAAGCCTTCAGATTCAACGCCAGGAATTCCTCACCCCGTGTTTAGACTGGAAGGCTTTCTCCTGCTAGCCAATACTCGCAACCACTGCTATGCCAACTCAGGTCTGCAGTGTCTCCACTGGCTATCAGATCCTTCAGAGGCGACTTTCCAAGAGGCATCCCGGATCAGTCAGCTTGCGAGAATGACCCCTGAACACAGAGTCTTCTCGGAGCTCACCATGGGCTGGCTCTTTGACGGAGGCCAGCACGACTCTGCTGAGTTCCTGCAGCAAGTGTTTCGGAATCTCTCTGCATCAAGATTTGGACAGTGGGAAACTAGAGCCTCAGTACCGGAAGGCGTGATAGTGGACGAAGAAGGGGGCTCTCCCATTCATCTTGCCACGGCGATCAAGACCAACCTACAGGACATGCTAGTGGCATGGTCGTCTCAGGAGCGCTCATGTGCTCTCATAGAAGCTGCACAGCAGGTGTGCTTAGCCTTGCCGAGATTTGCAGGTGAAGCTAAGGATCACACTCGCATCACAATCCCACAGCAAGTCCAGATCCCTGTCTTCCTGGACCACACATCCCGAGTTTCGTTCTGTACCTACACAGTAGAGGCAGTGATCATTCACCTAGGAATGGAGTCCACCAGTGGCCATTACCGTGCAGCTGTACGCACAGCAGATGCCTGGTATGTAGGTGATGACTCCCACCCCCCTAGTCCCTGTACCCTCGAAGATCCCCTGCTTCAAGAAAATAGCTACGTCATCTTCCTAGCTCGCAGCGCCGTCTCTCACGAGCCCCAGGACGTAGTCAATCTCCCGAGTAATGTCTCTGCAAGAGCTCTTCCAGCGAGCATCGATGGATGAGCGCTCTGCACCTAAACGGGGAGACGCAGGTCCGTCAGGTGGAGATTCTCCCCTGAAGCGACATCGTGGTGGAGGTACTCCCCAGCAACGAGGCAGAGGACAACAGCGAGGGGGCAAAAGCAGGGGACGAGGAAGCGGAGGCCGAGGGAATGGAGCAGCCAGAAACCAAAATGGGAACAGTGGCAACACTCAGCAGGGACAAGATCGTCTCATGGCAGCCTCTTCCTGAGCCAGACGCCTTGCGGAGATGCTCCCTTAGGAGGAGACTCTCCCCAACAATCGGAGGAGTTTCTCCCCTTGCCATGTGTGTGCAGCTGGTGGAGTTTCTCCCCAGCAGCTGAGTGCAAAATGATCTGCTGCCAATCAGCCAGTGATACATTGCAACCAAGCCGGTTAGCTTCAGCTAGTGCCGAAATCATAACGCCGCATAAGACTCTGAAGACACATTCACTTCCCACTTCACAGCTTGCAGCCTTGAGGGGCGGAGCGTGCGCAAGTGCAGTGTTGAGGCACGGCTTGCCGTGAAGAGTGACCGCGCAAGTAGTAAGCAGGGCACTAGGTCGATCCCTCGCAAAGCGTGGACGAAAAGTTTCACCACAGACAGTCCTCCCCCGCTGCGTGTGAATGAAAAAATGTTGTTGTTGTTGTCGTCGGTTGTCGTTGTTGTCGTTGTCGGTGTATTAGATACTCAGTAGTCCTTGGATGAGTATGTTGATTGAAGCCGCGATGGGGCGACACGTCTTGCTGTGACATGCTTTGGTTGTTGTTACTACCGCAGACTTCCAAAAGCTGAAGTCCTGGGGTGTCGAGAGACTGCCATTCCGCCTACCATGGATTTGACAAGAAGACGCAGAATCTTGTAGCACAAGTGAATGTTCCGGGCTAGTCAAACCCCGAAGCTTCAAGCCCCGACGCCCCGAATCCTTCGAGCTCAAACCCAAGACTGCCAAGCTCCAACCGGTAGACCGCAGGGCCGAAGCCCCCCCTCAAACCCCCTCAAGAGCCGTAAAACACCCCCAAGCCTAAGGCTCCGAAGATCTCCGAAGACCCCTAGGCCTTAGGCCCGGTACCGTTGACGCCACAAGCCCGAGTGCCCTGCCTGTGAACGCAACTACGTCTTCCCAATTCGAGGACATGCACCCGGACGACCAGCAAAAGGCAGTGCTTTGGGACTTAAGCCCCGCTTTGCAGCAGACTGAAGGTCTGCCAGGTAATGCTCGTTGTGCAGGCTAGGCATCGCACATGTAGCTGTATTGCTGCTACCTACCTATCGGTTCTTCGCCAGTACTTATTCAGGTTCGGTTGTTTGATGCTTCTTGCGTGCTCGCTTCCAATGTGGACGATGTTTCGTTGCCCGAGCCCTCTATGCCAGAAGCCTGCAAAGAGTTGCTATGCCACAGGTAAGGAATGGAGAATCGCCGGGAAGCGAACCACGGTCATTTCTCTTCCTCTGTCAATCGGACCCGCCCTCGCACCGCGATTCATACCCTGGAAAAGTCGTGATCCCGAGCAGGCTCGAAATCTCCAAGTCAGCACGAAACCCCAAACCCCAAAGCCCGTAAACCTTAGGACTCTTTGAGAGATTTCGCAGAGCTGCGAAGCCTTGGAAGCCAGCAACCCAAGCAGGTCGCCCAGGGCTTCAACCTCGTGGGCAGCCGCGTTTCCCAGTTGCACATGGGAGCGAAAGATGGAAATCACAAGGATTGATGATTGATGGCTTGGGATTAGGAGTTTATGTTTTGTCTGCTCTAGGGTTCAGGGTCACCCCTCAACCATCCACCATCGGGTTTCGAAACGTCGAGATGACATAGCGTGATCGTGAGAAAAGGGTTCAAGGCTGGCCCGTGACCCGATCCGAAAGTGCCCAACCTGTTACCTTGAACTTGACCCCACGCATTTCACTCTAAGACCTGATCACCAGGAGCCTAAACCCCACTGATCCTCTACACTCGAGGTTTGGTTCTGGGCCGAGATGTTGGACAACGGCATGACGGGCCGGTGGAGATGTCACGACCCTCGGCTAGAAGAAACATGCGGGTCTCAGTGCCTAAAGGAGCTCACCCGGGAACAGTCGTGGCAGAACAGACGACATCTGTATGTCATTCATGGTGATGTCTGTAGCAGAACTGATGGTACCAGTACTCGTTCGAATGGTTCCACTAATTATCATGCAGCAATGATCTGCAAAGGTCATCCTCGACAAGCATCATCAGGCTCAGATTGCAAAAGCAGCAGAACAAAGGTCTTGACCCTGCCATGAGCCTTGAACCTTGAAAGCCTTAAACATCCTAAACCCAAGGAAGTGTCCATGACCTTCAAGCGCGGCGGTCAGGGCGAGGTGCCCCCCGCGAAGCGGCAAAGGCCGGGTAAACCAAAAATGATACTGCACCTGAGTCGTGAGATACATCCACCTAAGTCTTGTCGTTGTGATATTTTTGTTATTGTTGTTAGTTTTTCTGTTAGCATTGTGATTCCCTTTCTGGGTTGTTAATCATGTGTTTGTTGTTGTTCTGGTTTGGCTACTACTGTTGTTAGGATTTTTTCGCATCATTATTCATATTGCCATTATTGTTTACTTGTTAATATGGTGATTCTTCTTTTGGTCTGTTGTTATTTATTGTTGTAATTCCAGTTCTGATACTCTTTTCATTATTGTCCTTGTGACGGTTGTTATTCTTAGTACTAGTATTGAAATTATTGTTATTGTAAGTAGTGCATTTTCTTGTCACCTTCGTTGTTAACATGATCATCTTCATTGGTTTTGCATGGATCTAGTATTATCACTATCGATATCATGATTGTTATCAGTATTGTTATACTTATTTTGTCGTGGTTGCAATTCAATGATATTGGTATTCTTTTGTAGGTGCTAGTACTACGACTATATTGCAAGTACAGCTAGGACTAATGCAGTTACTGATATGGCGATTATCAACATTCTTGGTGGTGATAGTTGTAGCAGAAGCAGCAGGACCAACAGTAGGAGTACTCCTCGTCGACATAGTCGTAGGCGTAGTCGTCGTAGTAGTCGTGGTCGTAGTAGCAGTAGTAGCAGTAGTAGTAGTAGTAGTAGTAGTAGTAGTAGAAGTAGTAGTAGTAGAAGTAGTAGTAGAAGTAGTAGTAGTAGTAGTAGTAGTAGTAAGTAGTAGTAGTAGTAGTAGTAGTAGTAGTAGTAGTAGTAGTAGTAGTAGTAGTAGTAGTAGTAGTAGTAGTAGTAGTAGTAGTAGTAGTAGTAGTACTAGTAGTACTAGTAGTACTAGTAGTACTAGTAGTACTAGTAGTACTAGTAGTACTAGTAGTACTAGTAGTACTAGTACTAGTAGTATTAGTAGTACTAGTAGTAGAACTAGTACAGGTACTAGTATTTGTACTAGTACCAGTAGTAGTAGCAGTAGTAGTAGTAGTTCTAGTTCTAGTTCTAGTTCTAGTTCTAGTTCTAGTTCTAGTTCTAGTCCTAGTTCTAGTTCTAGTTCTAGTTCTAGTTCTAGTTCTAGTTCTAGTTCTAGTTCTAGTAGTAGCAGTAGCAGCAGTAGTAGTAGTAGTAGTAGTAGTAGTAGTAGTGCTGGTGGAAAGACAAGAAACCCACCTGGCAACTGAGCATATGATGTCGCCCGGTGGGTCTTCAGGGATCAAACATGCCGTAGTCAAGCAGAGCTTCGGAGTTTCAAGCTTCCAGCAATGGAGTTTGCTTGCTTTACTCTAAACCCCAGACTGCGTAAAACGACCCGAATGAAGCCCTAGGCCCTGGAGCAGCCTTCAACCTGAGACCCGAAATCCCAAGCTTTATAACTGGAGCGACCTCCCAAGTCTCTCAGGACGGAGGGCCCCGGAGGTGCGCCGTGTAGCTTTGGAAAGCGGGGTTTGACCTGCCCTTAGGGGATTGGCAGCTTGAGGGTTGCTTGGAGATCTGCCCGTACGGGATGTGCACCGTGCGGATGTGCGGGCCTTGAAGTGCAGAGGTGTTTGGTTCTAGCATCTAGATGTGTGTGTGTGTGTGTGTGTGTGTGTGTACGAGCGGAGGGTCCGGTGCAGGAAGCGCGAACACTTCCAGTATATCTTTCTTGTGCTCCCTGCACAAAGGGGCAGGGCGCGCACGAACCGGGTTCTTGCAAAACAATTTGATTGCAGGTATCATAATGCAGAAAGCAGCATACTGATGCTTAACATGTACTAGACATCATCTACATCCGTAGCCGCAACGTGAATCCAACTCATTAGCAGAACCCAGCGACTTGTCGGCATGCATCTTAGACCGGACACGTTTTGTGGAGTTTGAGGAAGCCGAAGGCCGTCTAAGATTAACGGCGGTTTGTAGAAAAGCTTATGTTCTGTATACATTCAGACTGGGCTTCCCTCGAGAATACAGATTCGCACCTGCTTCCCATCCGAGTTTTAGAGCTATCGGAGCTAGCTCGTCTTGAAGGAGTGGCCGAAGCTCGGTAGTCAACATAAACCCTCAGCAGTTTGGGTGAGTGCATTGACATTATGTAGACTTTCCACTGCCCGGACCATATTTCTTCCATCGTTTTTAAGCACCGGCTCATTTGGTGAGGCCCGGGAGGTCCGAACGTGAACGGCACGCAGCTTGGCAGCCCAAAACGGGTCTGCGGCTGCAGGTTTTAGGGGTTCAGGGTCTGTTGAGGCAAGCAAGTGGTTACGTGTGCGCGCGCTCTGGCTTCCGAGTTGCATCGCGTAGCTTGGAGTGTAAGCTCTGAAGCTGGTGACATGTCCCTAGACGGAGAATTCTCAGAACCGAAGCCGTCCAGTGCGAGCGCTGCTAGCTTTCAGCGACTAAGCCTAACTGCACTGGTATGATCAAAGTTGTCCCAGACCCCTGCGCGGATGAACCTTGATGTCTCAACAACGCGCGGGATTCCCGCACCTTGAGCATGTTGCTCCCCCCAAAGGTTTCTTCCTTAGGAAGCTACCGTCTGTTCCCTGCAGGTGAGGCGTATGTTGGGCTGAGTTCGGATGCGCTCTGCGCTCCCAGCGTTCCTTTTTCCAGGGTTTGGAGGGTTTCCAACTTAGGTTGGTGTAAGCTTGACTGGTAGATTTCAGGCCCCGGCAGGTTTGCGTAAGAAACGAAGCAACTGAGAGTGCAAGTTGTTGGCACATAAGCACACGATAACAAAGGGGGGTTAGTCGCTAGTACCCGATCATTCCGTGCAAGTGGCACTGGATCCAATACAAAACTGGGGTGCCGAAGTCTAGGGCGTGCAAGGGTGGGGGGTAGCTCTGTGCCAACCAGAGAGGAATCGAGAAATTGTAGCAAAAATCGTAGGCCCCGAAACGAAACCTTCTAGTCCCTAATCTGCCCAACGGTCCTTTCGGAAGTTTTGCTCCCAAGCCCGACACCAGAAACGAGTCGGGTCTGAGGATTGCTAATAAGTCTGTGCATGCCGTTCTTATCATGCTTTTCAAATCATCAGCCCTAAACCCTAGACCTCAACCTTTCGGGGACGAGGTTGTTGAGCTTAGGAGATGCAGAAGTGGACTTTGATGTGCTAGTTTCGGTTTGGTGTGGGGTTACTGGTACCGCCCAGTGTCCACCGTCTCACCCCGGACCTCGTCAGTTGCGGCGGAAAGGCAGCACGAGCGCAGGGTGGGAGTGGTTGAGGACCAGCCTCGAGTCTCCCCACGCCATAAGCAGTTTCACTCACCAAGAAACTGCATGTAGAGAGCTCTGGACCTTGATGCCCTAAATGCCCCTGTTGCTACTGCGATCTGGTGTCAGTACTGCTACGACGACTGCTGCCACACAAGAGAAGTATTCGTATTGCCAGTGTCATGGTGTGGAGTGTTGCTTTAACTGTAGCTGTCGCAATCAGCTATACCTAGGGAAAGCAGGTTCTCGCACTGACGATCGCCGGATGTCTGACGGAGGTCGGGGCGGAACTTTGGGAATGGCCCAGAGAGCCTAACTTACTCCTTGGTTTGAATTTACATATGGGGCACCTGGTTATGACGTTAAAAGCTACGCCGAACTTGAGGATATTGGGCTCTTCGGGTAGTTGCTAAAGGCTTGCTTTCAAGCGTGTTGCACAGGACGTGGACAAGGCCAGGAGTTGTTAGAATCCTAGTTGGTACAACGGCTGGCTGGCGGAACCCAAAGAGCTTCCACTAAGAATCACGGTAGCTACCGTCAGGAGCACCCGTGTTCACTGCTTGTCTTGAGCATGTTTCCAGCCGGGTTGACTAGTAGCAACAGAAATCGCAAATAGCTGCAGCACGCAGAACAACATGATACTATCAACGAGCCCAGTAGCCGTTTTTGACATGAGTCCATGACTCAGAAAAAGAAGAAAAAAGCCGTAAAGAGTTTGAGTTAAGTTTCTCGGTTAATGACTACAGGGTCCCTCGAGGACTCAACCTCCTACTCTTGAGGACCAGCAGCTCGTTTCCGGTTGGGTGCGTACGTTTAGGGGTTTCGGCCCTCTGCTGTGACTGTGCATTCTTCAATGCATTGCCAAGGGCAGTGTAAAGATACGTTGACCTGTGAGGAAGTAGCTTGAAAAGAAGACTCAAAACTTAAAGAACGACAAGTGCGCTCCCTTACAGAACCTTTTGGAATGAGCTCGATTGGAGAGTCCCATAAAGGGGCGCTTTTAAACGGAGGTCAGTTCCCCCAGCAGCCCGTGGCCCGCACGCTGAGCAGCGCCTTGAGGCAGCCGCATCCTCGGCATTTTGGAGTTTTAAGGGACCCAAAGGGACGGATTGCACGGTTTGGGGTTTGGTTTTGGTGGTAGTGTTTGGGATTTTGCTTTTATGGACTGGGGGTGAAAAGATGGGATTGTAAGGTTTCTGTCGTTTTGGGGATCGAGACGAGGAGGACTTGAGCTCTAGAAGAAAGCTGTCCGGCTGTCTTGAGAATGGGCAGGTGTTGAGTCTAGGGGTCTGTGCGTGCTTTTTCTCGGGTTCGGGTGCAGGGTCAGCACCCCGTCCGTTAAGGACCGTAAGGGTGAAGGACGGTATGTTAGTCCCGAGATGTTTGTGTGGTTCGACATTGCGCATTCGCTGTTTGCCTGCTGATTTCGGACGTAGGCAGCGGTTAGCTTTTGAATCCTTGCCGATAGTATCATCTCGAGAATCCTAGTATCTGGATAGCTTGGCACTTCTTACAGTTGATAGTGTAGTTAGAGTGATGCCTATCCGGGAAAATCTCTGGCTTTGAGAACCCCGAGCCGATCCGCCCCGCAAGCCCGACACAGCAGACCCTTGACTCGCACTAATCCCGAGACCTTGAAGCATAAATGTTAGAATCCTGGCTTCAACCCCCCCGCACCCCCCCGGCCGAGAAAGAATACCTTCAGATACCTCCCTTGAGCCGAGGATGAGCTGGAACTTCAACTCCCGTCCAGACGAGTGCCTGGGCTGCCTTTTCGTTGGACTCGGTTGGCAGGGGTTTCCGGTATTTAGGAGTCCTTCCAAGCCTGGAAGAACGCAGGGGTTTAGGACTGAAGGAGTTCATTGCCTTGAGTGGCAAAAAGAATACCTTCTACGGCAGGCTTTCAAAACCTCGTCCGAACTATGCTCAAAGACTCAAAGACCTCTTGCGTCGGATGCTGTTTATATCATTTTGTCAACGGGTGAAGGATTTCCGGGTCAATTGCCGCAGAGCCTTCGAAGAACCGGGAAGATGTGCTGCCCGGAGAAGCCTATGACAGCCCTGACAAGTGTTATGAGACCTCCTTGGCCCCAGCGCCGAAACATGCATGGGTAACAGAGTGTCAGCATAGTCGTCGTCGCCGTCGCTGTTACCATCACAGTTTCTGTCAAAGGCACAAGACTACGAACAATTAGCCATGGTTAGGGTACTCCTCTCGATGAACCGCATCAGACGGAAGTGCGATTCGATTTTGATCGTAGCCATGGCTCGCATCACCGTAGTTGAGTACACTGTATATACAGTATACAGACCAGTCTTACCTTCAATCAGTCAATCACCATCCTGTTTCGCAACTGTTCGCGTTGCACAGGAGCAATCCTTCATGCTTCGCCTGCACTGCGAACAAGCCCAATTGCTCACTGATGTGACTCTGGGTTGCTACGGGACATGCGGCGAGCTTGAGCTTGAGAGGGATTTCATTCAAGACTTTGGGGTTGGAGGTTCGCGATTCCTAGATATTTGGGCAGAGAGGAACTCTTTCTCGAAGGCTTCCTTCGTCGTTCTGAGCTTGGTTTTTGTTCTTGTCGAAGCGTCACATAGGCCATCAAAGTCTGTGCTGAGGGAGAACCCAGAGACACAGTCAGGCTTGGGCACCTCCGGTAGGTTCCGCGCGCATCGTTCCCTGCTTCGTTGACGACTCCTCGGGAGGTTCCAAAGAACCTTCGACCGCCTTGGGAGCTTCTCTTACGGCCCGCTTACTGTTGAGTAAGCATCCCTTGGATCAAGACCCTTCATCATTCTCCGTAAATGTAGCTGAACCTAAGCTTCGCAAAGCCTGACCCAGCAAGAGTGAGCCTCCCAACGGATGGTTTTTAAACGAGACGACTCGTCTCGAAGCGGATCTCCGGGGCGATTAGCAAGGCTACTGGAGGTGCTGAAGATCGGGTTAAAGGACGAGGGAGTCTCAGCTTCAGATGTCTTCGATGGATACAGAAGCAGTATATGTATGTCGGTCTGTCCGTCCGTCCGTCTGTCTGCATGCACACATGCATGCATCTATATACATATACGCACGTACATCTACATAAGTATAAGTATACATATATGAGTATAAGTATAAACATGAAGCCGTATTATCTACAATATATATATATATGTATATACAAACACACGCACATAGACACTTACTTTATTTGTTGTAAACGTACACATATTAACATAGCTATACTTAAAGTCTTCTTTTGAGTCAGCGTATACATATGCGTCATACACATGCATATATACAGACATACATACAAACATACATACATACATACATGCGCACACATGTATACACACATACTCACAGGCAGAGCATATACACACGCATAGACATACGGCCACACATACACATGCAAATACCTATACCTATACATACACATGCACATACACATAGTACATATACATATACTATCCATGTAAGTGTGCATTTTTTGCAAATACGTATATCTGCATGTACAAACACAAAAAATTGATAAACAAAGGAGTAAAGCACATCACTTGTACGCACGCGTAAGTACAAAGGGTCCAGACTTACTTGTTCAACCCCTGCACATCTTCGATTGCACACAGCCTTCAGACTAGCTTAATTTGTGTGGCCTTTTGGGACACCTCTAGAGAGGTCGGACCCAGGGACACGCGACTTGTCGATTTACGTGTGCGCATCTCAGATCTTGGATGCTACACCTGAAGGCTCCTAAGGGGTCCTGATAAACTGTGCATTAGAGAAATTGCAAGTTTTCTCGGTTTGAAAGAATCCCCCGGGCCATGACCCCGAGATAGCAATACCGCATGTAACCGCGATACCTCATGTCTGAGTCTCAGCTTTTTTTATGACGAGGCGAGGCAAAGGACAGACGGATCATGAGCACGGCATGGAGAACACAGATGTTGGGTGTTCTGGATGATGGTCGTCCAGCCTTTACTTGTAGACTCCTTGTAAAACCATTCTCGAACTCTAGTAGTTACAAGCTTCAAAGGCCCTTGAAAAGAGCAATTTGGGTTCGCTACTCCGGCGCCTTTGGGCACCGACACGATCTGAGGCGTGCATTGGCCTTGTAAAGCCTGCCGTGTTTCGACTGCGCAAGCAAAAAGTCGTCGATGCTGGGGTGGCATTTCGGATTAGGACACTCGGGATCCGGGATTCCACATGGTTCCATTGAGTGTTTTGCTGCTTCTTCAGGCCTAAATCTTGATCCCGACGTCTAGACCCGTGCACTCTTCATTCATTGGCCCGGAGGCCTGCGCCCTGCCTGGAAGTGGAGAGCTCTGAACAACATAGAGATGTGGGCCAGGTGCTAGCCAGAACTGGGGCTCAAGCCTTGCTCCAGCAGGCGTGCGAATGAAATGCAAAGCATGGGAGCAGTTGAAGCTAGCCATAAAGCGAAAGTCTGAGTGTCAAGCGAGTGAGCCTGGTCGGAGCAATAACATTTATGGAGTCAGCAGTATGTTAAAGCAACGGCCTCTGCAGTTGGCTTGCTACCAACCCGGATCATGGCAGGCTGGATGCTCAAAGTGGTTAGCCAATCGGTGCCGTTGCTATGCTTGCTGCCGGCAACGTACATACTGATCCTCTTCGGTGGGTCGTATTTCTCAGCGCCCGCAAACGGGCCCTTGCGAGTGGAATGCCATGCCAGTGGCCAGTGCCAAATGCTGGCCACTGTTCAGGTGGACCCGCTTGCGTTGTACTTCCCGATTTTTGACGTGCTCTTGGCGGCCTTCCTTCTCGCCTCCAATGTTCATTTCGATCCGAGGCATTGCTTCGGTCTTTGTTGGTGTGAAGTTACTTTTGGCGCAGCTGCTTTGTGCCTGCGCAGAGCTCGCACCATGGACATGTCTCAGCTGGTCAAGGAGTTGGAATCAACTGGTGCCAGCGGCATTCTTGCCGCCGTTCCGCTTGACGTCGGGCTGCCGGCGATTTGCTTTCTCGTGGCTTTCGCTGTTATGATTTGTTTCAATCCGTGGCACGGCCGGCGCCCTCAAGAGGGACAACCTGGCCCGCGCTACATGTGGAGCACCTTCAGTTGGCGACAGCATCGATCTCCGGCTGCTGCCACTCAACCACGAGAACGTCCGACCATCAGCAAACTTTCCATGGGAAAAGTCGTTGGGGAGGGTGCCACTTCGAAAATCCACGAAGGTCGATTCAAAGGCCGCGCAATTGCTGTGAAGGCATTGAAAAAGCGAAGTCCCGAAGAAATTCGGACGTTGGCCGCTGAGTACACTGTCTTGAAGAAGCTGCATCATCCGAACATCATCCAGCCAGTCGCCTCCGTCTGCAACGAGTACTTGGGGCTCCTGGTGTTGCCCATGTGCGGGGCGGATCTGTCCTCGTGCATCCAAAGCGGGCTGATCTCGTATTCAAGTGTGCGGCTTTTAGCTGCTAGCATGCTGTCAGCTTTGTCATACATGCGAAGTCAGGCATTGTGCCATTTGGACGTGAAGCCCGGTAACATCCTCCGCTTCCAAACGACCTATGTCTTGGCAGATTTCGAAACGTGCAGTGCGTATGATCCTTGCATGCGTAACAAGCCAGGTACTGTTTTTTACTGGCCACCTGAGGCTTATGATAGCCGAGGATATGATGGACACAAAGCTGACATCTATGCATTGGGCGTGACAATTTCCGAAACCAGTTGCACATTTACGCGTGCTGAGCTTGCGAGGGTGGCCCCTGTGGTTGAAAGGATGAAGTGTTGCGAGATGACCCGGCCTACCGCTGCAGCCATGTTAAAGGGCTTGAGGTTGGCCTTGCCGCTGACGGCAGTTTGACTTCCGAGGTCAAGCTTGCAGGAGAAAAAAATAATTGGAGCCAGGGAGGTAGTTGAACTTGCAGTGCATGCCCTGCATTCCTGTGGCGACGAGCTCAGCTGGAGTGCGGTTTCATGAGTCCTAGGTTCATTAGGCTGTTATATCATTGTCTGCTCTCGGGGCCCGGGCTCCCTGTGTTGTATTATGATTCGTCATAGTATGGATAGCCGTGCATTGTGGCTATTACGGTTTGTGTGTTGTGCGAGGTAAGATTTTGAGCCCCCGCAGAATCTAATCGCTTCCACACCTAGACACTAAACGCCCGAAGCCCTGGAGAACCCTTCTTCTTGCAAGAGGTTGCATTGAGGTTGCGGCTTCGCTGAGGGATGCTGAGGGTTGGGGTTCGTTTGTGGTACTTGCTTTGCACGTCTGGAGCCCCGGAACCTCCGGAAGACTCCCAACCCCAAAATCCGAAGGAGCTCGTGGGAACTCGAAACAGCAGGTGGTTTTTGACAGGAAAAGGACACGTTTTTGTAATCGTGGCGGATCTCGTGCTCAAAGCCCCTTCCATCGCTGGCCTTGAAAGGGCCCGGAGGCCGAAGGCCGCAGGGGGGGGGGGAGTTTTTTCATAGTGTTTAGGGATTCATAGGGGCTTAGGGTTTAGGGGTTAGGGGCTTCAAGTTTGAAAAAACTCTACTGGGTGGTGATGGCAGTCACCAGCATTCTTATCGTTTCGACCAAAATCAAAGCAGCCATTATTTTATCACCCTACTTTCCTCGTCTCTCCTCCCGGAGAGGTTTTGACAGGATTTGACGTGCAAACTTCACAGGCTTGGGAGGGGGGTAAAAGTTTCAGGAATCTCAAAGTTTACGGACCTTAGGTAGCTTTTCCCCACCAGTTTCATTCAGTTGTCTTCTGTGTGTCCTGCTTGTGGCAATCATGTTGATGATGATGATGAGGAGGAGGAGGAGGCATTGATGCTGTGCTGGTCATGACGCAGGTAATGCTTCCAACACGTTATGGAGTTGAAGGCTGACGATGCTGCCAGTGGTTTCGTTGCGGCTGCGGCGGAAGGAATTTTCGCCAGGAAGATAAGTTCGCGATGATGATCAGGAGGAGGCGGAGGACGACGAGGATGTCGAAGTGGAAACCCAAAACATCCTAAAGTTCTAGAGCCCGTATCCGTTGTTCCAGGGATGTGGACACCGCGCAGCCAGCAACCGGGCCGGTCGTGGCTCCTGGCTCTCGCAGGACACGCGGAAAGCTGCTTTCGAAACGGTTTCAGGGTTTGGAATTTAGGTCTGTGGATTGTGGGGTTGAGGGGAATAAGACAAAGTTCGGGCGATTGCAGACTTTAGGCTGTTGGGGTCTTTGGGGGATACGAAGATGGCTCGAAGGTTTCGGCTTGCAGCTTTCAAGGGGCCGGAGAGGTTCTTCACTTTCGTGGTAAGTCACTAGAGAGACTTTCTTGCTGGCTTGAAGACATATTTTACAGTACACATTGAAGGTTGCAAAATGCTGCCCCTCGACATCTTGCTTTGTTGCTGTGGGCTTGTGCAACAGGTGCGGAGTTGAAGGCATTTGGGTCCCGAGCGTGAGAGTAGTCCGGTATCGATTCCTTGAGTGAGGGCTGCTCTCTTTCAGACCAGTGTTTATCCTGGACAGTCTGCCAATGCATTGTCGGGAGCCAATGTGTCGTCAGACTTCGTCGACCGGGGTAGCGCTTTTGTCGTTCCGTGGCAGAATCATGCTGAGTTATACCCAATCTGCTAGTATGCGAGGCTTCAGGTTGGCACGCTTCTTTTTGTTTCGGCATCGACCGCTCAGACGAAACCGGCGAGCGAACTCCTACTTTCCGCATGACCGTCGGGTGGCGCTTCCAAGCGTGAGGAGACAGGATAAAGGGAAGTGTCTAGGAGTCTAGACCTGCGCATCCACCGCAGACCGCAGGCAGCTTTCGGCTCCTGCCTTGCTCTCGCGCCCTCAGCGCCCCATCGTGATGCAGTGCTGCAAAAAAGTCTCCAAAGATGAGGCTCATGAACTTGTTCCTGGAAAGGGCCCTATAAGGGTGAGAGTCATCTTTGAGATGCCATGGGAAACTCGTGATTGGCCTGGAGATTTTATGTTGGGCAAGCTCGTAAAGAACGAGACTCAGCAAAAGACAGTTAAGACATCCATGGTCAAAGCACAAAAGTACGACTGGCACGACAGAGCCATCCTCGACGATTACATTCCAGAAGATGAAATCAATGTGTACATCTACAACATGGATAAAGGGGGCATCGACGATGGGTATGTCGAAAAGATCGAAGTTCCGGTCGTGAAATTTAAGGAGGTCTTGTCGCCTGAGTTGATGAACGCAAATGGTGACAACCATGATGTGATGGTTGTGTGTAGTGTCAGGATCCGGTTCAGTGCTGAGTGGATGAACGAGATCAGCACATCTGCGCAATTGATTGACAAAGGAGCAGAGCTCTTTGTTCCCGGACAGCCCGTGCTGGAGAAGGATTCCGGCAGTTGAAACATAAACATGGGCTACAATTGATGGTCCGGTGGAGATGAATCATCCAATGATTTTATCCATGTTAAGTTTCAGCAGCCATGCTCTGACCGAACCTGGATCCGCAGAGTAGAGATGTATGATATACAAATGGCCAATGGCCATACCAGTGGGCCAGCTCGACCAAGACCGCCAGTAGTGGAAGTTTCTGCATCCCGGGCAATGTACGTCCTGCACCCAAACAAGAACTGTTCAAGACTGTCTCTGTTGCAAACCGAGCTTGATTGATGTAGTAGTTGGACGTGCTGGCGAAACTCCATCCTTTGCCGGCAGCACCTGCATCTTCGCAGTTGCCAAAACATGGCGAGGTAAGTACGAACAGTAGCGAATCAAATAGACTACTCAACAGGTTGTTGTAAGAGATTGTTGTATGCATACCTGGATTCTAGACACCCGCACCCACACGTGCACGCTCGCGCACGCATGCATGTCCCAGATGAAGGGTGAGGCGGACCTTCTCCAAGAGAGTCATGTCCTTCGTCGTGGCAGCGTAGCAAGCTTGATTCCGCTGGAAATGCCCGAAGCAGCCGTACCAGTGGGACCAAGGGACTCGAATGGCGACATGTGCTCAGAAAATTGGCTCGAACTCTGTTGCCTTCTGAGCAGCCGCACAGTTTCAGGCATCGCAGCGTGACTTTTTGCCAGGTCTTCAGCTAGAGCACTTTTGGTACTGAGCAGTTGTAAATACAGCAGTTCACCTCAACTTCCTCTCACAAGAATTTCTGGCTCAGGAACCCGGACACATTTGAGAGGAATCGCAGTGACCACTAACTATTCAGCACTATTTCGCGATTCCTAAATCCAATATCGGAAGGTTTCCTTACTCGTAGTTGAAGCGAACCTTACGGAACCTCACGAACAAAGCCGTTAAGCCCACACCCGAAACCTATTTGCCAATTCAATTCTTAAAAGACTGCGATTCAAGACCCGGCTTTGCTATAACAGGAGCCGCCGTGGCCGTTGTGGCCTTGCCGTTTTTCTCCTCGCCAAAGCCGACCTTCGTTTCGGCGATGACCTCATAGATCTCCGCGAACCTGTTCTAGGGCTCTTATGATGTAGGGTCGTGCAGCATGTAAAGTCTTCAGTGCCCTGTTGATTAAAGCTGTGACCTTGATGGCCATAATAGTAGTTTTGACAGCGCCATGATGACCCGCATTTAGCGGATCAATCAGCGGTCTACGTTACACAGGATTTCTCGGTTTGGGATAGGGTTTCGGAGTTCTGAAATCAGAAGGAAGGCGCGTGCACCCTCACCCTCACCCTCACCCTCACCCTCACCGTCACCCTCACCCTCACCCTCACCCTCACCCTCACCCTCACCCTCACACGCACACGCACACGCACACGCACACGCACACGCACACGCACACGCACACTCACACTCACACTCACACACTCTTACACTCTCACACTCTCACACTCTGGCAATCTTAACCTCTCACACTCTCACACACTCACATTCACATATTCGCACACACACACACACACTGTAACACACAGACACACACACACACACACGCACACTCTTGCTCGGCACGAACTGATGCAGCGGAAGACAAACAGGACAAGACGGACAGACTTGGTCGTCGTCGTCGTCCTTCTTTTCGTCGTCGTTTGCCAAGTAGTGGGGGTACGGATCCTGTCCCCGGCAAGTTGCGATAAAGGGCTCCTGGTGCTAAGTCCTCAGTCAACTCCCCTTTACTCGCACAGCTTCGTTGGGCATGGTAGCACGCACATGTCTAAGGTGGTCGACGTAACACAGGGTTTCACGGTACGGGATGTAGGGTTTCAGGGTTTTGCAACCACGAGGAAGGCAGACACACGCACACTAAAGCTGGAGTGCAAGGACCTTAGATGTAGGTGCTTGGGATTAAGGTAGTGCTGGTAGTGTTTCCATCCTAACGGTGCCCAGTCTCAGGCACCCGGTGCGAGTTTCCCGTCCCCACTTGGGCTGAAGACCATCGACTCCCCCGTGGCGCGCGAGGCTCCGAGGGCCAAAGGGCTCAGGTTGTTGAAGGCAACTTTATAAAGCAGCGGGAAAGGGGGGAGTTGAGGGTCTAAGACATGTCGGGGTGTGAAGGGTTCGGGGTTGAGGGTTGAGGCATGGGGTTGCTGGCTCAAGGGGTTTGGGGTCGAGAGGCTGGGAAAAGGGTCCTTCACAAACAAAGCTTGAGGGCCTTACAAAGAAAGGTTTAAGATGTCATGAAGTTGAAGTTCTGAAGCTGCGAGATGTCATTAACTTATCTTTGCTGAAGGTCTTTCATGGGGAGGAGGAATACAAAGGGTCCCCGGTCTGTTGGCTTGTATTTATGACGAAATCATGACTGTGCACATCATCCGCTGCGAACCTAGGCGACTATAATCAGGCGAACTGTATCGGGGCCATGAGCACAGCCATTCAGTGTCCCGGACCTCCAGGTTCCATCTTCTTGAGTGGCAGATTGAGGCAGTGTATTGAAGGATAGAGGATACCCCTCGCGCGGCACCATGCAAAATCGCATCGGGGCAAACGGCCCCTGATGCGATGAACGGCATAAGGACGGACGGACAGCGAGAAGAACGTTCAGGGCTTATTGCAGTTTAGGAGCTTGCAAAGCTTTGAGCAGGGGGCCTGCATTTGAGGTTGTTCAGTCTGAAACTTTAGAGGCCTTGAGTCGGGCTACAAGGACCCAGAAAGCAGGGTCCAAATTTGTTAAAATGAAGCACCGTGCAAGGTGAAATGGAAATGGGTCGAGCCGACGGTGCCAGAGGACTGGCTGCAGAACACAGGGAGCCTTTGTGCATGACTTGGGGTTCGAGGTAGCACATCGGATAACTTGTGTTGGTTGTCCTTATGTCGGAATCCGTCTGCGATGCAAGTCCTACATCCAAGGCATGAAGAGTGTGGAACCGAACAAGAGCCAGCAACAAAAATCCTCAAGGTACCAAACAGCCCAAGTCATGAATATTGAATGCCCGAAAGCCCTACACTACACCTTCCCATAAACCAACGCCTGCAATCCTAATTCAACCCTAAAGCACCACAGCAGTTTGTCCTGAAACCGGCAGTGCGCATTTCGAAGATGGTTCCTGCCCTTGACCTAGGCCTGGCACCTAAACCCCACCTCCATCTATAGCCTGCATGAAACCTTCTAGAAGCCAAAACCGGATGACACGGCCCTGATGCCCCTTATACAAATTCAAAAACCTTAGGACGTAAGACTCCAAAGGCAAAAGCGGCCAAAGCAAGTGCAACGAGCCACAAGCCCCAAATGCTTCCAGGAGCTCGTCGACCAGGCCAAGGATGAGGGCTTCCGGCAACTCGGCGACGATCAGGGAAGCCTTCAAAGATTGGTTCAGGGTTTAGTCGGTTTAATTGTTCGAAGTTTGGGGAGCTGCATGGGCCAACTCTATTCTAGGGTTTAGGGCTGAGGGTCTCTGGAGGTGGCATGGAGACTGCAGGAGCCTCGCTCGCACGTCTAGGTTTCAGGCACTTGCATGTGAAATTTGCTGCGACAGTCCAGAATGCCTGCTTTACTGTTCACCCAAGCTGCTTCCGGCAAGCTCCAACGAACGATCACTCTTGGCTGCAGGGCACAAGCACTACCGTCGTCCTGTCAATTTTTGGACAGTCCTATGTGGAAGATTATCAGATATGCGGGTTTCGACGCCGTAAATGGCCCGATCGTGGAAGGTTGGATAGGAACCGTCTTGCTACTGATCGAGGCTCCGCTGTAGGCTGAATGCATCTAAAGGGATTTGTTTGGATTCTTTGCGCTGGACCCTAAGTATTTGCAATCAATGCAGGATGGCATCCCGTTCCGCACACAGAGTCGTAATGTGGCATTGGCTTCGTATCAGAACGAGCATTAAGTACCAACAGCGCATGTTCGTCATCACTGACGTCAACATCATAGCCAGCGCAGATGGAGATTTCGTTCTTCCTA
Organism: Symbiodinium sp. CCMP2592; assembly: GCA_905221615.1. Classification (NCBI taxonomy): domain Eukaryota; class Dinophyceae; order Suessiales; family Symbiodiniaceae; genus Symbiodinium; species Symbiodinium sp. CCMP2592. Next base: position 15,098 of record CAJNDT010004357.1, on the reverse strand, counting down.
GGGGGCTCCTCTAAGTTTCTTGCTCGAGATGCCAGCTACGAGGCTGCGGCCCACCTACAGCCACATGAAAATCGGCTACGTCGTATCTGACAAGGAGCTTCCAGGGTTACTTGTGCACTCGAGAAGCCTCCTGCATGTGGGACAGAAGTTTCGGGCTGTATCTCGAAGTAGGGCTGTTTTTAAGCTTCTGCCTGGATACAGGGACTTGCGCGGCGACGGTCTGCAGACTGAGGTTGTTGACCGTGGGCAAAAAACAGACTTAAGTCTTCACCCAAAGCAATACATCCCTGCAGTTCCGATGCTCTGACATGGCAAGAAGCTTGCCCGCTGGTCGCAGATGAAGAAGACACGCGTGTGCTTGGTGGAATACTTCCTCTTCAATGCCAAGTACGGTGCATGGTACAAGGCGTGAACGGTAGGGTTTGGACGCAAGGTTGGGAGTTGGGTACTTGACTTGAGGGGTTCGGTCGCAGAGCGACGTAGCTCAATCGAATGAAAGGCTGCCTCGGCGCCACGTTGAGGTGTTCCCGCGCAGACAGGAACGGTACGGATCAACACAAGCGTGACTTCAATCGTACAGCCCAACACCCGAAGCGAGTAAACTCTGTGAACTTTCGAGGTCGTCAGTCCGTAACCCAAAAACCCTCAGCCCCTAATCTGCGGCGCTTTCACAGCAAGAGGAAGGAACTGTGCAGAGAGTCCAAGACCCTTCATGAAGCAGTATGCCTTAGATATCCTTAGTAGATCATAGTTCCCGACAAAGTCCAACATAAACACACACGTCTAGATGCATTCCGCTCTCGCAAAGTCAGAGTAACCACTGAGCCGAAGTCTCAACCTTTTGCCGTGCCAGCGCTCCAAGAAGAAGCACTTTCATGATGAGTACGAGACCTCCAAGCTTGGAGATGTGGTCCTCATCGCACCCTATAGGCCACTGGGACAAAAGCATTGCTGAGGTGTTCTCTTGCAGATACAAGTCGTGGAACCAGTATGTCGTTTCCTTGAAAGCTATGGTCCTCGTGAGGAGACTAACTGTTCACAGTGGCGTGTGCCTCTGAAGGGGTTCTTTATGCAGAGCAACTCGATGTTGTCGTGCTGTCTGTGGTTCCACTTCTAGCTGCGATCTGTGTACGCAGCACTGTCTTGCAATTGTCTTCCCTTGCTGTTCGACATAGAATATGGAAGGACAGTGTGTTGCTGTTGATGCTGCATGTGAATGATAGCCTCAACGGGAGACATTCAAGCTTTAAGCTTTCGTGAGTTGTTGAGCCCCAGGCTTTTCATTCTGCCTTTCGCGACCCGATACTTCTTGAAGAACCCCAACACAGTTGAGCAAAAGACCATTGTGGCATTGTTGATTCTTGTCCTTTGCTTCATACAGCAAGCTGTGGGGAAGTAGCTCTTGTCGCCTCTTGCCCAGTGATGATAGGAGATATCGCTTCTTGGTAAGCTTGCGATTGGTGCTTGATGCGAGTCTGACGAGTTCACGCACCTCCGGTTCTCATTTCGTCAAGCGATTAAGCTGACAGTGCTTTGCCGCCCTAGCTTGGTTTGCTTGCGTTATTGGGATATTAGCTTGCGGTGTTCTTCGCGTCTAGGACCAGGATGATTTTGCTGCCAGCACTAGTCCGCCCTTCTCGACAGGAAGAGGTCGAAGATGAAGTGGTACCGCCTGGTGGAAGTTCTGAGGCAGAATCAGGCAGGTGGGCCAGCAAAATTCATCGGTGATTGGGGCTCTTGTGGACTGAACATCTTGTCCGTCTGGGGTGCCTGTATCATGTTGCGGAAGCCCAACATGAGTAATTAACACTGGTGTCGTTGTTACCGGCTTCCACGATGACGACGACGACCAAACCGCCGCCACCACCACCCCCACCGCCACCACCACCGCCGTCACCACCACCACCACCACCGCCGCCACCACCACCACCACTGCCCTCAGCGCTAGCCGGGAACACTAACAACGTAGATACATTCATCATTGTCGTCATAAGCCTAGCAAATTGTGGGAAACATAAACCCCAAACAAGTCATTCTATTCTCTGATGTTTACAGACTCGACATCCAGGACATTCTGGTGACTTGATGTCTTTGGAAACTTTAGTCCCTACGTCCGCGTCTATGTCTGGGGTCCCCGAGCCCAACCTCTACACCCGAGCCCCAGAAATTTTCCTACTCCGTTCGGCGGGAGTTTGTGGGATTCATTTCTCAAGTTCCCGAGGCTCACTCTCAGACTCCAACCCAGAACACAAAGACGTTCAGAGGCAACGAGGCTTACCTCAAATGTGTGTCTGTTGAGTATGTATGTGCATATGCATAATATGTTGATGCACCTGATATGTATACACAACTGCACATGTAAATGTATATGCGTATATGTAGCGTGCATGCATATGTATATGCATGTACATATGCACATGTTCATGTAGCGCGTATGTAGCGCGCAGATGTCTATGCCTATTCTTATGGATATGTATACATGTGTGTGCGCATATTTGTGTAAGTATGTAAGTAAGTATGCAGTATGCATGCATGTATGTACGCACGTATGTATGCATGCATGTAACTATGTATGTATATGTATTTGAAGATGCAGATTTGTATGTGGACATATATGTATAAGTAGAAGTACATGTTCGTATTTGTATTCATGTATGTTTGCATTTTGAATGTATATGTACAATATATATATATATATATATATATGTACATGCGTCTGCGTATGTGTAGTATACACATGTGTCTACGTCTATGCAGGTGTACATGTATATGTACTTGCACTACGTATGTCTACATCCATGCTTGTGTCCATGTGCACGTGTATGTAGGTAGGTAGACAGGTAAGTATGTATACATAGGGGGATGGGGACATAGGGTATAGAGGTAGATGGCTAGCTAGGTAATTAGGTAGGTAGGGTCTGTAAGTACGTGTGCGGTATTATGCTGTATTGCATTTTGGTCCAGTGGTTCCATTCTATTCCATTCTGTTTCATTCCAGTCTATTCCTTTCTTTTCGGTTCTATTCTAGTAGTCTGCTCTATTCTTTGCCACTTTCCTCTATTCTACTTTGCTTCCATTCTACTCCTATTCTATTCTATGCTGTTCTGTCCGTATCTACTCTATTCTATACCGTGCCCTTTAGCGAGCCGTTCTTCGGGGCAAGATGAGCACGGTCCAGACCTACCCTAGGTGCAACAAACCAGCAACTCTCAATCATGCCCTGCAAACATGCCAGTATTGGCAGGGAAAGCAACCCGAACATCCCTCGCTATTCTGGCTCATAGTTCAAAAATCGACGTGTCGGCCTCTTGGTGGTCTGTCGCGGAATCGCGCACCATGTATCATTAAGTTGTGATTTTAATTGCACGTATATGTGTGCGTCGTACGTCTCTGTACATTTACATGTATACGTCTGTATGGTCAGGTTCCGGAGCACGTCTGAGCAAGGCAGGGCTATGGGTGGCGTTTCAGAAATCGTCAGAGTTTCTGGAGGATTCTGCAAGGGTAGCGTTCAGGGGAAAAGAGCGACAGAGATATGGGTCCAGGGTTGAGGAGCTAGCTCGAGGGGAAGGAACGCCGAGCGCAGCTAGACAGCCTGGACAAGGCCAGTGCATGTGTGTGCGAGGGTTTTTGTCGCGCAGCTGCGGGTCAAGACCTCTACACCCTGCAGCCCACCCGCCACAGCGCACCCCTATCTTGATGCAAGAATCGACGGCACCCGTGAACCTGCTGGGGTACCCTTACTTACAGGGTTCTCAACCCGCCACACAGTTTTAAGCCCAAGAACCCTACAAGATGTAGCGGCAATGCAGGAAGAGGCGCCCCGAGATGGACGGGCTGATCGAGAAAAGCGAAATCCAGCAAAAAGAGCGCGGCCTGGGTGAGTCATATGTCCAGTCAAAGGTCTGGGTTATCCCACGCTAATCCTAGACCCTCGACCCTTATGTGTTTCGCTATCACGAAAGCTGGCTCTGTTCAGAACTCCACGCTGCCGAGCATGCATGCAATAACGGCTGAGCTCTATCGACTCTGCTTCTTCTCGTTGCCCCGCTTTCGTGGCCTCTTCTGAAAAGGGCAAGACTGCCTAACCCCGAACGCCAAACCCCGAACATTTCCTAGGGTCGCAGCGCGGCTCTGAGGCTCGTTGACAGGATGGGGTTGCCCCTGCAATTTGGGCCCTGGAATGCGCAGGCCCCCAGAAGCACTGTAATGTTGACTTCCCATTAATAAACCCCCGTTGATTGTTTGCTGGCCCCTGGTGGGGGGGATTGGCTATTGAGGGGGGGGGGTCGGTCGTCGTAGTATATCACAATAGAATAGTACAGTAGTAGTGCAGTAGTACGGTATCAGAATGGTACAGTAGTAGTACAGTAGTACAGTATCACAGTAGTACAGTAGTAGTACAGTAGCGGACAAGACACGTTTGGTAAATTATGACTTGTGCTGTACGATCTCAGCAGCGAATAATGAGACTGCTCTCCTCTACCTCCTCCTTTGCAAGCCGAAGCTTTCGCAAGCTAGGGCATGGCTCCTAAAGCTAGGTTCGTCCAATCAAAGACTCTGCTCCTACAGCTTGCCGTCCTTTTGAATCCAAAGCTTTCCCAATGAAGGGTTTGGCTTCTAAAGCTTGCTGTCCTGTTGAATCCAAAGCTTTCCCAATGAAGAGCTTGTAAAGCTTGCTGCCCCTTTGAATCCAATGAAGGGCTTGGCTTCTAAAACTTGCTGTCTTTTTCCATGCCTTTAAAGGCACCACGACACGGCCCGCCCCGGGGGGAGTTTGTAATTGAGGGGGGTTATCAGAAGAACGGCTTTTGTTAGTACTCCATCAGGATGGATTGATTTTTGGCTCCGGGAAAAAGGAGTTTCATTAAGGAAGGCATGGTTTCTGAAGCCCTCTAAATCTGCGGTTTCGGAGTCCTGTGGCTTTGGAAGCCAAAGCTTTCCCAATGAAGGGCTTGGCTTTCAAAGCTTGCTGTCCTTTTCCATGCTTCTAAAGACACCACCACACGTAGTAGCTGCAGTTTCTCTCTCTCCGCACACCTGAAGCGGTCCAAGTAGCTATCTCTCTCTCTCTCTCTCTCTCTCTGCACACTTGCAGTGCAGCGGTCCTAGTAGCTGCAGTTTCTCTCTCTTTTTCTCTCTCTGCCACAAGACAAACAACACAAGACAAGAAGCAGCCAAGTTTTTGTTCGGTTCCCGGCAGGGGGTTTCGTAATTGAGGGGGGGATTAAAAATGCGAAGTCAATAATATACTATATGGATGTGTTATGGTTGAACTGACAGCAAGACCTGATTACGTTTTTGCACATTGCTTAGCCCTGCCCTCGTACGAAGCTCTCATGAGTGCTACAGTGTCAACAAGAGTGGGCTGCCAGAGAACCCCAGCACAGGGAATCGCGGAATGATTGTTGCCTATGATTTCGAGTCACGCACCCGTCTTCGTGGCAAAATTCCTGGCTCCGGGGTCAGCCTTGTGCCAACAATGGCGGAGGTGGAGGCTCGTGGCTTCTTACGTGCCTGCGAGGGAAGCGATGCGGGGGTTGAGGGATTTCCCGGCCCTAGCAAAGCATGTTAAGCTTGCCCTTTATCTTCTAAGCCTTGTACGGTCTTGCCAGCCCCCCTCTCCTTTCCAGTCTCCTGGCTCCAGGCGCGCCTCGTCGTCACAGCCATGGCCCTCCGGCGCCGCACGGCGTCGCTGGGCCGGGTGGCCCAGATTTAGTGTTTCGGGCTTTGGGATTCAAGGGTGTCAACTCCAGGATTTAGGGCCTGTACGGTTTTGGAGTCGATAAGTGGTGTAGCAACTTTCGGGGGTGAGAGGGGCAGCTGGCTGTGCTGCAGAGTATGTCGATTGTGGGGCTGCAGATTCCTCGTTTTTTTGGTCATCCTCGAAATTTCCTGCATCGGAAACCGTGGCGGCCTCGGCTCTTGAACAGTCTGTTGTTTCCAAGATCCGTCTTAAAAAGATGCTTGCAAAGCTGGCGGCTAGGCGGCTTGGAAGCTCGGATGTATTTTGGCAGTCGATCTTCCATCGTCGGCGCAGATGAGCATCCACGACCTCGTCCTTGCGGGTTTCTAGGCCGTCCGAGCGGACATGTCCCGTCGACCTGAAGCCAGTTGAGGAGTCCAATCAGTCCATATTGAACCAGCCTGCGGGCTTCAGGGAACCCCCGTTTGGTCTTGCAAGCTGTTTCCGCAGGCCCAGTCCTATCCGCAAGAAGGTTTTGAAGTAAGTTGTACCAGGTCGCCTCATTGCTTTTGCCTTGCGGCCTGCCAGGCCCTCAGCAAGAGGCCCTCGGCATTCCTCGCAGGGTGCAGGGCTCCTTTTCACGCTTTTGAACTCATAATCCTGCTGCTTGACTCTATACTTGTAGCAACTCTACACCTGGAGCTTCGGAAAGCATGCGCCTGTGATGCTTTGAGGCGTAAGGATCGATTTTGGAGTGGCCCTGCGAAGCCCCGAGGTCATAGACAGCGCGACGACCGGAGCGCTCTTTACCGGACTAGACGGCGCCTCAGCGATGCTTCGTTTATCGAGTCTGAACTCGGGCCTCGAGTACTCGAGGCCTTGGTGGCGATCGCATGGTGGCGAAGTCGCGGAGGCGAGGGGACGCCAACATTGTGGTTGAGCATGATTCGGGCAGCGCTTCGGGGTTCGGCTCGTGTCGTACTCGTTCATACTGTGACTGCAAACACAAGTCTTGGAGGGAGCTGGTTCAACCACAACTTTCAGCTAGTATTGACTCTGGCTTTCCGCAGAGTCCAGGTTTCTGCCGGCAGGAAGGCTGCGATTGGAAAGACACGGGTTGACTCGAATTCGGAGCTCTGCGCCTGGAATATCAGAGCATTTTTTCTCATCCGAGGACTCTCTCCTCAGCAGATCCGAAGAACTACTGTCCGTACAGCTCGTAGATGTTGGCACGATAAGTCCGGGCCAGAAGGCCTGTACTCAACTCCTTCAGGAGCATGCTGAGAAGATCGTCAGAAGCGTTCTCGTAAATTTGTAGAAGATATTTGGTTCGGGGTCGACACTGCGTGCTTGGGAGGCCTTCTACAGTGGCTTCGCCATGGCACAGCAGCGACGGGGCTACCTTGGCTTGTTCTGGCACGGTGTTGGAATGAGGAGGTTTCGGCTCAAGATGAGGGCAGTCGCAGCAGCACGGTTACACCAGTCTTGCAGATTCCCGCTCCCCGCTGTGCCAGGGAGGAGAAAGGCGCTAGTGCCTCCAAAGTGCTCGAGTGGCCCGGGATCCAAGCGACTACGGCACTAAAGCTCCAACTCTGTGGTTCAATGCCAAGCATCGATGCGTCTCCGAAAGCGCCTTGGGCTCCTCTCCCTCCTGCGGGCTAAGGCTCTTCATAGGTGGCGACCGTGCGGCCGCCAACGGATTCGAGATCCGACAGAAACTCGACTGAAAGGTCCAGCGGACCTTGACTCAGATGGCTAGGCAACCTTTAGATTTTTCGGGTGGGTGTATGAGTAGGTCAACCGCCCATATGTGTGGATGTCGTCGATGTGTTCATACATTTGTCTCTCTATACATAGTTTTATATATGTATATGTTTTCATAGAGCCTTAACACATGTAGAAGGTTAACCTTTTGGGCCATGGAGCTCAACTAGGATGCAGACACCCCGTACCGTCAAGCTGTGAGTTAGAGCCCGGAGCTTCCAGGGGGTTCCACCATGCCCTGCTCTATTGCTCGGAGGAGCTTCCTTAAAGGGAACTCTACTATAGGACCCTACAGTGACCCTACAGTACTACAGAACCCCATATTGCTTAGCACAATCCTCTGACATCGTAGGGGCAAAGCAGCTCTCAAGCCTAGAGGAATCAGAGCCCAAAATAGCCCTACACGTAGCAGCCCTCCGAGCAGACAAGGAATGGCATCACCCATATCCTCAACTGCTCAGAGCCACGGGCCCAGAGAGGAAGGCTGAACAATGCGGTGGAAGTTCTTTGCTCGGTTCCTGCTCTGGGGACCGTGGCTGAGGCGGTTACCTTTCTACATGTCTCACACGCGAAACAAGCGCATCCATTTGAAGGCGGGTCACCCTCAAGTCGAAGTGAAGTGGAAGTCCCAAACAACTTCAAAGTCGAGTTACCCTACACTACGGAATTTGCAAAGATGGATGTCGACAGCTGGCAATTTCGACCCCAAGATACATCTTCTGAAGTGTTTACAGACTCCAATGCGAGTTTATTGCCTTGCTTGTGAAAGTACCGGGGATCAAGTGTGGGGCAGGTCTGTATAAGGTGCGAAACAACGGTTGCTGAGTCTGCAAAAGTTGCTCAGTCTCCCAGATTCCACAGGACAGCCGCGATGAGGAGCTGTCCACGCGCTTGAGCGCAGCTTTTGATTTCCTGGACGAGGCGCAGACCCGAAGAATTCCAGCATTCCAATATAATATATAGCATATTGTATTCAACAATATACAGTGTATATCATAGAATATCATAATATATTTAAGTGCAGGTATTCGATCCTACTCACGACCAGCCTCCTGGAATGACCTCCTCCCTTTGAAAGACACCATGAATGTGGCAGCTGTACGTGTTCAAGGGCGCATGGCTTGCTTTCCGGAATGAATATCAGTACCCGGCGTAGAGCCGCACATTTACCGGAGTCATGCTGCTGGGGTTAAGCGTAATCCCCAACGACAACTCAGAAATTTGATTGGGTCCACGGCTATATCAGGTGCAGCGTCACCAGGGGCGTTGCCTTGTGCACTGCCGCCAGGGTGCTAGCAGATCTGTGGAGAGCCCAGTTGGCAAGTTGGGATTCTGAGTTCTCATGGTGTTGTTTGTTTCTGTGCATGCAGCGAGCATAGCGCCGGGCCGGTTTCATGTTAACGGTAGCATGCTTGGATACAATATTTCTAAAGAGATGTATTGGATATGTATATGCAACGAGGAGATACATATACATATATATATATATATACACATGTATATACATATATATATATATATATATATATATGTCTGCGTACATATATCTAGGTATGTGCGCATATATGTATATATATATATATATATATATGTAGTGTAAAGGATATAACCTGCAGCGAGAGAGAGGGAGAGAGAGAGAGAGAGAGAGGGAGAGAGCGAGAGACACACATACACACATGCGGGTAGGCACACACATAAGTGCAGACACATGTCCTACGGCTACAGTACTAGAGAACAAAGCATCCACATGCACATATACCGCGTGAAGAAGCACAAGGTTCATGTAATCCCCAACACTTTAAGCATTCCATGCAGCTCCAAGTCTCATGACATAGTATTGCCATAAGCACTGCTTTTGTTGCTGTTGTTCGTGGAATCGCTCTCAGACAAAGAAGCGATCGAGACGCAGATCTGGAGTGCATATCTGTGGCTATTAATTACTGGAAGTGATGCTGGCCAAGCCAGACTGCCGGTTACTACGCTCTTGGTTAGGTTTCAATCGTGCTCGCCTATTTGGTGCTCAAGAAGCGCAGGGGCCTGAGCACTGCGGCCCGAAAAGGTTGGTTCGCAAGTGCTTCGTGGGAATGTGGGAACGGGGCCCGCGGATTCTGTTGCGGATTTGCTGTGCCAAAGGCTTCCATGGAACAGGCGTCCTTCTTCCCAAGCGATACTGTGGTAAACTCTGAGCCTGCGACTCCCTGTGAGAGAAGACAGAACCAAGCAAGGCTTCGAGCTACGAGAAGCCTGGAGGCTGGTTCAATCCAAGCGTCCAGCCGGCCTCCGAGATGTAGGGTTTCAAGCAAGATTCTCGCCTCTGGGGCTTCAAGGCTTCTATTAAAGTGTGACGTTCTGTTGTGGTTCTCGCATTGCTTGCGCTGCACGGCATGTGAGCCTGTGCATCGGATGTTTGACGCGTTCTTTTTGACCTCATGCGGCAGTCATGCCCGCAATTCTGGTTGAGATAACACCGCATCACAGGGTAAAGCTTGTAATGAGTATGATGGAGACAATTCCTCACGCATTGACAATACTGATGACGATGACTATGACCAAGGTCATGATTCTGATGATAACCATGATAGGTGGTGATGTTGGTGGTGAAGATGATGGTGGCGATGATGAAGACGACTCACGATGATGATGATGATGATGATGATGATGAGGACGACCATGGAGGTGAAGGTGGCGGATCATGATGTGTGGTTTCGACTGTTGCACAGCTACACATGCATACATACCCTTTGCCAGGTGTGGGATAGCCCGGATCGGTGTGAAAATTGCGCTTTTCCGTACTCTTGGCAGTGTTTCCGTCAAACTTGAAATCACACCAACAAGTCATGTGTTTACAACAAAGACTGATAGAACCACCTACATAACATACTCGCATACAAGTATGCCATGCATACGTTATGCATAACTTTATTGCATGTGCATACTTGTATATGCACTTGCCCGCCTTTACCGGTGATGCATGTGAAGGTTCATTCGCAGTTTCACAAGACACGCACTGCAAAACACATCACAAAGCATAAACATATGCCTCGCCATGTGCAGTACAAAGTACAGCAGCCGTAAATTCTATGTTCAACCTGCAATATTATGCCAGTGTATATCCCTAAATAGTGAAAGAGCACCACCAACACGACTATCCCTGCGACCAGGACGGCCACGACAACCAAAAGATCACCACAAAAACCACCAGAAGATCAGCAGGACACCGCCAAGACACTACCCCCGCCAACAGACCACCCTTTCGCAACGTACTGGCGGGATTTCAATAGCATTCCCATGCGCGGAGACAACGATGCACGGAGAAAATACTCTCCCCCAAGCAATCACGGTTCACGAGGATCCCAAAATCTTTTGCATCGAAATACTGCTGCGACTCAACGCTTTTGGATCCAAAAGTGGGCCCGCGTAATTTTACAGCAGATCCGACCTCCGGAGACACAGCAGGAGCCGTGTGCCGCGCTGGTAATGTGCGAACAACAAGATCTGGGAAAGACATTTGCACCGCACGACGATGTTGTTTGGCTGGTGCGATGTCTGGGCACCATGCGGATACCTTTACAAATTCTGTGCATGCTGAACGTAAGAATCCCAATGTGTGAGCCAGACTATTTGGGAAATAAACCGACCCGTTGCCACAAGCAAAGAAGAAGGTATAGCTTAAGTTGGATCGCCTGCGAGTTAAGTTTAGGTGACTATGTGTATCTATGTGTCATTATCCGAAGCGGGGTCTGACATGACAACTTTCCCAAAGACAACATATCAAACCTGTTTGCCCCATATGCATACAGCGACAATAACAGGAATGATAGTCAGGAGAATAGTTGACCCAGCTGCGGACCCCAATAGCAGACCAAAGTTATTCTGTCTAGAATTTCCACGAGTGGGCGATCAGACGCTGCTGGCCGTCCGTTGGCGCCGCCGCCCGTCGGTCTTTCATGTTAGCCCTGGGGCACTATTTGCATCACATTACACCGGCAACAAATCTTCATCCTAGCGCTGGGGCTGTTGGAGCCAGAGACACCTGCAACACATCGTACGTATTTGCCGTGGGGCGCCGCTTGGTGGAGCACAGCACAACGACTCGTACAGCTTAGTTCGGGGGTGCCACTTGGAGCACAAGACATCGGCAACAAGTCGCAGTTCTGAGTTCTGGGGTTCCAGTTGGAGCCAAAACACCGACAACAGATGGTACACCTGCACAGCGTACATCTTAGGTCTGGGGCGCGACTTGGACCCACGACACCCGCACGAATCGAAAGCATCTTAGCATTATGATGGGGCCAGTGAATGCAAACACTGGGATCAGGTAAACGAATTATTTCTGTGATTATTGAGTGATCGATCACTCCTGTGGTGTTCGCGCGAGCGGGAATGGGGGGCTGTGAGTTTCGTGTGAATGTGGGACGATACTCCTGTGCTGATCCTGTGATTTTCCTGCTGATCATGGGATTTTCGTGTGATTTGGCTCCAAAATGGGAGGCCCCCACCCAGGTTCCAGCTGGGCCCGCGGGCCCCTCAAATCACAGCCAAATCACATGATACACGAAAATCACGGGATCATCACACGACACTCACAAGAATGCCTCACGAACATCACAGTGATTCCCTAGTGCTCACAGAAAATCACACATACGATCGCTGCGAAATCACAGCCAGAATCACAGAAATGAATATGGAAGCTTTTCCAGAGTTTCCATGCCAGGGCCGATCATCTTAGTGCTGGAGCATCATGTGGACCCAATGGCTCCGGCAAAAAAAGCAAGCTTAGTGCTGGATGAGCCACACTCCTTCCTGTCTGCCTTTAGTCAGGTATACCCGCTGTAAACTTATGGAACCCAACCTATAGCTCTTCATTAAAGTACGACTCTCTGCCCTCTAGTTTTACCCTATATGCGCGGTGGGTAGGAATAATGCAGATGCATCTACAACATGTTTCGGAGCAGTGGTTGTCTAACGTGTCGTGCAGTCATGTGCCACAACCATCCCTCGGAAAGTTTATTTAATAGCATAACATTCGAGACGTGAGTATGAACACGGTTGTACATACGTGTTGTGTTTGTTTCAATGATAGTCTTTGAGCTGCCATGCATGATGACGGCGGTGGGTTACGATCTAGGTAACCTCGTGTATGTGTGTGCTGAAGATGTATCCGAAGCCGATGAACTATGCACATGCCACGGCGATGACAAGACACGTATCTCCTTGCCATGTATCTCGATAGTTAAGCTTAAATGCACCCGAAAAGCCCTTGTCATATTCTGGAAGAGTTTTTCATAAGTTGCAAAGGAACCGAGGTGTGCAGCTTCGCGCGGAAATAAACTGCGCGGCCCAGCCCAGAGCCTCAGAGCATCCGAGACCTGAAGCCTCGATGCCTCCAGGCCCTCCAGGCCTTGAGGCTTGGCGGCCCGCGGGCTCAGGGGCTCAGGGGCTCAGGGGCTCAGGGGCCCGGGAAGACCCCCTTCGCCCACCCGCGATGCTTGCATACAATACAAGCTGGTTCACTGTATGCAGAGACCCTGCGACATGATTCTCAGCAAGGTAACGTAGATAAAGCACGTGCACCGATGCACGGTGTGGTTGCTATTGCAGTTTGTATTTGCAAGTAGCGGGCGAACGACTTGAATGCATAATCGTGACGCTCCCGCGCTTCGCACAAGACCGGAGGGAAGCCATGCGTAGCGGGAGTCTAACGTGCGGGGAACCAGCAAGTACGACCGGAGAATCTATACGGGAGTTAAAGCGAAGTAAATGCAACAAATGGAACAAGACTTTGAGCAACAAAAAGCCCAGAATAGAAGCCGCAAACAACGCAAATATTCCGGTACTCTACGGCCATGGGGTGGCGCCTGGAGGGTTGATATTGTGTAAATGTTATGTGTTGTTTTGCTCTACAAAGATATACATATGTGTACACATACAACAACTAATGGAAGAGACGTATCTGGATGCATGATGCATATGTCAGGGGCTGCACTGCAACACGTCCCAACTCTGGAAGACTTTTTGTAGTTGAGCTCAAGGTGGCCAGACCGAACGGAGGTTATTGCCGCCAGCTCATTCGCTTCGAACAGGATGCGACAGGCCACAGCGGTGGGGTTTAGCTGCAGGCACCTGTCGGTTTGCAAGGATTCCGGGTAGTCTTTGAGTAGTGGAGGATTGGGATGGCGATAGGGTTTGGTTTTTCGTCGTCTTTGACAGCCGTGCCTTTCGGAAATGAAACGAAGCTCCCTTCCGCAAATTCCTTTGGTGTGTACTTTGTTCGATTCACGACTTGGAGCATCCTGGAACTAAACAACGAGCTCATCTTGCTTGGCTGAGGTGGTGGTTCTCTCCAGAGATCTCTGCGTGTAGACTTTGAGTGAGTCATGTCCAGTCGAGCTTCCAAAGTGATCATGCAGGCAGAAGCACCATGACTCCTGTGGAATTCCGCAACAAGCTCATGTGAGTTTTCCTGGCACGCTTACATGCTCAGAGCTGTCGGAGCTTCGCCAAGAAAGATGAGCTAGCACGCTTAGATTGGGTTTACGCATCTGTCTATGCTGGCGATCATGAGGGACATCAGGGTGCGCGCCAGTTCTAGTTGTAATTTCTGGGCAGTATTTGATAGCAAACCCCGGAGCCCACGATTCAGACGTGTATCGTATCATGTATGCCCTAGCAGACATGGGTTTCATGCATCATGTGACGGTATTCCGTCAACATGCTAGTACGTGCGACTTCATACCCGTTGTTAGGCTCCGCCAACGTATTACGCCGTTCATTTTCCTGAGAATAATCGTTTATATCCTCTCTCGTGTCCAGAGACAGCTGAATCTTTAAGGCAGCTCCATATACAAACCAATCTTACACTAACACGCCTCCTCTCATATTGCTATGTATGTTGCATGAATAATTCGGAAAAGATCTTGATATTGGGATGTTCATCAAATACCTATAGAAAGTAATAGATAAAGAAGAATCCGAATATATATATATATATATATATATGTATATATAAATGTATGGTAATTCTTATATTAAGAATTATCGACTGTCGATTTTTCTCGTGAAGATCGTATCAAATTAGATTTCGGAAGTTCAAGGTTCTATATCTGGGAATTTCTGAAAATGGGGGGCTTTAGTATAATACTCTAAACGGTCTTCTTCTTCTTGCGGACTGCAGCATCCCTCCGAGGGAGCAACGCGTCCCAAAAATCATGCAACTGGGGTGAAATATGGTCGGAGGTCCCAGAAAGAAGCCGCAGTCTGCCTCGGACCTTCCTTGCTCGCAGCTTCAAGGAATTCTTGAATCCAATGCACGGTCTCAGCCTTGGGCTCGAAACCGACACCAAGTTTGCTAAGCAAGGTAGCCTCGTCAGGGCTGTCAAGGGGCAACTGTCTCTCGGCACGGGTGGGCAGGAGTGGTTCTGGTAACTGGGAGGTTGCGAATGGTGCCTGGAAACAGGCATAATTATGCAGAAAAAACCGATCTAAATAGACGCTCCCTTGTTCTTAGGGGTCTCTCATTATTTAGTAAAGGTCTAATATATTCATACCGAGGAGATATGATAAATATAGTAAAATTGGTATGTTGGTCTTTATATATATTCGCTAAATATTTAAGGTATATTGCAAAAAATTTATATGGATGATATAT